>JALIGW010000008.1:18327500-18627500 GCA_023053685.1 Diadophis punctatus similis
TCTTCAAGTCAGCTGGATCCAGGGACTTCCTGTTGCCTCCGCGGTCAGCGAAGACGCTCTTTCCTTGGAGCGGCGGTCCCTGGCACCGTCAAAGCCACCAGAGAGCCAACAATCAGCTGTCTGGTGGCTGAAAAACCCCTCCCTGGGCAAAGGGGAGGGTGAAGAGCAGGTAGGCACAGGTGGAGCCCCCCAAGTGCCCTAGGAGTAATCCTGGGGCGTGGAGGGTGAGGGCTCCCTGGAAACCTGCCGTTGCTCCGGACCTGGGACATCTCCGCTGTTTTGTGGAGCAAGAAGATCGCGACCAACACTGCTTTTACTGATTCAAATCAACTGATGATTATCTGCAGCAGGAAAAACCAGGAGGCAAGCTGGGCAAGTAACCTCTACTTAACTCTTAATGACTCTTAATGACTCTTACTTGATAAGCTACAAAGTTACAAGCTGGTCTTAAAATGGCGATGGAAGCTTGAGAGGGTGTGGAAAAGTGAAAGTGAGAACAAGGAGAGAAAGTTTTGCTTTGCTGGCAGGCTTTCACATGAGAGTTGTTTGATTTAGTTTTGGACTTGCATTTTTACTTGGAGATTCTTCTTTTTGGCATCAGACAAATACAATTTGGAATATTATAAAGATTTGTTTAAATCCTGATGGCTTCTAAATCTGTGAAGACAGTTCCTTCTAAAGGAACGGGAAGTGCTGAGGGTTCACCCACCTCCACCTCTAAACTGCAATCTCTTGCAGCACAACCTCAGCCTCTAACTTTGGGGATGTTACAAGAAAGTCTTAAAGTCATGGAGGCTGAAATGACTATCAATTTTCATATAAAGATTGATGAATCTAATGATAAAATTAAGAAGATGATTAATGACAAAATACAAGTTGTTTCTGATAAAATTGAAATCTGTAACAATGAAATCAGAGCAGATATTCTGGAAGCACTCAAAGGATTGACAAACAATGTGGAATATTTAGACCAGCAAGTTGGAAAAATTAAAGATATTACAGCAGCTCTGAGAGAGAGAATAGAAGAGGTGGAAGATAAAACTACAGATGAAATTACAATGATTCATTACAGAAATATGGAGTTTGCGATCAGAATCCGAGGGTTGAAGGAAGATAAAAATGAAAATTTGAGAGAATTGATGGTGGAAGCTCTTGCTCAAGCGATGGGGATGTGAAAGGAGGAGTTGATGTGGCAGATTGATAAAATATACAGAGTTAACTCTCATGTTGCTAGACTGAGAAACCTTCCAAGAGATATTGTAATATATTTCAATAATAGAACACTGCGCAATGATATCCTTCAAGCAACATATCAAAATAAGTTACAGGTGGGTGGACAAGAATTGATGACACTGAAAGAGATCCCCCCCCCAAGAATGTTGAGAGCCAGAAAAGATTTTTCCTTTCTGGTGGATGAGCTTAAAAGACAACAACTGCCATTCAGATGGGAGGTCCCAGCTGGAATTTCTCTGATTTATGCTGGAGAAAGTCATCGACTCAATACGGTTCAGAAAGCAAGGGATTTTTTTACATATATTTTAAAGGCTAGGACACCAAGACCACCAGAAGGGAACGGAAGGGAGGATGAAAGATCAAGACAAAGACAAGAAGATCTACAAGCAGGAGCCCTATCTGATCAAAGTGTTATAGTTACAACTCATTCTGACCAAAGTTTGGATTTATTTGGAGAACAACGGATAAAAGAACAAAGACAGACCAGAGCCACAACCAAGCATATGCAAGAGATATCACAACAGCAACTCCAGCTGGAAACCAAAGATGCTACTAAAACTGAAGCAGTGGGAGGAACAAGACCAAAGGAACTAAAGATGTTAGATGTCCAGTCGGTGTTCCAGAAGTTTCAGAAGCCCGTAGATGGGAAATAGATTTTTAACTTGGAATGTTAACAGATTAAATTCACCTCAGAAAAGGAGGAAAATATTTCATTATCTTAAACAATTTGACAATGATGTGGTCTGCCTTCAAGAAACACATATTAGAATACAAGATCAAAAATATTTGATAAATTCAAGATTAGGATCACATTTCATTACTGCTGCATCAGAAAAGAAAAATGGGATTGTAATATATGTCAGAAAACATTTGATTGCTAAGCTAATTGAAGCAGATGACCAAGGAAGATTTTTAGCTATAGAACTTTTAATTAAAGGAGAGAAAATACTGGTGGTTGGTGTATATGCCCCGAACCAGCAACAAGAAAATTTTTATGATTTGTTACATACAAAGTTGATACATTGGGATTATAGTACCTGCATCCTTCTAGGGGACTGGAATGGCATATTAGATGTCAAAATGGATAAGAAAGGCCCAAATCAAAATATTTTTTCAAGAGCGAAACTGCCAAAATCCTTTTTTGATATGATGGAAGATTGGGAGCTGAGGGATATTTGGCGTGAAAGAAATATAGAAGAAAAGGATTTTACTTTCTTTTCTGACAGACACCAATCCTTTTCAAGGATTGATTTTATCCTGATTACTAATAATCTTTTTTCTAGGGTAAAGAAGACGAAGATATGTTCTAGAATACTGACTGACCATAGCCTGGTCTGGTTGGAATTGCAAGATGGAAATGGACCTAGAAGGTCATGGAGGTTAAACGATAATCTATTTAGATATGAGGATAATGTGAAGGAATGTAAAAAATTAATGAAAGAATTTTTTGTTAATAATATGCATAAGGGTATTCCCATGGATATAGTATGGGATGCCAGCAAAGCTTATATGAGAGGTATCTTGATATATTTGAATAATAAATTTAGAAGGAAAAAAGATGGAAAAAGGAAAGAATTAGAAGAAGAGATTAAAAAACAGGAGAGGGCTTTAATTCTTAATCCAACGGATAAGAAGATTAAAGAGACAATTAATTTATTAAAGGGTCAATTTAATATGCTAATGGCAGACCAAGTGGCAACTAATTTACAGTATGCTAAATTTAATACTTTTAGCAATGCAAATAAACCAGGGAGATGGTTGGCATACATGTTAAGAAAGAAGCAAAAATCAAGAGTTATTGAAAAAATTAGATATAAGGGTAAAGAAGTTTATGAACAAGAACTTATCAAAAAATCTTTTTTAGAGTTTTATTCAGGATTATATAGTGGGGACAAAGTTAAAGAAGAGGATATAGATAGGTATTTGCAGGAACAAAATATTTATACAATTACTAAGGTGCAGAGGGATATTTTAAACCAATTGATAACTTCAGAAGAAATTTTATTGGCAATTAAACAGTTAAAAGTGGGAAAGGCCCCGGGGACAGATGGTTTAACTGCTGTTTATTATAAAAAATTGCAGGAAGAAAAGGTTGAACCACTTAAAGAATTGTTTAATAACATCCAACAGGGAGGTAATGTACCTCCAACTTGGAAGACTGCCTTTATATCTCTGATCCCAAAAGAAGGTCAAGATCACACAGATCCCAAAAATTATAGGCCGATCTCACTTTTAAATCAAGACTATAAATTTTTTGCTAAAATTTTAGCCAATAGATTAATGACAGTTCTGCAACAGACGATACATCATGATCAAACTGGGTTTATAATTGGTAGACAAATGAAAACTAATGTTAGACAAATTGTTAACTTATTAGAGTATTTAGGAAAGAACAACCAGGTTTCTGCAGCACTGGTTTTTTTGGATGCCGAGAAAGCCTTTGACAGATTGAACTGGCGGTTCTTATTAAAGTTAATAGAAAAGTTACAAATGGGAGATTATTTTGTACAATCTATTGGGGCAATATATCAAAAACAAACAGCCCAAATAATAATCAATGGTGGATTGACAGATCATTTTAATATAGAAAAGGGAACGAGACAAGGATGCTCCTTGTCTCCTTTGTTGTTTATTTTGAGTTTGGAAATATTACTTAGTAAAATAAGGGAGCTTGATTCAATAAAGGGTATAAAAATTAGACAGGAAGAATACAAGCTATGAGCGTTTGCAGATGACCTGGTTGTTACCTTGACGCAACCATTACAATCTACTAGTATTTTGATGGATACAATCAATTCCTATGGACAAGTATCTGGTTTCAAAATAAATATAGCCAAAACTAAAATAATAGTTAAAAATATGACAAGAATCCAAAAAGAAGAAATAGAAATGGTAACAGGTTTTGAGATAGTCCAAAAGATTAAATATTTAGGGGTTTATATTATGTCCACAAATACAAAATTATAGCAATATAACTATGATCCACTTTGGTTAAAAATACAGAAAGATATGGAAAATTGGGGGAAATTACAATTGTCATTGCTGGGCAGGATAGCTGCAGTTAAAATGAATATCTTACCAAGATTTTTATTCCTCTTTCAAATGATACCAATACTTAAAAAGGATGAGAATTTGAAGGAGTGGCAAAAGGGTATAAACAAATTTATCTGGGCAGGCAAAAAGCCAAGGGTAAATCAGAAGATTATGCAGGATGTACGTGAAAGAGGTGGATTAAAAATGCCTAATTTGAAACTGTATTATGAAGCAGCAGTTCTCTCAGCAATTACGGATTGGATTAATTTAACGGAAGAGAGGGTGCTAAACATTGAGGGATATGGTTTGTACCACGGGTGGCACACTTATTTAGTATATGATAAAAAAGTAGACAAAGCCTTTAAGAGTCACATACTAAGAAATGCTTTATTGCGTGTCTGGAAAAAGTACCAAGGCAAATTAAATGAGAAATCACCTTTATGGACAGTACCCAGACACGCGATAGAAAATATAAACTTGGAACAAAAGTTAGATAAGATTACATACAAAGAACTTCTCTTTGAAGATGGAATTTCATTTCAATTAAAACCATTCGAGAAATTAAAAGAGGAAGGAATAACTAGAACATGGTTTCAATATGGACAATTACAGGCTAGATGGAAAGATGATTGAAAAACTGGTATCTTGAAAAATGAGGATAATTTGATTATACAAATAAAAGATAAGGGCCCTATGCATATAAAAAGATTGTATAACATTTTATTGGAATTAGATTCAGAATCAGAATTAGTTAAGGATTGTATGATAAAATGGGCTCAAAATATTGGAGAACCTATAATGATGGATATGTGGGAAAAGATATGGGTCAGAAATGTTAAATTTACACAGGCTCAAAATTTAAGAGAAAACTTTTATAAAATGTTTTATAGATGGCATTTAGACCCAAAAAAACTAGCTTGTATGTATCCAAATTTACAGCCAAAATGTTGGAGATGTGAATGTGAGGATGCTACATACTTTCATATATGGTGGACTTGTAAAAAAATTAAGGCTTTTTGGATAAAAATTTGGTGGATTATACAAAATATTTTAAAGAAAAAAATTAAGTTCACACCTCAGGTTTTTTTGCTGGGAATAATTACCGACTGTTCTGTTATAGAGACTAAGTTGATTTTGAACTTTATAACTGCTGCCAGGTTGCTGGTGGCACAATATTGGAAGAAGGAAGATATACCTACAATTGAAGAATGGACGGTAAAAGTGACACATCTCGCTGAAATGGCCAAGATTTCATCTTAATTTAAGGATCATTCAAATGAAAGATATATATTGGAATGGAGTAGGTGGACTGAATATATTCAGAAAAAGTATCAGATTAAGATAACCCAAATAGTTTAATAGTTATTTGTTTGAGAAATATTAGATTATTAGATTATACTTTCAAGATCTTGGAGTTACATAGAGTTAAGAATGGATAAGGTATTCTTGAACTAACAATTTGTTTTAGCATTTTATAGCTTTACACTTTTCGTTTTGAAATTATACCTTGTGTTTTTTCTGGGAAGTCCGGGGTGGGTGGGTGGGGGGGTGGGTGAGTAGGGGGGGGGAAGGGTGGAGGGTGGAAAAGGGGGGGAGAAAAGATAAAAATGTATGTACTTTGTACTCTTAAAACTTTTTAATAAAATAAAAAAAAGTCAGCTGGATCCAGGGAAGGCTTCTTCAGGAGGGGTCTCACCACCACAACTTTTAACGGCTGTGGTACGGATCCCTCCCTCAAAGAAGTGGTGACCACCACCTGGATCCAGCTGCGTGCCACCTCCCTGCTGGCCGAAACCAGCCAGGAGGGGCACGGGTCCAATAAACAGGTGGAAGCACTCATCGCACCCACAGCTATGTCCACATCTTCAGGGGAAACAGGCTCAAACTCCTCCCACAATGGTGGACTAAGACTTGCCCCTGTCACCTCAATGGACTCTGCCCAGCCGGAGTCCAGGTTCGACCGGATCTGAGCGACTTTATCCAACAGAAACTGCGCGAATTCCTCAGCTCTACCTTGCAAGTGTTCCTCGTTCCCCCCTTTGGCAAGGAGGGCGCGAGTCACCCTAAACAAGGCGGCTGGGCGAGAATCTGCAGACGCAATAAGAGCGGAAAAATGAGACCGCTTTGCTGCCCCTATCGCCACTAAGTAAGACTTGATGTAGGTTCTTAATAGTGTTCGATCAGACTCGGTTTTACTGGCTCTCCAGCGGCGCTCCAGACGTCTCTTATGGCATTTCATCTCCCGGAGCTCCTCGGTAAACCAGGGGGCTTTCCAGGATCCACTGCCGCGGAGAGGTCGCAAAGGCGCAATCCGGTCTAATGCCCCTGATGCTGCGGTGTTCCAAGCAGCCACCAGGGAATCAGCCGAATTGTGTACCAGGGTTTCAGGTATTTCCCCAAGTTCCCTCTGGAATCCTTCTGGCTCCATTAGGCGCCTGGGGCGGAACCACCTAGTCGGTCCCGCCTCCCTAATATGTCTTTGGGCATCTTTGAAAATGACTAGATGGCATGGCATGTATGTACAACATATTTGTACAGGTTTGACACTAAAAATCCCTATAATGCATAAGCCATACAAAAGGTGTTTTTAATTAGCCTTGTTTCTAGGTATGGTAGACAGTGGAAAGTATACAGTATCAGCATACGTTGGCAGCATGATGTAGGTTCTTTTTTTTTTAAATAATCTTTATTCGGTTTTTAAACTTTAAAAAAAACATACATAATAACACACAACATCAAAGAGAAAAAAGAAAAAAGAAAACATTAAGAAAAGGGGGAAAAAGGAAAAAAGAAAAAAAATACAAACACTAATACACAAAAAACGGCATTTCATTTTAACAGCTATACCTTTGTGTAACTAAATCCAGTTTTGCAATCTTACTACATTGGTTGCTTTTAACCTTTATCCCTTTTACTATTTAGTTCAAACTAATCTAAAACGTATTTATACATATTTACATTATTTTTCATATTTATATCCTCGAATTATGTGCATCGATAATAATCATTTTTATTGTTATGAAGGAGATGGTAAGGAAAGATTTTTCGGATCAAGTCTTCTTCTGTGTCCATAACTTTAAATTTTTATTTGATTGTAACCAGGAATACCATTTTGCCCATATTTCATAGAAATCAGAGTTGTCTTTTTGATGAATGTCCATCGTTAACTTGCTCATTTCTGAGCATTCTAAAATTTTCCTAATTATCATATTTGAGGAGGGAATAATATCAGATTTCCAATTTTGGGCATATAATAGTCTAGCTGCGGTTGTTATTTGCAAAATTAAATATCTTTCTTCTTTAGTAAATTTGCTCCGGAAGATCCCCAGTAAGAACATTTCTGGTTTTAATTCCATTTTCACATTTAAAATCTGTTCCAACCAAGATCTAATCTTTTTCCAAAATACTTGAACCTTGGGGCACGACCACCACATGTGGTAGTAGCTCCCTGTTTCCTTTTTACACTTCCAACATTTAGGTGATAGCAATGGAAACATCTTTGCCAAGCGATCTGGGGAAAGGTGCCAACGGTATACCATTTTATAGATATTCTCTTTATAGGATGCAGCTAGTGTCAATTTATAATTGATTTTCCAAATAACCTTCCATTCATTCAAATTTATTTCATATCCCAAATTTTGAGCCCAAGCGATCATATAGCCTTTAACTTCGTTCTCTTTTAATTTAGTTTTCAACTGCAGATTATAAAATTTGGAGATTATTTTTTCATCTGGCCCCATAAATATTTTGTCTAATTCATTACTGTTTTGGAAGCCGAATTGGGAGAGATCTTTCTTATATCGGGTTTGAATCTGAAGATAGTGCCACCATTCTAAATCTATGCCCTTTGTACTAAGTTCTTGTCTTGACCTAAGGTTATTTTGTTCATCTAAAAGCTGTTGATAGGTAATAGTTTTGTTCTTATTTATAAAATTTGGGTGTATAATGGCTTCAGATGTTGATAGCCATTTAGGAATTTTTTTATAGTAATCATTTTTTATATTAAGCCAGGTTTCTAATAAGGGACCCCGTATATAATGTCTCTGAAAATATGCATGTGCCTTATGTTTCCCTCCCCACAGGAATGCATGCCAGCCTACTTGAAGATTAAAACCTTCCAGAGTTAAGATCCTTCTGTTTCGTAATAAAACCCATTCCTTAATCCAGCTCAATGCAGCCGCATTGTAATAACTTTCCCAGTCCGGGAGTCCAAAGCCACCATTAATCCTACGGTCGTGTAACGTCTGGAGTTTAATTCTGGCCTTTTTCTTTGACCAAATGAATTTGCGGACGATGTTATTTAATTCCGTGAAAAAGTTCTTTTTAAGTTTTATCGGTGCAGTTTGGAATAGAAATAATAACTTGGGTAAAACGTTCATTTTGATAACGGCAATTTTACCTAATAACGATAGTTGCAATTTAGCCCAATTCTGCAACTCTTTTTGTATTTTTTGATTTAATTTTGTATAGTTGTCTTCTTTGATGGTGCTACATTTGGCAGTGAGCCATAACCCTAAATATTTAACTTTTTTAACTATTTTAATTCCCAGTATTGTTTCTAAAGTCCTATTTTGTTTTTCAGTTAAGTTTTTAGTTATTATTTTTGTTTTTTCTTTATTGATTTTTAATCCTGCCACCTTACCAAACTTTTCTATTTCTTCAATTAGTATTGGGCCCGATTTTATGGGATCTTCCAGGATATAAGTCATATCATCTGCAAAGGCCTGCACCTTATAGTCCTCCTTTTTAATTTTTAAACCTTTTATATTGTGATTTTGTCTTACACACCTCAAAAGAATTTCTAAAGCCAGAATAAATAGTAGTGGAGATAAGGGGCATCCTTGGCGAACTCCTTTCTGAATGTTTACTTTGTCCGTCAGATCATTATTCACAAGTACTTTGGCTGATTGTTCTTTGTAGATTGCTTTAATCAGATTTAAAAATTTAACGCCAAAATTCATCATCTCAAGCTGGGTTATGAAAAACCGCCAATCAAGGTTATCGAAAGCTTTCTGGGCGTCAATAAAGATTAATGCCAGCTGTTTTTCTATATGTATGTCGTAATACTCAAGAACATCCAGTATAATTCTTGTATTATGGCTAATTTGTCTATTTGGCAAAAATCCGTTCTGGTCAGAGTGTATTAGTTTATTTAGTATTGGTTTGAGTCTTTCTGCCATAATAGAGGCTAATATCTTATAATCTGTATTTAATAATGAAATGGGTCTGTAGTTTTGGATTTGTAATTTATCTGCTTCTTCTTTCGGGATTAACGTTATGTACGCCTCTTTCCAAGACTCGGGAATTTTAGCTTCTTCCATAGCCCCATTATAAACCTCTAACATTAATTTTTCTAATTGTTGTTGAAATTTTTTATAAAATTCTGAAGGTATACCATCTGGGCCTGGCGTTTTATTGTTTTTTTGTTTGGCGATAGCCTTTCTAATTTCTGCGGTTGTTATGTTTTTGTTTAGAACCGTCCTATCCTCTTCAGATAGGACTGGCAATTCTAGTTTCTCCATATGTTCCTTAATTTCTTCTAGACTAATATTTTCTTTTTTGTATAGTTCAGTATAAAAATTTCGCACTATATTTTTCTTTTCCTCTGATTTAAGGTAAAACACCCCGTTCTCATCTCTCAATTGGTCAATTTGTCTGTCCATCTTTTCTTTCTTCAATTTATGGGCTAACCATCTCCCCGGTTTATTGGCAAATTCAAAGTAATTTTGTTTTGACATTTTAATTTTCTGCACCAAATCTTCCTGCAAGATCAGATTTATATTATGTTTGATTGCGTTCACTTTTTCCAAAGATTCGTCATCTTGTGGGGTAATTGCTAATTTGTTTTCTAAGTCTTTAAGTTTAAGGTTTAATAAGTTTAAATTGTTCCTTCTTTCTTTATTTCGATTGGCAACATAGGCTATCGTCAATCCCCTAATATATGCTTTGGTTGTATCCCATAAATTCGTTAATGAGGTTTGTTCTTTCGTATTAATTTCAAAAAAGTATTCTAATTCTTTTTCTATTTTTGTCTATAATTTTCCTCCTGGACAACTCTTTGATTAAGAGACCATCTTTTTTTCTTTCCCTGGTTTAATCCTTTCCATTTTATTTTTAATGGGTTGTGATCTCCCCAAGCGTTGGGAAGAATATCTATTTCCATTATTTCATCTAACAATTTGGGGGTCATCCATGCCATGTCTATTCGTGACCATGACTTATGAGGATATGAAAAAAAAGTAAACTGTTTGTTTTCAGGATTTAAGTACCGCCAGCCATCGGTCAGTATAAATTCTTTTCTCATTTCCTCAAAAGAATCAGGTAGCTTCCTTCTTTTTTTCCTCCTGTTATTACTTTTACAATCTTTCTTTCGGTCTGCTACCGCGTTAAAATCGCCAATTAAACAAAGATGTTCCCATTGAATTTCCAAGAGTTGTTTATGAATTTTGGAAAAAAAAGGTTTCTGCTTTGTGTATGGGGCATAAATCATTACCAACAATATTTTCTTATATCCCAACTTTATTTCCACCATTAAAAGTCGCCCTTCGTCATCACAATATATTATTTCTGGGTTTAACCATTTCTTTATGTATACAATCACACCTCTCTTTCTTTCTTTAGCCAAAGCCACAAATAGTTTGCCCAAAGAGGGTTTTTCTAAAATATTAAGTTGGACATTTTTTACATGAACTTCCTGGAGACAACATATATCTAAATTCAATTTCTCTAATCTCGATAGAATTTTCTTTCTTTTATTTGGAGCATTTAATCCATTTATATTCATAGAAATGAGACTTATTTCTCTTTCTTTTGATCCTTCATTTCGTTGGTTCCCTCTGTCCTCTTTTCCTATACTCTGATTGAGCCCTTGTTCTTGCGCCATCTCTTTCCTGATATACTATCCTTTTCACCTCCTTTCTTTGCTGTACCATCTCATTTGCAATTGCATCTTACTCCTCTCAATCTATTCTTTCTCTCTCCTCTGCAAGTCCCTGCTCTTCTTCTTCCTCAATGTATTCTTTGTAAAAGTCTCTAGCTTCTTCTACTGAGAGAATCTTAAACTTTTTATCTCCCATTGATATCAATATCCCCTCAGGAATCAGCCATCTGTATAATATATTTTGTTTTATCAATTGTGTAGTTAAAAAACTGTACCCCTTCCTTTTCTCTCTAATTATTCTGGGGACTTGTCTCAGTACTATAATTTCTTTCTCTTTAAATATAGGCGTCCTTTCTCTTGCATTGTTATAAATTTCATTTCTAATGTTTTTTTTAATAAATCAAACATGGACCTCTCTAGGTAGCTTATGCCTACGGGAATAATTTGTCTGCAGTCTAAAGACCTCATCCATTTCACCCAGAATCTCTTGTTGAGTTCTATTTCTTAATCCTGCAATAATCTCAGCCATTTTTTCAAAAAGGCATTCGTCCTGTTCTTCTGGCACATTCTGGAATCTCAAGTAAAAAGAAGCCTTATCATTTTCCAGATGTGCTATGGCCTCTTCGAGGTCTCTGTTAATTGTTTCCAGTCTCCTCTCAGTTCCCATTACTCTTTGACCTATTTGTTCAGTTCTGTCTTCTACTGCTTTCATTCTTTTTTCATTATTTATTAGTACTTGTTGTATTGTTCCCATTTTCTCAACAAGATTACCCATTCTCTCCTCCATTTTTCTAATGTCTCCTCTCATTTCACCCATATCCTCCCTCATACTCTCCCAATGCTTGTCCATAGAGTCTTGCATTCTTAACATCATTTCTTGTGTCCCTGATAGGGTAACCTGTGAGTTCTCTGGGGGATTATCCATTTGCCGCTGGCCTGCCGGGGATGGGGTGGAAATATTTGGTTTTTTCCCTGTTTTAGACATTGTATTGGGTATGCTTGTCATTATTAGGGTCCCCAGTCAAAAATTTTAAAATTTCTATTGTCAAGCGTTATTACAAATCTACACAAAAGTTGTTTTTCAATATTTCCCAGTCAGCAAGAGGGATTTGATAATCACAAGATATCCCAGGTACTTTATCTCTTTACTATTTGGTAGTCAATACTCAAGATATTTCCAAGTTATTAGTTTCACTAAATCTCTAAAACACCTGATTTAGATTTGGTATTTAACTATCTAGGCACTTGAATGTTATATGAATCCTGCAGGTAATATTAAGAGTACATTTTTTACCTTCCCACAAATGCAAGAAAGGATGACAGTTATTACATATCACCGGGAATGCTCCTTTTCAAATCAGTTCAGTCCAATTTCAGTTTGAAGCAGTTAATCAGAAGGAGGGTTATCTCTGTGTGTTCTCAAAGAGGGAAGGGAAAGCACAAGGTAGTCCTCTGATATTCACTTCCAAACCCAGTTCTTTAGGCGAAACACAAGTCCAATTTCCACACTCCTTCGATCAATATTTTAGAAAAACAATTCATCCAGCCAGGTTTGCTTCTTAATCCAATGCAGTTTTATAAAGTTCTTCGATGCAAAACAGGTATTCCTTCTTACACGATCTCTTTAGTTGCTTTCTGTTTTTTTAAAAAATGTCTCTTCCAGTTGCTTCCAAATGTTCCGTTACAAACTTCCACCAACTTTCTCACTTCCTTAACCAATCTTCACTTTTGTAGTCCCTTCAAGCTTACTCTTTTCTCCACTCTCTCATTTACTCTCTTTACAGAACGGTCTTTCCGATCCACTCAGATGTTTTTCTTCCTTTTCTTTCAATTGTAACATCCCGGATCTCCGTTCCTGTCATTTCCGCTCTCCATTGATATTCGCTGCCACCAACCTCTTAGAGCAAAGCTTATCGTTCTCAATCCTTCAAAAAAACCCACTAAAAGGGAAGCTCTTTCTTATTCCATCTACACGTTGTTAAAAGTCCGTCTTCAATCCACATTCTTTCTACTCTCCTCAGCTGTTCTCATTTGGAGCTTTTCCTTCTCGTCCCTCCGTCACGCCACCGGATCTGCTCAATGGAGCCGATCTCTTTTGTAGTCAGATCCCGGGGTTTCCTCTCGCTATCAGGGGAGATTGCCTTTCTCTCCTGATGCTCCGAGGCTTCCCCTCTCTGCCACTGGTCTCTTCAAGATCAGTTTCGCCCTGGAGCCTCCGAAAAACCACAAAAATGCGAAAACAGCCTCCAAAGAATCGGCTGCTGCTCCGCTCCGGTGTGACCCAAACCGGAAGCTCTTGATGTAGGTTCTTAATAGTGTTCGATCAGACTCGGTTTTACTGGCTCTCCAGCGGCGCTCCAGACGTCTCTTATGGCATTTCATCTCCCGGAGCTCCTCGGTAAACCAGGGGGCTTTCCGGGATCCACTGCCGCGGAGAGGTCGCAAAGGCGCAATCCGGTCTAATGTCCCTGATGCTGCGGTGTTCCAAGCAGCCACCAGGGAATCAGCCGAATTGTGTACCAGGGTTTCAGGTATTTCCCCAAGTTCCCTCTGGAATCCTTCTGGCTCCATTAGGCGCCTGGGGCGGAACCACCTAGTCGGTCCCGCCTCCCTAATATGTCTTTGGGCATCTTTGAAAATGACTAGATGGCATGGCATGTATGTACAACATATTTGTTGTAGGGGGAGGGGGAGGAGCCACGGCGCTGAGATGGCGGACTAAAAGTCAGCTCCGCTTGAGAAAAACTGGAAGAACTGGGCTTTAGTTACTAGAGCCCCCCCCCCGGAGCTTCTTACCATCTTGGGATGAGAGGGGAATTTCCCTGGCTTTTGGAGGCGGTGGCAACGACATCGACCTCCTGCGGTTTATGCCGAAAAACCTCCGCCAGACTCTCCCTGCTCCGGAAGACAAGCGATAAACCGCCGCCGCCCATTTTGAGTGCAGAACGCCGTGAGGGCCGATCTTTTGGGAAACCTTAAATCGAACTGGGACCGAGATGCGGAAGGCGCGGAAGGCGCTGGAAATACTCTGTTGAGTCTGCTGAATCTGCTGACCCGAATCACCTTACTGTGCTGTGCCTGAAATAGACTCCTGGGAGATTGATACCATCCCGAAGAGGAAACGGCGAGCTCGGACGGCGCGCCCGATCATCGGCGGCTGAGAGCCTCGCCATCCCTCTTTGTTGCTCTGTCTGCCTCCTCAGTTCCTGTAACCTTTTGAGCCTCCTGCGTTTTGCCATCTACTCCAAATCCACCACTTTTGCTGTGAAGATTTACGGCGGTAAGCCCACCTCCTGGAGTGATCTTTCCCCTCCCCCTTGGCTGGGGACGAAGACGGGCTACTGTTTGTAAATCAGCCGGGGCCATTTTGAGTGGTTCTGCCTTGAATCCTAGAACGGACTAAGGATCAGCGTTCCCCAAGCTATAGATCTTAGGAACACCGGCCACTGCTGCCTCTTTGTCGGGTAGGCGGAATGAACTGGAAACCCCTGAAGGAAGTATTGATTACCATCTGATCCTTCTGGGAACGGGACACCGTGGAGGGGGGGAGGTGCCTGCAGTGAATCAACAGTGCAGGCCTTTCTATGTTTTGCCCCCCCCCATTGCTAGTCTTGGATAAACGAACCAGCAACTGTGTTGACAATGTGGAACCTGTTTTGGACTGGAGGACAATTGCAGACTATGGGGATAGGAGCATTTGTTCCCTCAGGACGACTGGAAGAAGGGAGGTTTTCCTCTCTCCCAGACTCTAGAATATTCTGGGAAGCTGAGGAGATGCGCAGGACTTGCTCTCCTAGCACGCACTTTTTTATATGGAAGACTTGCCCCCCGCCTTAACCCTTAATCCTACTTTAAATTATTTTCCCCCCCTCTTGGAAGTGTGATTGTGATTTGAGTGTGTGGTTTGTGGATAAGTGAGATAGATATGTATGTGCTGCATGATCATTGATAATGGTAGAGCCGGGGTCTGAATGTCCACCCCCACCCGCTGAGTGTACTAACAGAAGCGGGGGAGGACGGAACGAAACTATCCTGGCTGGAGAGAATGGTATGTATGGCCTGCAGGAAGGGGGGAGAGCCAGCGGGGAGGGGGAGGGGGTCTCTGATGGGGGTGAGAGCCGGAACATCTCGGTCATAATGGGAAGAGGCAGATATTGCGGGAGCAGAGGGGAGGGCCGCTCTCGGGGAATAAGACCTCGCTGTATACTAGCGATCCCTTGTTCCGGCCCCTCTGATCCGGTTCCATCGTGCTCAACCCGGACACCTGGCAACCAGGGTTTTCAGGGCCCTGGGCTCAGGATGCTGCTGCTTAACGCCAGGTCAATTATCAACAAAGCCCCCCTGATATGTGATCTAATCACAGAGGAGGGGGCAGACCTGGTGTGTGTTACCGAGACCTGGCTAGGGCAGGAGGGGGGAGTAGCCCTCTCTGAGATATGCCCAGCTGGTTTCTCGGTGCAGCATCATTCCCGACCCCAGGGAAGGGGGGGAGGAGTGGCAATTATAACGCGTGGAAATCTGCATCCTCGTAGGATCCCTGCCCCGGAGATTGTTGGGTGTGAGACGCTCCTTCTGAAGTTGGACTTAGGGGTTCAGGTGGGCCTTTTCTTAACGTACCTGCCTCCCAGCTGCGTAAGTAAGGCCCTGCCTGAGCTGCTTGAGGCAGTAGCCGGCTTGGCGGTTGAGTTCCCCAGGCTTATGGTGCTGGGGGACTTTAACCTGCCATCTGCTGGCGAAACCTCTGGGGCAGCTCAGGAGTTCATGGATTCCATGACAACCATGGACCTAACCCAAGTAATTCAAGGTCCGACCCATGAGGGTGGTCACACACTTGACCTAGTGTTTCTCTCGGGGCAGTGGAGAGATGATCTGAAGATAAGGGATATAGTCACCACCCCACTGTCATGGTCAGATCATTTCCTTCTGAGGCTGGATTTCACAACCCCACTCCTCCCCCGCAGGGAGGCGGGACCGACTAGGTGGTTCCACCCCAGGCGCCTAATGGAGCCGGAAGGATTCCAGAGGGAGCTTGGGGAAATACCTGAAACCCTGGTACACAACTCGGCTGACTCCCTGGTGGATGCTTGGAACACCGCAGCATCAGGGGCGTTAGACCGAATTGCGCCTAAGCGACCTCTCCGTGGCAGTGGATCCCGGAAAGCTCCCTGGTTTACCGAGGAGCTCCAGGAGATGAAACGCCAGAAGAGACGTCTGGAGCGCCGCTGGAGAGCCAAAAGGACCAAGTCTGACTGAACACTATTAAGAATTTACATCAGATCTTATTTAGTGGCGATAAGGGCGGCAAGACGATCTTATCTTTCCGCTCTTATTGCGTCCGCAGATTCTCGTCCAGCCGCCTTGTTTAGGGTGACTCGATCCCTCCTTGCAAAAGGGGGGAGCGAGGAACACTTACAAGGCAGAGCTGAGGAATTCGCTGAGTTTCTGTCGGATAAAGTCGCTCAGATTCGGTCAAATTTGGACTCCGGCATGGCAGAGTCCATAGAGTTGACAGGGGCGAGTCTTAGTCCACCATTATGGGAAGAGTTTGGGCCTGTTTCTCCCGAGGATGTGGACAGGGCTATGGGAGCGATGGGTACCTCCACCTGTTTATTGGACCCGTGCCCCTCCTGGCTGGTCTTGGCCAGCAGGGAGGTGGCACGCGGCTGGATCCAGGCGGTGATCACCGCTTCTTTGCGAGAGGGATCCGTACCGCAGTCATTAAAAGCTGCAGTGGTGCGACCCCTCCTGAAGAAGCCTTCCCTGGATCCAGCCGATTTGAAAAACTACCGTCCAGTCTCCAACTTACCTTTTCTAGGTAAAGTTGTAGAGAAGGTGGTGGTGACCCAGCTTCTGCAGCTCCTGGATGAAACAGGTCATCTAGATCCTTATCAGTCGGGTTTCAGGCGCGGCTACAGTACAGAAACTGCCTTGGTCGCTCTGATGGATGATCTCTGGCGGGCCCGGGATGGGGGGAACTCCTCCATCCTGGTGCTACTTGACCTCTCAGCGGCTTTCGATACCATCGACCATGGTATCCTTCTGCATCGGCTCGGCGAGTTAGGAGTGGGAGGCACCGTTTTGCGGTGGTTCTCCTCTTATCTCGCCGATCGGATGCAGTCAGTGTTGGCAGGAGGGCAGAGATCGTCCCCCAGGCCCCTACTATGTGGGGTGCCCCAGGGGTCGGTTCTCTCGCCCATCCTGTTTAACATCTACATGAAACCGTTGGGTGAGATCATCCGCAGGCATGGGGTGTGTTTCCATCAGTACGCTGACGACACCCAGCTGTACATCACCACCCCGTCTGACTTCAGTGAGGCAGTTGATGTAATGTGCCGATGCCTGGACGACATTAAGATCTGGATGGGGAGGAACAGACTCAGACTAAATCCTGACAAGACCGAGTGGCTGTGGATAATGCCTCCTAAGGACCATGACAACTGTCCCTCCTTGGTCTTCGAGGGTGCGAAACTGACTCCCTCAGACCAGGTCCGCAACTTGGGGGTCCTCCTAGATCCACAGCTAAAATTAGATCATCACCTTTCTGCTGTGGCTAGGGGGGCCTTTGCACAGGTTCGCCTGGTGCACCAGCTGCGGCCTTATTTGGAGAAGGAGGCTTTACTCACGGTCACTCATGCCCTTGTCACCTCGCGTTTGGACTACTGCAATGCGCTCTACATGGGGCTACCCTTGAAGAGTATCCGGAGACTTCAGTTGGTGCAAAATGCGGCTGCGCGTGCTGTGGTGGGTGTGCCGAGGTACACCCACGTTACACCTATACTCCGCCAGCTGCATTGGTTGCCCATCGGTCTCCGGGTCCAATTCAAGGTGTTGATCACCATCTTTAAAGCCCTTCATGGCTTAGGACCAGGATATCTCCGGGACCGCATTCTGCCACATACTTCCCTCCGACCGGTTAGGGCCCACAGGGTTGGCCTCCTCCGGGTCCCGTCGACCAAGCAATGCCGGCTGGCAGGCCCCAGGGGGAGGGCCTTCTCTGTGGCTGGCCCCGTGCTCTGGAACCAACTCCCCCCAGAGACCCGAACCATCCCCACTCTGCTGGCCTTCCGAAAGGCCGTTAAGACTTGGCTCTTCCTGCAGGTGGGGGGGACAGCTTAACCCATTTGAGCTTACCCCCCAAGTATGTATGTGGTTGAATGGATGGATGTTGCTGCTACTTTTATACTGTCTTTTAAATTTTGTACTGTTTTTAAATTGTTTGAAATTTTGTTTATTCTTGTATCTCTTATGTTGTACACCGCCCTGAGTCCTTCGGGAGTTGGGCGGCATATAAGAATAACAAAATAAATAAATTTGTACAGGTTTGACACTAAAAATCCCTATAATGCATAAGCCATACAAAAGGTGTTTTTAATTAGCCTTGTTTCTAGGTATGGTAGACAGTGGAAAGTATACAGTATCAGCAGTGGGTTGCTCCCAGTTCGGACTGGTTCTTAGAACCAGTAGCGCCGGTGTCAGGAGGCTCCGCCCACCCACCCGGGACACTTCTACGCATGCGCAGAAGCATCATGCACACACGCACATGTGCAAACCAGTAGCAAAACCATTTACAACCCATCACTGTACAGTATGTATAGAAAAAAATGATTTATTGTATGATCATTGTGCAGCACATAGGAGGGATAATGGCATTTAGAAGAAGTTATCATTATTTCTCAGCTACAGATATCAATAGAGTTCATATTACTTTACTCACTTTGCCTGAATAGGCTTAAACACATTTTCCCCACTTCTTTGTTCTCCTTCGGCTTCAGTTTCCTAAATGAGAGGGTAAGTAATATTCTTTCATCTTTTAAATATATTCTATCAGATGTACAGATAGAAGAAAATACCCTTAAGAATGGCTGCAAGTGAAAAGAAGGCATGGCCAGCGCCACGGCAGTACGGAGCTTTCCCCGTGTCCTGTGGGAAAGCCCTGAATCGGCACTGCCCGGGGGACCGGGTCAGAACCACCCAGGCGGGGTGGGGAAGAAGAGGAGCGCCTGTCGGCAGACTGGGAAGCTACAAACCCCCAGGGAGTCGGCTTTGTCTCCTCGACCGGCGGCGTACAAAGACGACTATTCTAAAATGTTGTCCTTAGCCATGGTGGTTACATCTGCAAGGATTTGAAACGGCGATTGGAGTCATCTGGGAAGGAAAATTCTTGAATTATGTCCTGGAGAAACTGAAGAAGTTGGAGGCTGGTGAGTCACATTGCTTAAAGAAATATTAAAAGAAACGTTCTCATTCAAAGGGGGGGGAGACCGGAAATCAGGAAGCGGCTGTTAATATGTGGATACAATGGTGGAACAAAATTAAAGGGACTTGCAACTAAAGCCCAACTATCAAAGATTTAAAATCGTGTTTTAAAGACTGGATAATGATGAAAGAAATTTGGGAATTAAATTTGGAAGGAATAATTGGAAAATTGGAACTGATTGAAAACGGAAAATTTTAATAGGATAGAGAAAAGAAATTTGACTGGAGAGTGCCATCTGGTGGTTGGAAGAACTGTTGTGGAAATACTTTCATGGTGTTTGGACAGCAATGGCCTTGAACAAAGAACAGCTGTGGACTTTGAATAGAGCAGCTGTTATTGTATAAAAGATAATATTTGGATTGAGAAGGAGAAGAACAAAAACTGGACTGAAATTTTTAACAACAAATAAAGGAGTGGAAAGACTGTTTGGATTATTTGGATAAGACTGAACTTGAACAAAGATTGTTAATAAAGGAGCAGAAGGACTTGGCTTTTTAATTACAAAATGGAAATTTACAATTGAAAAAGGCTGTGGATTACATTTCTTTTAGCAGCTGGATGGATTGTAAAATTAATAATTTGTGATTCTGAAATATGAAGATAAGTGATTACTAAAGACTGGTGGCTCTGTTTTGAGAACTTATTTAAGCTTTGGATTTAAGAATTAAGAACTGAGACTTTAAAGATGGAGAAAATTGACTATGAAGAATTGGCTGAGTTTATGAAGGATCTTTTTGAAAAATTTAGAAGATCTGTATTTGGAGCATTTGAGACAGGAAAAAATGAAGTACAAATTGGAAAAAAAACTGGATAAGAGAACAGAAGAAGAAAAGAAGAGTGATGAAGATATTATAAATGATGATGAAAAGGGAAATAACATTGAAAATGCAATGCTAACTAATGATTATGATAATGATAATGATAATTATTCCACTGGGTTCAACAGTGAAAATAGAGATAAAGATAATAGTTACAATGATAATAGAGATGATGACATTAAGAATAACTATGTCCAGACTTCCGGTTGGCTCCGTGGGCTTCGAAGACGCTCCTCGTCGAGCGCCTGCTCTCGGGTTCCGTTAAGCCGCCAGAACAGCTGTCTGGCGGCTTGAAAATCTTCTCCCTGGGCATAGGGGAGAGATGAGAGCAGACAGATGAGGGTAGAGCCCCCAAGTGCCCCATGAGAAAATCTGGGGCGCGAAGGGTGAGGGCTCCCTAGCAGCCTATCATTTGCTCCGGGACCTGGGACGCCTCCGCTTAAGCAGAGCAAGAAGCCGCGACCAATTCTGCTTTCAACATGTGATTTTTAACATCTAGATTTACAGCAGACAGAAAAAGCCAGGAGACTCAGTTGGCAAGTATTTAAACTTAACTCCAATGTTGATTCTCATTTCGGAAGTGACAAACTAATTGAGTTAACGAGCAACAAAATGGCGATTGAAGTTTCAAAGGGTGTGAAAAGTGAAAGTTAAAAGGAAAGTTTCGTTTCGCTAGCAGCCCTCTGTATGAAAACGCCTGACTTTGATGAACTTTCTCTTTTCTTTCTGACTTTGGAGTAAAATAAAAAGTCTAATTTTAAATGGCCTCAAATTTTGGAAAGATTGTTTTTAACAAAGGATTTGATAGTCCTCCTGCTCATATTTCAAGAATGTAACCTATTGTTTATTCAACACCCCCACAGACTTTAACATTTGGAAAGTTACAAGAAGCCTTAAAGTCATGAAGGATGAACTTCTTACGGAGTTTAATTTAAAAATTAATGAAATTAATGAAAAAATACAGGCTGTCTCACAGGAGATTGTAACTTGGAACCAGCAATTAAGGGAAGATATGTTATTGGTATTTAAAGAACTGGTAGAAAATATTGAAATTTTGGAAGAGGAGGTGGAAGAAATTAAACAATCTGTGACAATTTTGGGTGACGATATAGAAGAGACTCAAAATAAAATTGAAAAGTATGAAGCTAAGGTATTGATGATTCAATATAGAAATATGGAGTTTGCTTTAAGAGTAATAGGTGTAAAGGAGAACAAATGAGAAAATCTAAAAGAAATGATGTTGGAGGCATTTGTGCAAATGTTAGGGGTGACAAAAGAAGAATTGGGTATGCAGATTGACAAGATATATCGTGCCAATTCCTGGGTGGCTAAACAGAAACATCTGCCAAGAGATATTGTAATATATTTTACTACAAGGACATTACGTAATGAAATCTTACAGGCGACTTTTAAGAACAAGCTTCAGGTAGATGGACAGGAGGTGATGACATTGAAAGAAATTCCTCCCAAAATGTTGAGAGCCAGAAAGGATTACACCTTTCTGGTGGATAAATTGAAAAAACAGCAAATAAAGTTTAGATGGGAAGTTCCAGCTGGTATAGCAGTGATACATCTGGGAAAGAGATATCGGCTCAATACGATATGGAAAGCAAGAGATTTTTATGTAAAAGTGCTAAAGGCCGAGATATCCAAAATACCAGAAGGAAGAAGAATGGAGGAAGTAATGGAAGGAGAGAGAGAAGAGTCATCGACAGTAATTCAAATGGGAGGAGCTTTGATGAATCAAGGTGATTTACAGAACCAGAGTGATGTTCATAATTTGGATGTATTTGATATACAAGAAGAGATAAAGGATCAGAGTCAGACCAGAGCAGCGGCTATATGTAAGGAAGAATCAAGGCAACAACAATTCAAGTTGACAACTTAAGAAATTACTAAACTACAAGTGGGTGGAAGAGTTAGATCTAAAGGTCGAATGAGAAGAAGAAACAACTAGAATTTGGTTTCAGTATGGGTAGTCGTAGGCCAGATGGAGAGAAGATCAAAAATTGGTATTTTGCAGTAAGATGACAATTTGACAATATAAATAAAAGATAACAGTTAAATGCATATAGAAGGTTGTATAATGTGTTAATGGAATTAAATTTAGAAACTGAGTTCAAGGATTGTATGAAAATGGGGTTAAAATAGTGGAGAAACTATAAGGATGGAAATATGGGAAAAGACTAAATCTATAATTTAAATGTTGGTGATGTGAAGATGTTATGTATTTTTGTATATGATGGTTATGATTAAAAAAAATAAGGCTATTTGGATAAAAATATGTTGGACTATTCAAAATATTTTATAGAAAAGATTAAGTTTATAACACAGTTTTTTCTTTTTTGTTGGGAATAACTACAGACTGTATTGTAATAGTAATTAAGTTGATTTTAAATGCCAGAATATTGGAGGTATAGTGTTGGAAGAAGGAAGATTCATCTATTATTGAGGAATTGACGCTGATGGTTGTGCATCTGGCCGAGATGGTGAAAAAAAAAGTTTTTTTTCTCTTTTTATTATTATATTTTAAAGATTATTTAAATGAAAGATATATAGTGTGAGTTATACGGAATTAAAGATCTAGAATAATTGTGAAATTAATAATTTGATATATTGGAATGTTAGTTTATTAATGATATATGCCTAATTTTTTAGATTATGCTTAAAAGGTTTTGAGTAACAAGGAGTTAAAGAATTAGAGAAATTTTGAAATTAATAATCTGTTAGTATATTTTAATTTTATGTTTATTGAATACTATACCCTGTGCTTTTTCTGGGAAGTCGGGGGTGGGTGAGTGAGAGGGGGGAGTGTAAGGGGGGTGGGGGGTTGGAGGGAAGGGGGGGAGAAAAGAGAAAAATGTTTGTACTTTGTACTAATAAAACTTTTTGAATAAAAAAAAACAATATTCTAATTCTTATGTTATTTATAATCCTTAATTCCAAATTCGGGTACATTATTCTCTGAAACACTCAATCAACTTAATCAGTCTCTATGGTAATCAATCAATCCATCAATCCATCAATAAAGTATCTTACAATAACATCAATAAAGTATCTTACAATAACTTATCACTATATATTAAATTTAACCTTTGATAAATATTTCAATGTTTCAGTGTTTCACCAATTAAATATAACTATATTTTTTACTCAATTAAATATTAAGTATAAGTCAAAATTATATATTCCAGTCTCAAAGAGTCTCAAAGAGTTCCTTTTTTTCTTTATATAACTATTATCCAGAAATGTATTTTTTTTCTCACAAAGAAACAATATATTCCTCAATTAATTTTCCAAAATGTCACCTGTTTCAAGAACTGTACAGTCACTCTCTCTCTCTCTCTCTTTTAGTTCTCAAGTTGTATTCCTCTGTCTGTCACTGAGATATATCTCCTCTTTCTGTAGCCAATCAAAAGTTAAGCAACAGTCTCAAATGTGTATTTCAATCTTTGTATCAATCTTCCAGCTGTAGTTGTTAAAAAGTACCGTATTTTTCGGAGTATAAGATGCACCGAAGTATAAGACGCACCTTAGTTTTGGGGGAGGAAAACAAGGAAAAAAGGCCTCTGCCTCCCAGCAATTTGCCAAACAGCAAACAGTACAGATGATATACACTGTTTGCTGTGTATTTCTGTGCATGTGTGCCTGACCCATAGAAATAGCAAAGAATTGGAGAAATGTACATTATGGCAGTATATTAATCCCAGAAAGTTTTCTTAAATGTAATCACACTAACTCCTCCCAATTATTTAAATAGATCTACTGCAAACATGACTAAGTCAGGGTTTAACTCAGCTGCCTTATTTTAATACTAATACTTAATAATAAAACAGGACATTTCAGATTATACTTTTACAGATCTTTAAAATTGATGTGGCTTTCTGGAAGAATTGTCTGCTATTTAAAAGAAGATACAATAGCACGGGGCCTCTTCAGAGCAAGCATTTATTTTAAAAATCTTCTTCATTTTGTTAAGTTGTCTAGAACAATAATAAAGCAGTCTTTAAAAAATAAGTCTAATAATTTGAACACTCTACAAACATTTAACAAAATAACATATTAACAGAATCTGCCTCTACCTAGGATAGAACTCACAACCTCCTGATTGTGAGGCAAGAGCTCTACCTCTAGGCCACAGCAGCTATAGCTTATCTCCTTGCAATTTCAGCAGTCTAACATTGCCAGCAGTTTATCTCCCAGCAATTTGTCTCATTACAGCCACTGTAGTTAGTTTTATTTTATCAGGTGGCTTGCAAGCCTCAGTCAGCTGTAGGTCGGGAGGCAGATAATCTCTTCTTGTGCTAATCAGGCTTTGCCCTGTTTGCTGCAAAGAGGTAAATTGCTGGCAGGCAGAGGCCAAAGGGTGGTGGTGGCTGGGTGGGTGGGGCTACATTCAGTGTATAAGACGCACCCAAATTTTCACCCTCTTTTTGAGGGTAAAAAGGTGTGTCTTATACTCTGAAAAATACGGTATCTCCTTGTCAAGTCTTCAACTCTTTCCAAAATGTCGCTGTCAGAAAGCACAGTGTCACTCCTATTTTCTCTTTCTCACCGTCTTGCTTCCACAGAAATCACAAAGTCAATACCTTCACTGTTCTTACGTTTTCGTTATTATTCAAACCCCAAAAGTCTCGATAATAAAGTTTACAACAGTAATTTATTTGTTAATCCTTCTCCAATCCTTTTTTTTACTATATCTTCTCTTATTACTCCTTACCACTCATGTGCCGCCCATTCCTCTCAGGAGACTCTCACTTTTCCGCCTTTATTATTCCGTCTCCGATTCTGGTGGGTTTCAGCACTTTCAAGGCTTGGTAGGAAAAGTTCGTCAAGCATTTACCATTTCACTCTCGCTTTTCTTCCTCTACATAAAGATCAGATCGCCATGTCTCTTGACCGTCTTCAGTCGCCGATCTCTTTCATGTCTGTTATCAGGGTTTCTTCCTCTTCTAATCTTTCGAATTTATTCTATTCTCAGAGAGTGAGAATTGAGGTTTTATCTTTTTCCATCATACTAAATTTTAAGCTGCATTTCTAAGACATTGTGGCATAGAATGAAACCAGAAATGTGTGCCAGCAGGAGGTACAAATAGTCCTCGGCCTCCTACCACAGTTGAGCCCAACATTTCTGTTGCTTAGCAAGACAGTGATTAAGTGAGTTTTGTCCCATTTTACAACTTTTCTTGCTACAGTTGTCAAATGAATCACTGCAGTTGTTAACTGAATCGAGTTTCCCCATTAACTGTGCTTGTCAGAAGGTCGCATGAGCCCAGGATACTGCAACCATCATAAATACATGCCAGTTACCAAGTATTCAAATTCTGATCATGTAATCATGGGAATGCTGCCACAGTCATGTGAAAAATGGTCAAAATTCACTTTTTCCAGTGTAACTTTGAGGACCATTGTAATGTACTAGAATGATTTGACTCTAGTTTCTATTTAAGTAACTGTTTCTCTTTCTCATACCCCTCCCAGATTGTTGCTAAAGAGGAGCAGTGATCAGCTTATCCCTTAGTAGGATACAGGTAGTCCTTGCTTAGCAACCACATTTGAAACTGGCAATTCCATCCCTAGGTGCCATGGTCACTAACAGAAAATCATGTGATTGCAACAGATTTACAACATCACTTCCCATGTGTTTGTTAAACAAAACATTGTGTGACTACAACTTACTATTTTACTTATATCTTCATGAACTCTGATATCACAAGCCAGTTGGGATGCCTGTGAATAGTGATCAGGATGGTGGTAAATGTTAGGATTGATTGAAAAACAGTTTTTCTCCATACTGGGCGGAGCTAGCCTCCAAGAATGGGTTAAATCTGCCCTCCAGCCAATCAGGACCGAGATTCCAAAGCTATAAATAAGACCCCCTGTGCCTCAGCACCCCCTCTTTTACTTCGGTCCTGAGCCAGAAAGGACATCGTGCTTTACCCATTCTTGGATTCTAGTTCCTACCAATATTCAAAGTGAGTCTTCATTACTCTAATTTTTAAAGAAACCTTTTTATTGATTCTAGCCTCCCCAAGTGACACCTGTCATTTTTACTTGGGTGGGAGGCAGCGGTGGGCAATTGCCCAACCGCCCAAGGCACCCCAGCCGAAGGCCCGTAATTTAACCAGTGCAATATTCCGGCTGGGAGTGTATAGACAATAAATGGTCCTCTCAAAAACTCAATTTTTTCTTTCCATTGACCAATAATTGTCTAATAATAACAGGGATAGAGGTCCTAGCTGTCAAAAATAAACAACAAGCCGCAGAAGCTTCCACGCTTGAGTGGCCAACATACCTATCCCTTCGGCGGGAGTTTATGCTCTAATAGCTGACAAAGCACTTATTTTGGCTAGACTTCCTTTTTACAAGTGAGAGATAGCCATTGATCGTTATCAGCTGCTACAGTTATTTCCGTTGGTCGGGCCGAGGCAAGCTTGTTGCAAAGCCGTTGCGAGCCTCGAGACACAGCTGACGGCTCGATTCTTTGAAAAAAACCATTGCGAGCCTCGAGAGACAGCTGACGTCATCTGGCGGCCATTTTGAAGACTGCTCTGATTGGCTGAGGTGCGCCAGACGTCAGAGCTTCAAAGCAGCTATCCCGAAAGCATTTTTGGCCAGTTTGGAGCGTCGGCGAGCGCTCGAAGACATGGCAGACAAGGGGCAACGGAGCGGTAAGGCAAAGGCTAAAACAGACAAGCCGCCTACCGCTTCGACCGCTGTCCCCAGGGACACCAATCAGATGGCCACACCCTCCAGGGAGGGATCGCAAATGGCTTCGCCCCCCCCAACCAGGGCAAAAAAGCCTAAATTGGCCACGCAGGCAGAAGCAGCTGGCAAAGCCCCGAATAAAGCACAAGCATCTCAGGGGCAATCACAACAGCCAGCTGCTGCCCAAAGGCCATCTGGGAATGAAAGGTCACATGTCTTAACACAGAATCAACACCTTTCTCCCACTCAATCCAATGACAACTTATCCTTAGACAACGTAAATGTCTCTTTAAGAGAAGGTGATGTCTGGGGAGCCCCAGCCCTTGATTTGGCCCATGGGGTTAGAGGAGTCAGTAGCACAGCTCACAGGGATCCTTTAGAAGATCCTGCTGTCCAGGCTCGCATTAATGCAGCCATCCAAAAGGGAGTGACAGCTGGAATAAAGGCTATGTCACGTTATAAGCAAACTAAATCTGACATCAGCCCCTCTATGCAAAGTTGCAATTATCAAGAACCTGACATCTCTATTTATCAAGATTTAGATGAGGAGAACTCCTCTCCTTTAAGTTCACCTAAGCTTCATGACACTCAAGATGCCGATCAAGGTACAACTGAGTTAGAACCAATAGAGCAGGTAAAATGGGACTCCCAATTGTCCGATGATGAAGATTTGGCTCCAGAGCCAACAATATCCACAGCTCTATTTCAACCTGCATTATTCAGGTCACTTTTACACAAAGCAAAAGCAACTGCAAATATTCCAATCTCATCTACTGATGCTCAGGATGCAGTCGCACAGGAGGATCCCATTTTTGGGGAAGCCTCCACAAGTAACAGTGAAGTTATTCCCACACCAAACTTGTTTGTGGAAGCTATCACAAAACAGTGGCAGGCTCCAGCAGCTGATCCTTTACCAAATACTTTGGACAAGCGTTATTTTAACGTTTCTACCAAGCTATCACAGCATTTGCCAATACCAACAGTGGATAGTCCGGTCTTAGCCCTTTATTCCACCACACCAATAGCTGGAGATCCGGATGACCTTCTCCGGCCGGAGGAGCGTCGTACAGAAGCTGTCCTTCAACGCACGCATCAAGCGGCCACCTGGGCAGTGAAAGCCTCAACGACAGCATCATTCTTCTGCCGCACATCTTTGAAATGGCTGAATGCCCTACGTGACCACATCCCCCCAGAGGATAACCGGGCACATCAAGACATCAATAAGTTGCTGGCAGCAGCACAATTTACATCGGATGCTACACTCCAAGCAGCATGTTTTTCAGCACGAGCAATGGGGTCAGCCGTGGTAGCAAGACGCATGCACTGGCTTCAAAGCTGGCCCGCTGACCTTCGACACAAGTGGAAGTTGGCAGCAGCGCCTATCACTGCCCAATCTCTGTTTGGTCCAGCAATTGATCCAGTAGTTACTGAAACAAAGGACAAACGTAAGGTTTTGGCTCCCTGTACAAAAAATTCCACTGTAAGGTCCTCTTCATATTACCATTCTAAGAAGGGATCTAAAAATTCATTCCATCCTTATAATAGGTACCAGGGACAATATCAGGGCCAATATAGTGGCCACTATCAACAACAGCAACAACATCAGCAGCGAGCAGCTCCTGACAAAAATTATAGGGGTTCACAATCCAAGCGGCCCTTTAGAGGCGCCGGTGGATGCCCCTACCGCCGGTATAAGTAAACCAATACCGGATCCTCCCATTGGGGGTCGTCTGGCATTGTTTGCCAGTCGATGGGAGGAAATCACCAATGACGCATGGGTGCTTCAAACCCTATCATTAGGACTAGCTTTAGAATTTCTCTCCACTCCTCCAAGGTTTTTTATTCGCTGTCCTGTTTCCTCCAATCACTCAAAACGGACACTTGTAAATCAAGCAATACAACATCTTTTGGATATTAGAGCAATCCAACAAGTGCCTGAGGATCAGCACATGCAGGGATTTTATTCAATTTTATTTGTCGTTCCCAAATCCTCGGGAAGGTGGAGAGCAATTCTTGACTTAAAGCATCTAAACAAATATGTGATATACAAAAGGTTTAAAATGCACACCCTACAATCGATTTTGGCAGGTATCAGAAAAAGAGATTTCTTAACATCAATTGACCTATCTGAGGCTTACCTTCATATACCAATTAGGCAAGATCATTGTAAATTCTTACGTTTCTGTTATGGGGGTGCGCATTACGAATACAGGGCGCTACCCTTTGGGCTGTCTTCAGCACCAAGGGTATTTACAAAAATACTAGCCGCCCTAGCTGCGCATTTAAGATCCTTACCTGTGCGTGTTCAGTGTTATCTAGACGACATACTTATACAGTCATCCTCTATGTCTCAGGCAGAACAGGATGTACAGGTAACACTATCTACACTGGAACATCACAGTTTCCTAGCAAATTTGGGGAAGAGTCAACTATTCCCATGCACCAGGATAACTCACCTTGGCGCCACCATTGATTCTCTGGAGTGCAGGGTGTATTTGTCCCAGGAGAGAAGAGATAAACTAATGGATTTGATTCATCAGATTCAACCAAAATCTTTGGTTCCTTTAAACCAACTATCCTCTCTCCTGGGCACTATGATTTCAGCAATACACATCATCCCTTGGGCTCAACTGCACTCCAGAGAATTACAATGGTTCCTTCTACCAGTTCAGAGGTCCCAACGCAGCAACTCCCCGGCCAGCTTCCGCTTACCATCGGAAGTTCGCAGATCTTTCCTGTGGTGGACTTCAACGGCGGTCAACAAAGGGTCTCTCTTCTTGGAGGCAAGACGTATGACTCTAACAACAGATGCAAGTACCATGGGATGGGGAGCACACATCTGTTCACAAGTGGCTCAAGGAATTTGGTCTCTAGTGGAACAGAGCCTCCCTATCAATTTACTAGAACTCAGGGCAGTACGGTTAGCCCTGGCTCATTTTCAGATCCCCTTGTCTGGCCAAAATGTGTTAGTCTTGACAGACAATGTTACAACAAAAGCCCATATAAACAGACAAGGGGGAACCATGTCCAAGGCACTCATGAAGGAGGCCTTGGACCTAGGATTATGGGCGGAGAAAAATCTCCAATTAATCACAGCAGAGCATATTTCAGGGGTAAACAATGCGACAGCCGACTGGCTCAGTCGGAATATTATCGATCCAGCAGAATGGTCCCTCCATCAGGACCTATTCCAACAGATAGTCACCCGGTTTGGCTTACCAGTTATGGATCTGTTTGCCACCCCGAAGAATACCAGATTACCACGGTTCCTCACCAGGTACCAGACTCAAGGGGCGGAAGGGACAGACGCTCTTCGCTGCGCTTGGCCGCGAGGTCTGCTGTATGCATTCCCTCCCCTTCCATTGATCCCCAAAGTAATCAGGCGGATCTTGCAGGAGAGAGCGGAGGTAGTGTTGCTAGCCCCACATTGGCCCAGGAGAGCATGGTTCGCGGACCTTATGTCCCTCTCCATATCACCTCCGAGGCGGATCCCGCAGACAAGGTGGTCGCTTTCCCAGGGGTCAATTTACCATCCAGAGCCTCATTGGCTTCAGCTGACCGCATGGAGGTTGAGCGGATCACTCTAAGACATCGTGGGGTACCGGATAACATTGCTCAAATTATGTTAGCCTCTAGGAAGCCTTCCACGCAAAGAATTTATTCTGCTACCTGGAGAGTATTTAGGGACTGGTGTTCCCAGATGGAATATTCCCCAGTGGATTTGAATATAATCAATATTATTCAATTTTTAAGACAGGGTCTAGCCAGGGGTCTTTCCCCAGGTACACTCCGACGCCAAGTGGCAGCACTAACTACTGTTTTATCTAGTCCTTCAGGGAATCCTCTATCATCACATCCACTTCTCAAGCAATTTTTAAAGGGGGCAGTGAATCTTTGTCCACCCACAGTCCACAGATTTCCCACTTGGGATCTCCTTCAAGTACTTGAAGCAATGACCAAGAGTCCATTCGAACCACTAAGTCAGGTTTCTCTTGAGCTATTGACTTACAAGGTACTATTTTTAATTGCAATAACTTCAGCAAGAAGAATTTCTGAGTTAGCGGCCTTATCTGTAAGGGGTGATTTGTGTGTTTTTCACTCTAACAGAGTAGTTCTCAGGCTGGACCCAACGTTTGTGCCAAAAATCAACACTTACTTTCATAGGGCACAGGAGATTGTTTTGCCAAGTTTTTTCCAATCTCCAACTAATGAGGATGAACAGAGGTGGCATCTATTAGATGTTAGGAGATCATTACTCGTTTACATTGAACGCACAAGTAGTTTCAGACGAACGGAGGCACTATTCGTGTCTTTCAAACCCTCCTCCATGGGTAACAAAGCTTCCTCTTTTATGGTGGGACGCTGGCTTCGGGCAGCTATTACTAGGGCATTACTAAGTATGTAAGGCAGCAACATGGTCAACATTAACGCCGTTTGTCAGACATTATAAATTGGATATTTACGCCTCTGAGGAGGTGGAATTTGGAAGGCGTGTCTTACAGCAGGTGGTAAGGGACACAAGCTCTTCGGTTTAACAATGAGTTGACCCACCCTGGGACGAAAATACTTTGGTATGTCCCATTCTTGGAGGCTAGCTCCGCCCAGTATGGAGAAAGGGCGTTGTATACTTACCTGAACGCCCCTTCTCGTGGGGCGTAGCTAGCCTCCAAGTCCCTCCCTATGAATTATATAAAGTATTATTGAGGGTAGTTATTATGTTTATTTGTTTAAGTTAACATTACTGGTTATAAAACTATTGAACAAGTTTATGAAGTGCGATAATTAACAGGTTGAAACTCATCTTGGTTGGTGGTTGGCAATGTTTATTATGTTTATAAGTTAAACATAACATTGTTTGTTATAACAGCATCAAACACATTTAATTGTTGAAAAATGATGATTAACATGTTAAGTCAGGTTGATAAATAAGACTATTACAAAATGTTATAAAGTTTGTTAGTCAACATGTACAAAGTCATGTGATTTAAATAAAGTTGTTTAAAATTGGGAAAGCACTCTGAGATTGACCTTCGTCCCTCGTAAAAGAGGGGGTGCTGAGGCACAGGGGGTCTTATTTATAGCTTTGGAATCTCGGTCCTGATTGGCTGGAGGGCAGATTTAACCCATTCTTGGAGGCTAGCTCCGCCCCACGAGAAGGGGCGTTCAGGTAAGTATACAACGCCCTTTTACATCATTGTAACTCCAAACAATTGCTAAACGAGGCAGACAGTAAGGGAGGACTATCTATAATGTCTGCTCCAGGCACCAAGCAACTCAGTACTCCTTTATAATTTCCATAAAAACAACTCCAAAATATTGCTGTAGCAGAACATTGTAGATCCAACTAATATGTATAAGCTAGGCAGAAATCACAGGATACAAAATTTCCCAGGATATTACGCTCTGGCATTACTGTAAACACTTAAGATAAAGCATATGTCAAAATCGTATCATTTTTAGTATCTCAAAATAACATACTTTTCTAAAACTAATGTCCATCAACCTTCCCCAGTATCATCATCTAATGTTTACTGTGGGCTGGGGGAAAACATTCATCATTCTTCCTTCCCATCCCTATTTCTGTTAACGTCTTCTCTTTTGGATTGTGTACCTAAAGGCTAGCTCTGTTTGGTTTTTATTGATATGTAACCCACCACGAAGAACAAATTAAAAATACTTACAGAAAACAGAAAACAGAAAACAGAAAAACAGTACACATAGCTTTCTGGATGAGCATTGTGTGGTAGGGATTGGAGTTTTTTTCAAACAATACTTTGATTATAACATGACTTCAGAATATTTCTTTCATAAAGCTTGCAGGAAAATCACAAACAGAAAGAGGGAAGCAACCTTAGTAGCAAAAATACAGGTGCTTAAGACTGTATATGCCTTTGTTCACAAACATCTTTCATGGCTGATAGTACAGCACAGGCATCAAACTGCCTGGGTGTCAGTGAATTCAGGAGACTGGAATATCTACTATTTATTTTATTTTATTAATGGTTCTTATAGGCCGCCCAACTCCCATGGGACTCAGGGCGGCGTACAGCATAATATAAGAACAATATAAAACATAAAATGATTAAAAAATTACAACAAATTAAAAACACATCAACATTCATACATGGGGGATTGATCTCAATATCAACCCGCCTGCCGGAAGAGCCATGTTTTAATGGCTTTACAGAAGGCCAGCAGGGTGGGAATAGTCCGGATCTCTGGGGGGAGTTGGTTGGCCGGAGCTCCCACAGAGAAGGCTGTCCCCCGCGGGCCCGCCAGCCGACATTGCTTGGCTGAAGGGACCCGGAGGAGACCAACTCTGTGGGACCAACTGGTCGTAAGGAGGTATGCGGTAGGATGCGGTCCCGCAAGTATCCTGGCCCTGAGCCATGTAGGGCTTTAAAGGTCAAAACCAACACCTTAAATTGCATCCGGAGACTAATGGGCAACCAATGCAGCTGGCAGAGAATAGGTGTTACATGGGTGTACCTTGGAACACCCACTACGGCTTGCGCAGCTGCATTTTGCACCAATTGCAGTCTCCGGATACTAATCAATGAGGGGAAGGCCTAACTACTGCTATCTCATTTTCTGGGCAGATTATCAGATCTCAGTAAACAGGATTATGATTTCTTCAAGAAAAGCATAAGTGTAATTGTTTTGTGCTTTTTGAGGCAGATGTCCACGTGAGTCAAAGCAGGGAAATAACTTCCAATCAAACCATTTGGTAAGATTGAACTGCCTTAGGTGTGAAATTAAAGTTTCCTTACATAGCAGCTAATAGAGAAGGTAGATATGAAGCACTGAAGAAACATTCTGAGTTAACTATGAAGGCTGTTTCAGCCAATTAGCATTAGGGTCGCAGCTGTTGTGCTCTACGCAGGAAATTCTCATGTTACTTGCTCCTTTTGTCCAAAAGCCAAAGTATTTACTGTTAAGGAGTTATTGTGCTGTTGAGCACATACACAGCGAAATGTGTTGTGGTTGTGGTGTTGCAGTTTGATATGAATGCTAGTCAGTCAATAAACAGATCAGTTTAATATTTACAAATAGTTTACTTAAAGTAGTAGCAAAGTTCAATAGGAAGTCCAAGTCATACACAGTTAGTCAGTCAATGCGAAGTTTCTTCTTCTTGCCTATCTTTGTTTTAACTAACAAACAAAGATTACAGCTATCAATCAATTCTACACTATCACAGATAGTTACTCTTTCCACAGCAGCTCTTCACAGTAATTTCACACAGTCACAAAGTCAATTACTCAACAGTGAAGGAGCAGAGATAATCAGCAGAGAGTCAGCACTCCGGAACACACCTTCAAACACACATAGACATTAATCACCATTCTGAGCATGCTCTTTTGCTTCCTTATATAGTAATCAGCCTACAATCCATTTAAAGCAATATACACATAACATTGATTTGTGGCTTGTTCATATATTAGTAAACCCAATCATTTGAACAGGGTTCTAACATTCTCCCCTTTGGGTTGTTAATATATAACTTACAATCTTAGATTATAACTTTCACAACTTTCTTTATGTCTTACAGCACTTTGTGCTTTCATAATATGATCTGCCAAATTACATTCACTTGTACAATACTCTAACTTAATCATTTTACTCTGTGCACATTGTCTTACATTAAGATATCTTAGATCTGTATGTTTTGATCACGTTTTCACACCAATATTTGTTGCCATGTTAATTGCAGCTTGATTATCTTCAAATACATTAATTGGTTCATTTACAACAATTCCCATATCTTTACACAATTGTTTGTAATAAATAAGCTCTGTACATATTAGAGATAAACACGAAAATTCAGCCTCTATCATAGACATACTGATGTGCTGTTGTCTTATTGACCTCCAACTAATCAACATGTTTCCTAATAAAATAACAATTCCTGACGTTGACTTTCATGTAACTCTGTCTGTTGCAAAACTAGCATCTGCATATGCCTTTAATTCAAGTTCTGACCTTGGTTCTAGATAAAGTGAATAATACATTGTTTGTTTGAAATATCTCAGTACACGCTTTGCTGCATTCCAATGTCTTTCACAAGGCTCTGCGTTATGTTTTGCCAACTGATTTATGCTCTATGCGATATCTGGTCTCGACCAGTTTGCCAGATACGATAAGCTACCAATTAACGCTTGATATATGTTTCTATCAAACTTTAAATCAGTTACCTCACTATGCTGAAACTCAGTACTCATAGAAGTTTTTGCTTTTTTACAACTATCCATATTATAACACTTTAATAAACTATTTATTTTCTGAACCTGTGATATCTTGAATCCTTTACTTGTTCTAGTAACATCTAGACCTAAATAATGTTTTATTTCTCCCAAATATCTTATTCTGAATTTTTCTTTCAGTTTAGCTACAATATCCTTTACTACATTCTCTGTTTTAGCAACAATGGCAATATCATCTGTAAATAATAACAATAAAGTAATTTCACCATTCTTTTCTCTCTTAAACAAACATGGATCGGCTAAACCAGCATTAAATCCCAATTTTACTAATTCACTAACAATGCATTGGTTCCATTCATATCCAGCCTGTTTCAATCCATATAAACTCTTATTTAATTTCCAATAACTTTTACCATTGTCATTTAATCCTGGTGGTTTTCTCATATATATTTCATGCTGTAGCTTTGCATGTAAATAAGCTGTCTCTACATCAACATGATGTACCACACTTTTATTTCTAGCTGCCCACACTAACCCTGCCCTCAAAGTACTAGCTTTAAGACTAGGAGCGAAAACCTCATCATAGTCTTTTGTACTCTGACCAAATCCTTGAGCAACAAGCCTCGCTTTATGGGTTATAGTGCCATCACTGGCTGTTTTTAATTTATAAACCCATTTGCAGCCAATAGCCTTCTCACCTTGTGGTAAACTAACATCCTCATAAACATTAAGATCCTGTAAATAAGTTCCTTATTCATTGTTTCTTTCCAAGCCTTCTGATCTTTCTATGGATATAGTTTAATATCATCATAACTTGAAGGTTCTAGGCTTATTTCACAAGCAACATTAGTCTGATACCTATCAGGTGACCTTCTTACTCTAGTCCCTCTTCTAGGCAAAGGAATACTATTTGTAGAAATTTCCTCATCTTTCAATTCTGATTTTACCTCCCCTATCAAAGATCTTTCCTCATCTAATGAATCCTCATCTTCTGGTGATTCTTCCTCTTCTATATTATTCTTCAAATACCTCTTAGGAGTATCATCTTGGAACAATGGAGTTTCTATTACAATACTATCATTATTGCTATTTTCTTCCTGCTCTAATTTCCTCCATCCCACATGTTCCATAAACTTGGCACTTGCACTCTTATAAGTATTTCTGGTGCCTTTGTCCCAAAATCTGAAAGCTTTATGATTCCTATCATAACCAACAAAATACATTAATTTTGCTCTATGCTGACCTTTCTTTCTAACTTCTGTTGGAATATGCACCCAAGCTGGTGCACCAAATACATGCAAATAATCCAATTCAGGTTTTCTGCCAAACCATCTAGTAAATGGAATCTCCCCTGTTGTAGCATTTACAGCATTGTTAAGTATATGGTTAGCGCACATAAGAGCCTCTCCCCACAACTGATCAGGCAGACCAGAATCATTAATCATTGTTCTTAGCATTACCTGCAACGTTTGCTCTCGTCTCTCAATGTATGAATTGTGTTGAGGCCCATAAGGTGCAGAACATCTGTGCTCTATTCCAGCTCTTGCTAACAAATTAACAAACTTACTATTTGTGAATTCCGTTCTGTTATCTGTTACCACACTTACTAACTTATTCTTTTGTTTTCTCTCTACAAATCTCATCCAATTTGAGAAATTTTGATATGTTTCTGAGTTAGTTTTCATTAAGTAGCAAAAACCATATCGAGAATAATGATCTACAATACTAAGAATATAGCAAGCTCCACCCATACTTGGTTTCTTTGGTCCAATTAAATCTACAACCACTACATCTAATGGTGCTGTAGTTTTGAATCCATTATATCTATTAGCAGGAGTAACTTTACTTTTCTCCTGATTACAGGCATTGCAATTCAGATACTTAGAACATGGTTGTAGTTTAATACCATTAGCCAACTCCACAGTTTTCTGTAACAATTTAAAATTCAAATGCCCCATTCTTCTATGAAGTAAGTGAATACAGTTGTTATGTGGCTGTTTGTTCTCAAAAACTGAATTAGCTTTTTCTACTGGATTTTCATGCAGTAAAAATAAACCATTTTCTAATTTAGCTATAACATTGTTACCTTCTTTTTGGATTTGACACTTATCATCCATAAATGTTACAGTATAACCTGCTTTAACTAATACTTTCACAGATAATAGATTATAAACCAGTATTGGCATATATAGCATTGGCAGTTTTTCATTAATTCCTAAACAATATACATTTCCTTCTCCATTAGCTTTCATCTTCCAACCATTTGCTAATGCAACCAACATATTGACTACTTTTCTCCATCTTTACAAACTTTTCCTTATTGTTTGTTATACAGTTTGTAGCCCCACTATCTATCACCCATAAATTATGGTTTATTTTATCAGTTACATTAGGCATAGTCAAACCAACATTTTTGTGTTCTCTCTGGTCATTTCTGATATTCTGCTTTTTATTCTTTCTACAAAACTTGGCTATATGTCCTCTAGCCCCACAAGTATAGCATTATTTCTAACAAAATAAATATTCAAAGATGTCTTCTCTTCTTCTTGTGGATGTTTTGTTCTCATCAATTTTCTGTCTTCTCGTCCATAAATCTTCTTTAATATGTCCCAACACTTTGCAGCTTTCTCTTCTCCACGAATATGGACAAGTTGCTGGTTCATTTAGTGTTAGTCCAATTATGCTTAAAGCTCTATCATTGTCTCGTTTAAATTCAGCTAGCTTCTTCGCATCTTCATCTCTTGTTGGATCCCAACCTGTTGTATCCGGTGGATTTGTTATCAAAGTCCATAAGCCTTCATTTCTCAAAAGTAGGCTACATTTAGTAGACCAGGTAACATAGTTAGGCCCATCCAGCCAGGTTATCATTGATAGATAAGTTGACTTTGCTTGAGCCATTATTATTGTAATACTTCTTTAATTTTCTGAATATTAAAACTGAATTTCCACACTCAATATCTTTTTACTAGCAACAAACCACTATTTCTACTCCTTTGGGACCTACTGGGCCCATAACCAATGTTAAGGAGTTATTGTGCTGTTGAGCACATATACAGCGAAATGTGTTGTGGTTGTGGTATTGCAGTTTGATATGAATGCTATTCAGTCAATAAACAGATCAGTTTAGTATTTACAAATAGTTTACTTAAAGTAGTAGCAAAGTTCAATAGGAAGTCCAAGTCATACACAGTCAGTCAATGCGAAGTTTCTTCTTCTTGCCTATCTTTGTTTTAACTAACAAACAAAGATTACAGCTATCAATCAATTCTACACTATCACAGATAGTTACTCTTTCCACAGCAGCTCTTCACAGTAATTTCACACAGTCACAAAGTCAATTACTCACAGTGAAGCAGCAGAGATAATCAGCAGAGAACACACTCCGGAACACACCTTCAAATACGCACAGACATTAATTACCATTCTGAGCATGCTCTCTTGCTTCCTTATATAGTAATCAGCCTACAATTCATTTAAAGTAATATACACATAACATTGATTTGTGGCTTGTTCATATATTAGCAAACCCAATCATTTGAACAGGATTCTAACATTTACCATGTTTTTCGGAGTATAAGACGCACCTTAGTTTTTGGGGAGGAAAATGGGGGAAATCTACCTACCAGGTATTCATCTGGCTGGCATCCTTAGTCTGGTCAGCTTCAGCACATTATTTTATCCCCTGGTTAGGGCTGAAAAAAATCTTCGGAGGGAGTAGCAATGACAACAAGCCTGCAAGCCAGGAAGATCGTTAGCACCTCGTTAGGGCTGGGAAAAAAAAGCTTCAAAAAAGCTACATTCGGAGTATCAGCCTCTTTTAGGGGGGGAAAAGGTGCGTCTTATACTCCCAAAAATACGGTATTTATTATTTATTTATTTATTTATTTATTTATTTATTTATTTATTTATTTATTTATTTATTTATTTATTTATTTATTCAAGCATGTATGAGAAAACAAGTATAATTATAAACATATGTGTGTGTGTATAATAATATAATATAATATAATATAATATAATATAATATAATATAATATAATATAATATAATATAATATAATATAATATAATATAATATAATATAATATAATATAATATAATATAATATAATATAATATAATATAATATAATATAATATAATATAATATAATATAATAATATATAATATAATAATATATAATATAATAATATATAAATTAGAACAATATAAACATATACCGTTTTCCCCAAAATAAGACATCCCCTGATAATAAGTTTTTTTTTCTTTTTTTTTTTTTCTTTTTTCAAAGACTAATCTTTTTTTTATTTCCAAAAAGTTTTATTAGTACAAAATTACATAGATAATAGCTAAACATTAAATAGAAAGTACAAACATTTTTTTTAATTTTTCTCCCCCCTAACCCACCCCTTTCCCTCCCCCCCTCCCCCCCGGACTTCCCAGAGAGAGTACAGGGCATAATATCAATAAAATAAATTTAAATTAAATTAAAAAATTTTGACTTCCACCTTATTTTTTTAAAACTTCAACTCCAAATTGTACACTAATAAAAATTCCTTCCTCCTCCTTTCAATCATCTACCCTTCACAACATTTCTTCACTGTTAACTAAGAATTAAATGATTATTACATAAATGATGACTAAGTATTAAATACAAAAACCTTAAACTTCATCATAAAATCAATCAGTATATAAATAACATACTATTACTATATATCAGATTATAAGCACTAATTACAAACTTTAAATAACCTTCCTCCCCAAAAAAAAATGTTAAATCTAATTGTAATATTTTATAACTGGATAGATAACAATTCCAAATCTTTCTCACAATTAAATAAAACTTAAATTGATATTACACAAAAAATAACTAAATAATAATACAAAAACCTTAAACTTCATCATAAATTCTACCACTCTATTAGTAACATAATGTTACTATGTATTAAATTATTAGGTTCAAAAAAGTTCTAAATCTTTAAAAAGAATTAATAATACTTTGAATAAGCCCCCCCAAAAAAACAAAAGAAAAAAAAAGAATGCAAGAAGTAAAGAAAAGAAAAAAAAATTAAGGAAAGAAGGGAAAAAGAAAAGTACAGTCATAATGGCAACCATCTGTCCAATAAACTTCAACACTGCATCTTGTTGTATCTTGATGATGGTTGCATCTTTTTGTAACTTGATAATTTTGTAGTTGTCAGCTCGCCTCCCATCTGACCCCGATCTTCCATCTCCTTTTCCACACTGTAGACATCTGTCTGGCTCTGCCAATCATTTAAATTTTGTAAATCTGTTTCGATTTGAAGAGGAAGGGATGGCTTTCCCTCCTCCTCCTCTTTTGTTTTCATACATCTTTCCTCTGGAATCTTGGATATATCAGCCTTTAAGACGTTGACATAAAATTCAGTAGCTTTCTTTGTTGTATTAAGCCGATATCTTTTTCCCAGAAATTTCACTGCAACTCCTGTTGGTGCTTCCCATTTGTAATGTAAATTTAACCTTTTAAATTCATCAATCAGAAAGGTATAATCTTTTCTGGCTTTGAGCATTTTAGAGGGAATTTCTTTCCATATCATCAGTTCCTGGCCATTCACCTGCAGGTTATTCTTAAACGTCGCCTGTATAATCCTATTCCGTAAGGCTCTTGTAGTAAAGTATATTACAATATCCCTTGGTAGGTGTTTTTGTTTTGCATACCAGGAGTTGATTCTATATATTTTATCAATTTGCCTGGCTAGTTCTTCTTTAGACAGTCCAGACACCTGCTCCAAAGCTTCCACCATCCTTCCTTTCAAATCTTCATATAATCCTTCTTTCAACCCCCTGACCCTTATGGCAAATTCCATGGATCTGAATTGCGTCATTAACACCTCTGTTTCAAAATTTACAATGTCATTTTGTATTTTATCTATGTATTCTACTGAAGTTGTCAAAACTTGTTTGTTTTCTTCAATGCGGTTTGCCAAAACTTCAATATTTGTTGCTAGACCTTTACATACCTCCAACACATCATTTCTAATTTGTTGGTCAATATTCTTTAAAGCAGCCTGCATTTTATTATCTATTTCACTAATTTTTTGGTTAAATTCAACAATAAGTTCATCTTTCATAATCTTTAAGGTACTTATTAAATTTTCAGGTGTTAAAGACTTTGGGGGTGTTAACTCAGTGGTAAGTTGCATTTTAGAAATATAACCAGATGAATAATCCATTCTTTTATTCAAAACCATCTTTCCAGATTTTGAAGCCATTTTAGTATTTCCAGTGGTGAACAAAGAAAAAGCCAAGCCTCTAGTTTAAAATAAGACATCCCCTGATAATAAGTTTTGAGTGCATGGCAATAAGGCCAAGCGTTTATTTCAGGGCTCAAAAAAATATAAGACAGGGTCTTGTTTTTGGGAAAACACAATAGTAGCAAGTATAAAATGCCTTTTGTCATTTTAATGGAATTCTTCCTATTGTTTCCAGTGAGAATGAAAGCTTCAGAACTAGTGTCCATCTGAGTCTACCTGAAAGCATTCTTAAGAATCAGAAAGTATGTTCCTCATATTTCTCTGGAATGCCTCTTTTTTCCCCCTTCTCCAGTGGTAAATTTCTATTCCTTCTAGCCTTGGTAATATATATATCAGATCTCAAATTCTATTTGCTATAGAGTTCTAAAATGATTAAATAATTAAAGTTCTACAGCTCCCATAAAGTAAAAGAAACAGGATGACTTTTGTAGTGGGAGATCTCAATGTATTATGTAACTTTACTGCCATTCTACATTATTATTTCTTCCAACATAACTTGTTTAAAATAATAATTAATTCACTTTTGCTCAAAAAGTGAAGTATGGGGCTGCCATCCTATTGCTACAATGACAAGCTTTTATCTTGTTACATCTCTGCTCTGTTAAAAGTATCATATCTCAAAAATCATTTTCTTGTAATGTTCTAGTCCTTGTAGGGAAATGATGCTTTACTTTTATTCATCTTTCCTGTTGAACTGTAAAATCATCTAATTCTATACAACCTCAGCAGGCAATTTTTACTTGGCTTAGAGATCACATTTATCTCTGCACCTTGCCTGGAGGACTACAGAAAGGAGTGATCTGTAGTATAATGGTATCATTGTAGTGGTTAAAACTTCATCATAGGAAGAGGAAGCAATTATGTTTAAAACTACAGAGAATAATTTAATTTAATTTAATTTAATTTAATTTAATAGATTTGTATGCCGCCCAACACCCCAACTCCATTTCATCTTTTGAATGCTTCCCAAATGTGAGGAGGCAGTAAAATGGTTTGGTTGGGGTGGAGGGCAACCCAGGATGAAAAACTGAATGGTGAGGACCAGACAGAGCCATCCAGTCCTTTAGCCAATTTTCATACAAATACATCAGTTATCATATGTGAATAAACTTCTAATTCTCATACATTTATGTAGGGAAGTAGTAAATCTATTGTAACTTAACAGAAGCGTGAGGATGTATAACCTTGATCTAGAAAAATTTTCATTTCCAACTCAAATTTTTAGGTTTAAAATAATAGAAGGATGGTGCTACAAATAGTACGTGGCTACACCGAACAAAATCATATCCTTGAGTACTTAGGAATCATCTGGGCCCATGATAGCGAACCTATGGCACGCGTGCCCAAAGTGGCACGCGAAGCCATGTCACCCGGCATGCATGGCCTTGCCTGTTTGTCTTCCGGGTTTCTGGTGCATATGCGTGCATGATGATCAGCTGTCCTTCGCACACACGGCAGTGATGAAAACAGGTGTGCGCATGGGTGCCGGCAAGCTGGTTGTTGGGTGCGCATGCACGCCAGAACCCGGACGTTCAGCTTTTTCTGAGTGTAATCTTTTTGCTTGCACGGCAGTGCCGAAAACCAGCCTGCGCATGCATGCCAGCCAGCTATTCATTGAGCATGCATACACGCTAGAACCCAGAAGTCCAGCTTTTCCGGAGTGCGGTGCCAATGAGTGCATGCGCGCGTGATGTTTCCGCACAACCTTTTCAGCACTCGGTGCTAAAAAGTTTCGCAATCACTGATCTGGGCTAGTTTCAAGTCATAGGTTTCTCTTCTAAACCAGGGGTAGGCAAAGTTGGCTCTTCTATGACTCGTGGACTTCAACTCCCAGAATTCCTAAGCTAGCATGATTGGCTCAGAAATTCTGGGAGTTGAAGTCCACGAGTCATAGAAGAGCCAACTTTGCCTATCCCTGTTCTAAACTATCAATCACTGCTCTGGTTTCAGTTCAAGCAGAAAGGACACTTGATTTATTAGGGTGTAGGAGAATTAGTTAATACTTAGCACTTATTCAGGGAATGGAATGCGAAATATGCAACATTTAAACTTGCGAAGTTCCTTGTCTAAATAGGTATAGGCTGTAACAACTACCATACAACTGCAAAACTTGAGCGAGGGAGAGAGGGGGAGGGGAGAGGGAGGGAGGGAGGGGAGAGAGAGGGGGGCATTAGTCTGTTTTGCTGGGTGAAAGATCAAGATATAGACTGCAAACAGACCTTAGCATTTCAGAGATGTCTCAGTGATGTTTGTACATCCTTTTATTTTGTGTCTGTGTCCAACATTCATATCTGGTCTAACAAGTTTTGCAGAATTTCAAAATGCTATATAGCCTACAAAGCCTATACACAGAGATAATAGAAAAATGAATGTGCACAGACAATACCACTAAGAGTTTATTGGGAGTGACCTTTCATATGTACTGCCATAGTGTTGTTAATGAGATCTGATCTGAGATAAATACGGGCTCTAGTTTTTCAGTTAGAGGTAAATTTGATGCAAGTTAAGCCTCAGAACCTGCAACTGAGATTGGAATGAATGAGGGCGTGTTTCTCTGTCTGGATGGAAGTACACACAATATGAATAGCTGAAATCCAACACCAAGCAGGTCCTTTGACTTACTTTCATCATTGTCTTCTGATTGCTGTTGAATAATACAGAAAATTGGTGAACATTTCAAAATTTTCATCTTTTGATGCGTATTTTGATACCAATGTTTATAGATATGAACAACAAGAAAAAAGGGAATCTGTAGTTGGTGGGAACCCATAAGATATTGTTATTTTACTATTCATTGAGTTTTCCCTCAACTGCTATTATAGATTTTATTAATATATTTCATTGTATATTTTTGAATTATACTTTTTATCTGATGTTCACCACCCAAAATTGCTACAGTGAGATGAGTAGCAATATCAATCATATTAATAAATAAAATATGAATATGAACCAGATATGGGGATAACATTTATTTGGAGCAGACTTTGGATGGGATTTGTTACTATTGCATATATAACAATGTGAAATCACAATTGCCATCTTTAACTGGTGTGGGCCTTCATATGCATTGAGTTCTTCAAAAGAACGAAGCATGTTGTAATGGATTGGTACATTACACAGTATGTGTAGATCTAAGCAGTGTGTCTTTTTGTAACTGACAGTGCAAATTTTGTCAATGCGGAGATTTCCAATTACTGTTTTTTGTTATGGCTGATAATTGGGACCACAATGTCCAATTTATGCCATAATCTTTCAATTTCAGTTTTCAGACCTTGATACTTTGTCATCTCCTTCAATTCTTTGTCTTCTATTCTATTATTCCCTGGTATTGCTCATCAATTATTCATATTTCCTTCTTATCAACCAAAGTTAAATCCAGTGTGTTATGAGCCAATACTTTATCTATTTGTCTTCAGAAATTCCACAATATTGAAGTTTTTCATTAGTTTTTCATTACTGACACATAAGTTTTAAAAATATTCTAGTGAATCATTTGGCAATTGCATTATGTTTGTTATTTATAATCAGTTTATGCAGTCATCTTGCACAACCTGAATATACGATCTACTGTTTCTTCTGCCTCTTTGTACAATCTTCACTTTGACTCATTTGACAATTTTTCAATTCTGGTCTTCATTATATTAGTTTGAATAGCTTTCTCTCAAACAGCCATAATTAAAACTTAAGTTTTTGTAGTACTACCCCTGAAAGGGCCGCTGGAGTCCGGGTTCTTCTGGCCCTCTTGGTATGGCTGCTGGTACACACTGGTCCCTCACTCAGGCACCACTACTGGCCTGGATCATGAAGTGCCTCCTGCCCACACCCTCTTATCTTTCTTGGTGACCTCAATCTACCTCTTATTAATTGGCCCCTGAATGAATGTACAACTGAACCCATACATGCAATCCTGTACAATACTGTTACTAATCTGGGACTGGATCAACTAGTAACTAACAACACTAGACTCAACAACTGTCTTGATCTCATCTTCTGCAACAGTTTAAACTCAATTTATGGACTAGAAATAAAAGAACCCTTTTCCAACAGTGGCCACAGCATGATTGACTTTTGTCTTAATATACGTCCTTATACAAATCATCATAATGATGGGATCCCCAATTATAACTTTAAAAAAAGCCAACTATGATCTCATAGACACCGACCTCTCATCTCTTGATTGGCAAATTCTATTCACTGGCTGCAATACTGCTGAAGACCATTACAACATTTTTTTGCTCAAAGTCAAAAGAGTCATTAAACTATATGTACCACTAATACCACTAATACCACTAATAACCCCCAAAACCAAGAAAAATGAATTATCCATAACAATAAGGAAGCTCCAATCCCCCCCCAAAAAAAACCCTCTGTCAAAACTGGCTACGTAGCTAACTTTAAAAGTTGCTACAGGACTTCCAGCAGTGAAGTCATCGTGCTGTGGGGTAAAAGAACAGGGGTCTGATCTTGAACTCTGATCATTCTTGACAGAAAGCCTACAAAAGCATCAGCGTTTCTGGAGGAAGTGATGATAGAAAAGGTAAGGTGACCAGATTTTAACATTGGTAAAGAGGGACACCATTGACCGGGGTGGGTGGGTTCCTGATTAAAAATTTGGTCTATATGGAGCAACAAAAATTTTCATAGAAAATCATGTCCCCCCTAGTCCTTCTTTTCTCTAGACTAGTCAAACCCAAATCCTGCCACCGTTCTTCATATGTTTTAGTCTCTAGGCCAGTGGTGGCCAACCTTAAGCATACCATCCGCCAAATTTTTTTGCAGACGAGTTCCGATCCGCCATTTATTATTTTTTTATTTTTTTGGTCGTTTTTGTATGCCGCCCCACTCCCGTAGGACTCAGGGCAGCCATAAAACTTTCTTTCTTTCTTTCTTTCTTTCTTTCTTTCTTTCTTTCTTTCTTTCTTTTTTCTTTCTTTCTTTCTTTCTTTCTTTCTTCTTTCTTTCTTTCTTTTTTTCTTTCTGTCTTCATTCTAGTTTCTTTCTTCTTCCTTCCTTCCTTCCTTCCTTCCTTTCTTCCTTCCTTTCCTCTTTCCTAACATCTCTCTCTCTCTCTCTCTCTCTCTCTTTCGTTCTGTCTGTCTTCTTTCTTCTTCCTTCCTTCCTTCCTTCTTTCTTTCTGTCTTCCTTCCTTCCTAACTTCTTTCTTTCTTTCTTTCTTTCTTTTTCTTTCTTTCTTTCTTTTTTCCCTTTCTTTCTTTCTTTCTTTCTTTCTTTCTTTCTTTCTTTCTTTCTTTCTTTCTTTCTTTCTTTCTTTCTTTCTGTCTTCTTTCTGTCTTCTTTCTCCTTCCTTCCTTCCTTCCTTCCTTCCTTCCTTCCTTCCTTCCTTCCTTCCTTCCTTTGTTCCTTCCTTCCTTCCTTCATGGCTCTGGAGAGGGGCTGGCTGAAGAAGATCCAGCGGCCACCAACCTACCGAGGCTCCTGGAAGACAGGCAGCTGTCAGCCCAGCCGGGGGAGGAGGAGGAGGAGGAGAAAGGTGGCGATTTAGCCCATCAAGCACACTCCGCTCGGCTGCTCTCGGACAGGATGGCAGCACGCGCGGAAGGAAAGCCGGAGGACGGTGCCGAGCGCCCGAGGCTCTCCAGGCAGCGGCAGGTGACAGCGGATGCCGGCCGAGTCTTCTCACGGGCAGATGCGCCAACCCTGCCTCCGCCGAGGAGGAGAGGGAAAGGGAAGCGCTCCTGCAGAGCGTCCCGACTGAAAGTTACCATTGCCCGTCCTGCCCAAGCGGCCGCGCGACGCGAGCCCAGAGCCGGATGGGCGCAAGGGCAGGAAGAGAGAGAAAAAGAAAGAAAAGGTGACGCTGTTTTAGTGAGCAAAAGTGATTCCGACCGCGGAGCACAGGCGCCCGGTGAGTGGGGCAAGAGGCACAGGGATGGCAGTGCCCCGCGCTTCTCGCCCCGCTCACCGGGTATCTCTGCTCCGCGGTCGGAATCACTTTTGCTTGCTAAAACAGCATCACCTTTTCTTTCTTTTTCTCTCTCTTCCTAGCCTTGTGCCTTGCTCCCCGAGTTTTAACTCCCCCCCAATCTCGCACGCCCCCCTTTCAGGCCAATTTTTGGAAAGAATTCCCTAGCTTGTCGTGCATTCTTTCCAAAAATCGGGACTTTTTAGAAACGCCTCGTGACGCATGACAAATGTTTAAAAAGTGGGACTGTCCCGCCAAAAGCGGTTAATTAACCTTGAATTAATAGCAGTTAATTAACCTTGAATGGAGAGTGTTGAATATACCTTTAACAAACTTTCTAATTTCTGATTCTGAATTTGTTCGATTTGTTGGATTACGAGTGTGAGAGCGAAGAGTGGAATTTCTGTAAGGAGTGAATGAAGTGGAAAAGCAGGAGGACATCTTGAATAGAGTAATGGTGGATATAATATTTTCTTGGTTCTAAAGACAGACCGAAGGAGAGCCGAAGAACCACAGAGCATACCTGCAAAAAAAAATCGACCAAGGGAGAATTGACGGGAGCTCTGGACTTCTTGGAGCGCAACTTTGACAACGAAGGCTAAAACCGCTCCAAGGACTGTACAAGGACTGTACAGTCAACGGAGGCTGAAACTGCTCCAAGGACTGTACAAGGACTGTACGAGGTGGAAAAGAATCATACTGGATAGTAATATTGTTTTGGCATAAAAGATGGACTGAAGGAGAGTGGATAAAGGAATGGGACTAAAAGGATTTAATTTAAGAAAGAACTAGAAATAGAGAGACAAAATTTATGTATAGGATCATTTTGACTTCCCCCTTTTTGACTATATAGAAACTTTGTAATCTAACGAAGGAGAAGTTGATACAGTGACACAGGGATTGGGGAGAGCCATCTAGAAGCCAAAATAGGATACAAGTATAAACTGTGTAAAAGGAGATGATGCAAGAGTGATTGGAAAAGAAGATTGTATATTAGAGTAAAGAACTGGAGTTTGAATGTTTGAAGGTGGAATATAAGATTATAATATATTATATTATTAAGAACAATATTAAACTAACTAATCTAGATTAATTTAAAGTAATTAATAGCTTAAAATAAGAGTACTCTGCTTCTTAATGAAATTGATATAGTGTAATTATAATAGTAATATTTGAATATTTATATTGTGTAAAAGAGAGTTAAGTAATGCACATTTGTGAATGTTAAACTGTTAATTGATACATGAATTATCTGAATAGTAAGCCAATATAAATTTGAAAAGAGAAACCTAAGTTAGAATAGCTATATTTATTTTATTTAAATTTATATTTAGAGATATAGTAATAATTGAAGTATATTAAGAAAGACTTTATAATAGTAATATTTGAATATTTATATTGTGTAAAAGGAAGTTAAATAATGCACATTTGTGAATGTTAAATTGTTGCTAGCAAGGGAAGTTTACTTGAGCCAGGTCCATTGGTGATGTTAGCTTGGAATCCCATCTGGGGTGCCAAATTGTTTATTTATTTATTTATTTAGTATTCTTATATGCCGCCCTACTCCCTGAGGACTCAGGGCGGCATACAACATTTAGAGAACAACTCAACAATATAAAATTTAAAAATAGTATTAAAAAGAATTAAAAAAAACATTTAAAAAACATACATACATGGGGGAGACCTAAGATTTAGAATTGTCTCAATCACCCCGCCTGCAGGAAAAACTATGTCTTGATGGCTTTTCGGAAGGCCAGTAAGGTGGGGATAATTCAGATATCTGGGGGTAGTTGGTTCCAGAGAGCAGGGCCCCCCACAGAGAAGGCCCTCCCCCTAGGCCCCACCAGCCGGCATTGTTTGGTTGACGGGACCTGGAGGAGACCCACTCTGTGGGACCTGACTGGTTGAAGGGAAGTATGAGGTAGGATCGGTCCTGGAGGTAACCTGGACCTAAGCCATGTAGGGCTTTAAAGATGATAATCAACAGCTTGAATTGCACCTGGAGACCGATGGGCAACCAGTGCAGCTGGCGGAGTATGGGTGTTACGTGGGTGTATCCCACCACAGCATGCGCAGCCGCACTTTGCACCAGTTGAAGTCTCCGGATACTCTTCAAGGGTAGCCCCATGTAGAGCGCATTACAGTAGTCCAGTTGAGAGGTGACAAGGGCATGATAACTGTGAGTAGAGCCTCCTCACATGTTATAAGGAATATCCTTCTGGGTTCAGTTCCAAGTGGGGAAAAAGACACTGGATTTATGGAAGTTGCTTGGAAAGAAGGTTTAATGGTGGACAGGAGCACATGGCATGAGTTCCTGAACAGAAAAGGTGGATCACATGCTTCCAGATGTTGGATGAAGAGAAAAAAGAGTTGCTGAGAGTCCCTGAGTTTTTAAAACCTCTATTGGGCCCCATGTCAGAGTTTCCTGTTCCTGTATAAGAAATGCACTCTGATTGGTGGTCAGACTCCCAGGGGCCATGCAGGGGCAACTCTGTAGGCTGTGTTTTTGAGTTCAAGTTTGGCTGACCCTTGCTGGGTGATGGTGTAATGAAAGGGCTTTGGGCAATTCCTAATATGTCTCTGTCTGAAGGAGGTAGATCTTTGTTATGTAGAACAGATTGGTCCAAGCTATTAACAAAGGTGGGGGGATAAGTGAGCTGGGCCATTCCCTGATGGCACATTGACAAAGGTGGGGGCTACTAAGAGTGAGTCTTTTTCTGTCTAAAAGCATGTTTCCAGGGATATTCTATATAATATTCTGCCTTTCTAATATTTCCTAGGATATTTTATTTTTCTAGGAGAGGGGTGGATGCTAACTTCCTACACCACCAAAAGCAAAGAACAAAGAGGATTCATGAAAGGTTAGATGAGAAACATTTTATAAAATATTATTGTGATAAAACTTTCTCTGCAATTTCCACAGGGAAACAGAATTTAGCACTGTTTAATGGGTGGTGTCAACCAGATCTACAGCATGTGTTTCTTCAGTGTGCTTGCTATTGGCTGCCATAGTAATGGGGAGGGGGGCCTCAGGTATTTGGGATAGGGGAAGTGAGCTGGTGTAGTATCATGAGAACTGAAAGGGAGGTTTGCAGTCATGAAATATGGTGCTGATGAAGGGAGGTATTTACACTCTGTCAAGGCCAACCATCCTGAGACTCATATGGGAGAAATGTGAGAAATACCTGAAGAAATACTTTTTGGACTCTCAGGGCTGGAACCTGGGGGGAGGGATTTGGGATGATTTTCAATCTGTAACTTTTCTGTGTTTTGAATCAGATCTTGCCTTGCTTTCACTGCTATAATTTCAAACTTAATAAAAGTAGCTCTTCTCTAAAACAATGGAGTTGGGAGTTTTCTTTCTTGAGTTTTGAACAGAGGCAGGGCTGACAGGTTGGTGGTTCTGTAATATTAAAACTCTGAGACTAATTATGTCTGTGAAGGCCAGTTGGAGCTAAATCAGTGCACTATGCATCAATAAAGAAATTGTTTGATTCAGTAGTTCATTTTGAATAACAAATCAAAGGAGAGAATCTATCACATCCATGTGAAAATTAATTTGTGAGTGTAACAAAAGTATCTTTTAAAGGAGTTATCAGACAGCATAATGTGGAGTGGGAGCCAGATTTGAAAAGTTAGGGTGTTTCAAAGCCTTTGTCCTTAAAAATGACTGTATTTTAACATCTGAGGAGTCAGCAAACTGAGATGGACTGGGACTGGACTCTTTCAATTGAAAGCATGTCTTTTAATATACAGAATACAAAAAACAAAGCAATGGCATTGCTTTTACAGTTAGAAAAGACATAGCAAGAACAGTAATTGATTACAATGCAATCAATGATTGAATAATATAATTTGAGAATAATCCTTTAATATGAATACAATTTATGTTCCCACTACCACGGTAATATAGAAAAAAGGTTGATGAGTTCTATTATCAAGTTCAAGTTGAAATTGAAGAACATACAAACAAAACATGCTACTCATGCTTGGACACTGGAATGACAAAATTGAAAAATTAAGAGGGAAACTATAGTTGAATACAAACTGGATAGCTGAGAATACAAAAAAGAGGACAGTATGTGCTTTATTGATTAAAGAAAGGCCTTTAATTGTGTCAATCACAGTAAACTGTGGAATATGCTTAGAAATATGGGAATATCAGAACATCTCATATTCTCTGTGACATTCTACAAAAGGAGAAATTAGACTTTGAAGATCCAGAATAGAAAGTGTATTAACACTTTTGAACTTTGGTGCTCTTGAGTAGACATCTGAGAGTAACATGGACAGCCAGAAAAATAAACAAATAGATCATAGATGTCAAAGCATCGTTTGCCACCATTCTACATAGAAGAACGTTCTACATAGAAGTGGGGAGGGGGAATGCAGAGAGCGTTAGAAGCTACCGATAGCAAATTCTTTGTGGTTTCTCCAAGGTCATCTTTGTCCAGCACCTGCAAGGAGTGGTTGCCACGCTGGCAGAGGTTTAGTGGGCAACGTGACCTGGATGGGGGTGGGAAACAAGGAGTACCCATTTCCTATTGAAGGGGAACTTGGGAGACAAATTAGATTTGGGTTTTCCCATGTGTTGCCAACATGGCGTCTGCAATAAATTGGAACTTTGGTGAACCCCCCCCCCAACAGATGCAAGCACCGGCGGCACCAGTTCCTCCCCAAGGCGGGGTTGGGGCCAACAGATGCAGTATGGTGGGATCCAGATGGGAGGACCCTTGCAGCAAGCCGCAGCTCCGCCAGCCACCGCTGGGTTAGCCACCCCCCCTTGGCCCCAGGAGGCCACCCACTGGTTTTGAGCCACGTTTGATGGGCACCCAACAAAGCTGGCCTACTTCCTCCACCGGGTGCTGGTGTACGTTAATGAAAATCGAGCGCTGTTCAAGACAGATAGACAGCTGATCGATAAGATCTAGAGAGGGTGTTCAGTGAGGAAAAATGCAACGAGCTCCCTCCTCACCGGCCAACCGACTGCGCAATGGAATTCGAGCCGGGTGCTACGCTCCCAAAGCCAAAGATGTATTCAATGTCCCCCAAGGAATTGCGAGAATTGAGGAGATACATCAACTCCAACTTGGAGAGGGGGTTCATCCAGCCAGCGAAGTTGAGACTAGCTGCCCCTGTGCTGTTCATAGAGAAGAGGGATGGGGGGTCAGATTATGCATGGACTTCTGAGGGATGAACGGGGTGTGCGTTCAGAACACCTCCCCCTCCCCCTCATGAAAGACTTACTGAACCACTTGTCAAAAGGCAAGATATTCACTAAGTTGGACTTAAGGGAAGCATACTATTGCATCCGAATCCGAGAGGGGGATGAATGGAAAACCGCCTTCAACTGCCCCCTGGGAAGTTTCCAATTCAAGGTGATGCCTTTCGAGTTGCAAGGGGCTCTAGCAGTATTCATGCAGTACATTAACGAGGTGCTCCACCCACATTTGTACAAGGGGGTGCTCGTTTATTTGGATGATATTCTCATCTTCAGTGAGATAATGGAGGAACATGTGAAGTTGGTGAGGCAAGTCTTAAAAAAGCTCCTAGCCGCCAAATTGTATGTCAAACTCTCCAAATGCGAGTTTCACAAGACTTCGCTGGACTACTTGGGGTACTGGATCTCCAAAGATGGAATTGAGATGGATCCAGGGAAAGTGAAAGCAGTGCTTGATTGGCAGGCCCGCGCACCCGCAAACAGCTGCAGAGCTTCCTGGGCTTCGCGAACTTCTATAGGCAATTCATCCCGGCATTTGCAGAAGTTGCCCTACCGCTAACCGAATTGCTTAAGACGGGGCCAACACCAACCAAGCCAAAACCCAGTCAGCTGCTGAATTGGACGATGGCCTGCCAGAAAGCCTTTGAGAAATTAAAGCAATTGTTTGCCCAGGAGCCGATCCTCCAACACCCCGATCCAGAGCGACAATTCATCATTCAAGCTAATGCGAGTGATGTAGCTGTGGCGGCGGTGTTGCTGCAAAAGGATGAGAATAGACAGCTCTTACCATGCACTTATGTCTCGAAAAAACTCACTGTTACGGAGAGAAGATGGGCCATCTGGGAAAAGGAAGCCTTTGCGGTTTGTTGGGCGCTGCTGACTTGGAGGCAATTCCTCGAGTGGAGAAAAGTACCTTTCAAGGTATGGACTGACCACAAAAACCTCAAGGCGCTAAAGACCCCCAGGAAATTGTCGCCCAAACAAGTGAGGTGGGCGCAATACTTTAGACGATTCAAATTCGAACTAAAACATATCCCAGGGGGAAAGAACTTGCTGGCAGATGCCCTGTCCAGGAAGCCACAATACGACAGCCAGAGGGAGGATGAATTCCACTCGTCATCCCCTCCTCACTTCCATCAAAGCCTTCAGTCGCAGAAGGGGAGCTCGCGGCTCTGGTCCTCACCAGGGCTCAATCCAAACAATCGAGGGCCCGAGGCCATGAGGAGTGGACAGACAAATTTAAAGCAGCTTTGCCCAACGACCCCTGGTTAAACAAGAACAAAGAAATCCTAACCATGAGAGATGGACTAGCTTGGAAAGGGGCCAAATTGTATGTGCCTGTGGACCTCAGGCTGCAGGTACTCCAACGGAGCCACGACTCTAAGCTGGGGGGGCATTTTTGATTTTTGATGACCCTCCACCTTACATGACGGCAATTTTGGTGGCCAAAGATGAAAACTGATGTGGAGGACTATGTAAAAAGCTGTGCCACCTGCGCCACAAGTAAGCACCGACCAGGTAAACCGCCTGGACTTCTGCAGCAGGTGGCCAACCCCAGTAAGCCATGGGAAAAAATAGGCATGGATTTCATTGTAGAACTCCCAGAGAGTAAATGAAATACTGTGATCTGGACGGTCATAGATTTGTTTTCCAAACAGGCCCACTTCGTTGCCTGCTCTGGGTTACCGACAGCCCGACACTTAGCAAAACTTTTCCTCAAGCACATCTATCACTTGCATGGAGTGCCGAACAGAATCATCTCTGACAGAGGTGTGCAATTCACCGCTAAGTTCTGGAAGGAGTTCCTGCACACCATCGGGTCCACTCAAGGTCTTAGTTCTGGATTCCATCCTCAGATTAACGGGGCAGCTGAAAACTCCATGGTGGAACAATAGCTCTGCTGTTATGTGAATTACCAACAAGCTGACTGGGCGGAGCTGCTGCCGTTTACAGAAGTGGTGTACAACAACGCAGTACACAGCAGTACCAGATTAATGCCTTTCCAGGTTACCAGCGGACAAGAATTCATCCCAATGCCAGAACTGCCCACAGAAGCACCCACATCTAAGTCCCTAACAGAATGGATGGAAGACCTGAAGAAGGGATGGGAAATACAAAAAAGGCGTTGATTGAAACAGCAGAGACATATAAAAAGCAAGCGGACAAACGTAGAGCCATTCAGCCCCCTTTCAAAGTGGGCGATAAAGTCTATTTATCAACCAAATACATCCGCTTGAGAATACCCAGTAAAAAATTGGGTCCCAAATTCTTAGGCCCTTTCCCAATAGTAAAGATAATCAATCCTGTTACAGTACAATTAACTCTGCCGAGAATATTGGGAAAGATACATCCAGTGTTTCATAGTAGTTTACTTAGGCCAGTGAAACAATCCAACATTAGGCCACAAGACCTTCCTCCACCCCCCCCATAGTAGTGCAGGGGGAGAGACATTATGAAGTGAAAAAAATCCTAGATTCCAGGTTATTTAGGGGCCACCTTCAGTATCTTATACATTGGAAAGGATATTCGTTGGCTGAATCAACATGGGTCAATAGTTGGAAAGTTAGAGCAGACAGGCTCATTAGCGATTTCCATAACAAATACCCAGATAAGCCGAAGGAGCCCCCTGGGGGAGGGAGAATGTGGTTAAGATAATTTGCTTAATCCCCTATACTCTCACTAATTGTTTTCTTTTGTGTATTAGTAGGACATGCTCTTCTTGTGAGGAGGGCCGCCTGTCAAAGCATCGTTTGCCACCATTCTATATAGAAGAACGTTCTACATAGAAGTGGGGAGGGGGAATGCAGAGAGCATGAGAAGCTACCGATAGCAAATTCTTTGTGGTTTCTCCAAGGTCATCTTTGTCCAGCACCTGCAAGGAGGGGTTGCCACGCTGGCAGAGGTTTAGTGGGCAACGTGACCCAGATAGGGGTGGGAAACAAGGAGTGCCCATTTCCTATTGAAGGGGAACTTGGGAGACAAATTAGATTTGGGTTTTCCCATGCGTTGCCAACATGGTGTCTGCAATAAATTGGAACTTTGGTGAACTTTTTGCCTTGGACTCTGATTTCTGCTCAATTACTATTTGGAACCGTGACAATAGAATTTATCAATTCAGAATTTACTCAAGGCACAAGTGACTAGACTCCAGTTATCACACTTTGAAAATGTTATGTGAAGGTTTTGCTCTCTGAAGAAGGCATTGAAGCTGAGAAATGTAGAAAGAAGAAGAAAAAATTAATAGCAAGGTGAATGGACTCAGTTACAGTGGCAATAGCTGCACAGACCTGAAGGATCAGTTTAATAACAAATTGTCATGGAGAAACTCTGTGTAATGGTCACTAAAAGTTGACACCAATTTAATGGCACATAATCAATATCAATCAATCAGAATGTACTCAACATACTTTCTAACAATATGCTATTGTTCTGTGGATCAACAGAATTCTGACTTGATTGTCTCCAAAATGCTACTACTATTAAGATCTAGGGATTCAACTGTATTAAGTGTAGTTAAGAATTTTGGGCTGTTTTAATAAAGAATACATTTTCAGATATCCCCAACTTCATGGCATTTTCATATATTGCTTTGGTCTCATGCACAGTTTTAGGGTTGTGTACTAGATTTTATTTGGATGCTTCCATCAAGCAGCAGGAGTGCTTTTTTTAATCAGTAAAGATGAAAGTGTTGATATTACACAGCCTTGATACTTCAAGAGTAATGACACTGCGGATTCACAATGAGTTTACTCTGGGTTCCCTTTGGAAGAAAAAGTGTAAAATATAGGGATGTCCCTGAATTTCTTTTTTATTTTTTCAAATAAATTTTTATTTTTTCTCTAAACAAACATTACATCATTAATCAATCAGTGTGTCATCTGGGTACAAAATTTTTGTGTCAACATATTTTACATTTACCACAATTTTCTTAATATATATAATAACTCTACTTTTACATTTCAATTTAACTTATCTTCTATTAAAACTTTTTTCTTCCTGCTTTATTTAATTTCATATCTCTTTTTGTCTATATTCATTTTCTATCCAATGATAAAAACGCTCCCATATATTATAATACTCCGGTCCTTCCTTCCCTTTAATTGCCAATGTTAATCTATTCATTTCTGCACATTCTAATATTTTCTTAATTATCTCTCCCTTTGTAGGGATTTTTTCTGCTTTCCAATTTTGTGCAAATACAATTCTAGCTGCAGTTATTACATGAATAATCAAATATACATTTTCTTTACTATATTTCTCTGACAAAATACCCAACAAAAACAGCTCTGGTTTTAAATCAGTATGTTGTTGGGTCATTTTCTCTAACCATAATCGAATTTGTGCCCAGTAATTTCTTGCTTCTGCACATGTCCACCACATATGATAATATGATCCAGATGTCTGGTGACATTTCCAACATTTAGTTGATTTATCTTTAAACATTTTTGCCAATCTTTCAGGTGACATTTGCCATCTATAAAACATTTTATACAAATTCTCTTTATATGCTGTCACCATTGTTAACTTATAATTTCTTTCCTATAGTTGCTGCCATTTATCTAACTCTATTGTATATCCAAAAATTTTTGCCCATGCTATTATTGTTTCTTTTACTTGTTCTTCCTCTAATTTAACACAAAGTAAATAACTATACAGTTTTTTAATCATTCACTCTTCTGTTCCTGTGAATTGCTCATCCAATTCTGTCATCTCCAAATAAAAACCATACAACTTTGCATCTTTTTCATATTTCGCTTGTATTTGCAATTGTGTATACCAAACCATATCAATCCCTTGTTCTTCTAATTCTTGTTTTCTTTTCAATTCCCTCTTCTCTGATAAAATATCTTTGTATTTAATGATATTTCCTATATTAATCATATTTGGGTGTATTAATGCTTCTATTGTCGAAAGCCATGTTGGGTTCAAAAAATATAAGACAGGGTCTTATTTTGGGGAAAACACGGTAATAATAAAACATTTCTTACATGATGTCTTTGAAAATAGCTATGTATTTTGTTCTTCCCATACTATAAAAAAGCATGCCAACCCAGTTGTAAATCATGTCCTCCTAATGTCAATAACCTTGTAATACAATCCATTCTTTCATCCATGATAATGCTGCTGCCTGATAATATAATTCCCAGTTTGGAAGTCCAAACTCTCCTCTGAGTCTTGCATCTTGTAACATTTTTATATTAATTCTCGCTTTTTTGCCTTGCCATATAAATTTCATTATTATTTTATTAAGATTTTCAAAATATTTTTTCTCTAGTCTTATCTAGTATCATTTGAAATAAAAACAGCAATTTCGGTAAACGCCTTCTGTGCATCAAAACATATCAACGCCATTTGTTTTTCAGGATATGCTTCATAATATTCCAAAGTATTCAAAATTATTCTCATATTATCTCTAATCTGTCTCTTAGGTAAAAAACCATTTTGATCTGTATGTATAAATTCATTTAACAGTTTCTTTAGTCTTTCTCTTCCTCTTCCAATTTTTTTTGAGTTTGTCTCTTCTTTTTGTTCCTTTTCCCCGAATAAGTCATTATCAGTCCTCAAATATATGCTTTAGCTATATCTTGCACATTTTGTAATGAAGTATCTTCTTTTTTATTTTCTTTAAAAAAGAACACCAGTTCTTTCTCCATAGTTTGTTGGAACTCCTTTTCATTCAGTATTGTTTGATTTAATATCCATCTTAATCTCTTTTTTTGCCCCTTCCATGTAATTGTGATCGGATTATGGTCTGCCCATACGCTTGCTTCAATATTTATGTCTTATATATTAGCTAATAAATCAATTGACATCCACATCATATCAATTCTAGACCATGACATATGTCTATTTGAATGAAATGTATATTGTTTTCCCTTTGGGTAACCTTTTCTCCAAGCATCTTGAATGCTTAATTCCTCCACCATTGTAAAAAAAGTTTTTGGAAGAGTTTTCCTGGGCTTCTTGTTTGTCTTTGTGGTTTTATAGTCTAAATCTGCTTCTATTATTGCGTTAAAATCATCTATCATACATATTTTTTCATATTCAAGTTCTATTATTTTCCTGTGTAATTTTCCATAAAAGTCTTCTTGGTTGTCATTTGGGGCATATATTGCCACTAAAAGTGTTTGTTTATGGTTGATTGTTGCTTCCACCATTAAAATTCTCCCTTCTTCATTGGCAAATATTTGTTTGGATTCTATTGTCTTTTTAATATACAATGCCACTCCTCTCTTACTTTGATGTGTCAACGTGGTGTATACTTCTCCCAATTTTGAATGTTCCAAAAGTATTTTGTGTTGTTTTCTAATATGCACTTCTTGTAAACATATTATATCCATTTTTAGTTTATCCAATTTGTTAAATGTTCTTTTTCTTTTATTGCCGAATTTAGTCCATTTATATTTATTGATATTACTTTTATTTCTTCTTCCATAATTTACTTAATCTTTAGCCTCCTTTGCCCTTGCTCCTTCTATCATTGCTTTTTCCTCTCGTTCCTTTGCCATCTCTCTTGTTCATTTATCTTTCTCCACTATAAGTTCTTCCTGGTATCTACTCTCTCTTTCCTCCCTCGGTCTTTCTTCTTCTTGTGGCCCAAAGTATTGATCATAAAATAATTCAGCTTTCTCTAACGAATCTACCATATTTTTCGGAGTATAAAACGCACTGGAGTATAAAACACACCTTAGTTTTGGGGGAGGAAAATAGGGGAAAAAATCTACCTACCAGGTATTCATCTGGCTAGCGTCCTTAGTCTGGTCAGCTTCAGTACATTATTTTATCCCCTGGTTAGGGCTGAAAAAAATCTTCTTTGGAGGGAATAGCAATGAAAACAAGCCTGCAAAGACTTAGGGTTGGAAAACACTTCTTCGGAGGAAGTAGCAATGAAAACAAACCTGCAAAGACTTATGGCTGGAAAAAAACTTCTTCTGAGGGAGTAGGAATGAAAAAATCCTGCAAGCCAGAAAGATCATTAGCACCTTGTTAGGGCTGAAAAAACCTTTTTTGGAGGAAGTAGCAATGAAAACAAGCCTGCAAAGACTTAGGGCTGGAAAAAAACTTCTTCGGAGGGAGTAGGAATGAAAAAGTCCTGCAAGCCAGGAAGATCGTTAGCACGTCGTTAGGGCTGAAAAAACCTTTTTCGGAGGGAGTAGCAATGAAAACAAGCCTGCAAGCCAGGAACAGGTTTAACAGATTTTAACAGATTAAAAGAGTTGGAAGGGACCTTGCAGGTCATCTAGTCCAACCCCCTGCCCAAGCAGGAGACCCTTACATCTGCCTCTACCTAGGATCAAACTCACAACCTCCTGATTGTGAGGAAAGAGATCCACCTCTAGGCCACAGCAGGAAAGAGCCGGGAAGATCATTAGCACCTTGTTAGGGCTGGAAAAAAAAGCTTCAAAAAAGCTACATTCAGAGTATAAGATGCACCCAAATTTTCAGCCTCTCTTAGGGGGGGAAAGGTGCATCTTATATTCTGAAAAATATGGTAATCTGTGTCTTTGTTTCTGCCAATTCACCAGTATTCCTTTCAGTATAAGCCACCTAAAACTCACCCTTTTTAAAATTAAACATTTTGTCAAAAACTGACATTCTTTTCTCAAATCTCTGACTCTTCTTGGTATTTGTTTCAGCACTACTATCTCTTTACCTTTATATTTTATTGAATTATTTCTTGCTATCTGTAAAATCTCTGTTCTTATTGCTTTCTTAGTAAATCTTAGATGAACCTCTTTAGGTAAATTGTGTCTCATTGCATATCTAGTATGTTCTCAGAATATCTCATCAATCTCATTTAATATTTTTCCTTAGTATCCTCCATTGCTTCCACCAACAACTCTGCCATTACCTCAGCTAAATTTTCACCCTTCACTTCTTCCATATTTTGAAATCTTAAATAATAATCTGCTCTATCCATCTCTAAGGAAATAATTGTTTTCTACTGATTTTTGTCTGTTGTAAATCTATAATCCAGCTCTCCCACTCTTTTTTCTGTTGATTCTGCTTTTTCTTCCACTTTTTGTATTCTTTGTTCATTTTTTCCATCATCCCCTTAACATCTTTTAACTCCCCTTCTACTTTTCCCATTCACTCATCTAATCTACCTATTCTTTCTTTGAAATCTTCATGTAGTGCCTGTATCATATTTTTCAATTCCAATTGCATAGTGTGGTTTTCTCTTGATATGACATAGTGTCCAATGTTCTCTGGGTCGCAGGGCTAGAAGTCATTGAAGAGGCCGTTGAAGGCAAATGTGTTGTTGTTTTCTTTATCTTGTGATGCCTTAAAGCTCTCTTAATATTTATAATCTACCAAGTTTATAATCCAAATGTGATTTATAATCCAAGTATTTAATCCACCCCATTGGAAGGACCATAAAATAAATCCAGTTAAAAGAGAAAAGAAACCAACCAACCCAAACAAAAAGTAATAAAAAGAAGAAAAAGAAGACTGTACCACAGGTTATAATCCCAATCCAAATCCCACAATAGCTTCTTATTCTTCAGGTTCTTCTTTACCTTAATCCATATTACGTCTAATAAGCAAAAAATTTAGAGAGAGAGAGAGAAAAACCAACAACAGAACTCTGTATATCCCAAAAAAGAAAAAAAGGAAAAGACAAGAAAATCCAATAATCCATCATGTCACCGACAAACTGCACAAACTCTTAGTTCCAAGTCAGAAAATTATCCAAAAAGGATAAAAAGAAAAAATATCCCAACCACAAGGCGAGGTGGAAGATTTCTATAATCTTTCCTGTTCTTTCTTCTTTTACAAACTTTAAGAGGTACACTGCTCCAGCTAGTATTAAAACAAAGCTCTCAGTGTTCCACTCTCTATTAAACAAAGCACTTTCTTATCAGATCAGCAGACATTCTCAAGGCCATTCTTGTTCTTGTCATTTCATTCATTGTCCCTTCCCCTGGTGCCTCTAGATGGCACTATAGTTCATTTTCAAATGGGAACAGTACAAAAATTGTAAAAATAGTTCATTCAATTACTTTAAACTTAATTTAGCTTCAATTATCACAAATAAAAAAATTGAAAATACTCAATCAGGCTTTCTGCACTTCTCAAATCAATTCTAGTTCATTTCAGTTTTTTCTTCTTTATTTAGGGCCCACGCTTTTTCACCGCTGTAATACTGGAGATTAGGTGGTTAACACCCACCCACTCCTTCCTCCTCTCTTTATGCCATGTCTCTTTTAATAACTTTTCTCAGAAGGTTGTGAAAAGAAAAAAACATATTTTAACAAAAATCATATATCTCACCCAGACGATCCACACTGCCTTTTACTTTTGCTTTTCTCTTGTGACCGTCCCATCTTAGAATTTATTATTTATTTATTTATTTTAGTTCTTATATGCCGCCCTACTCCCTGGGGACTCAGGGTGGCATTCAACATGTGAAGAACAACTAAACAATATAATAATTTAATAACAGTTTAAAAAAGAATTTAAAAGAACATAGAAAAACCATATATACGTGGGGGAGACCTAAGATGTGAAATGGTCTCAAATCACCCCGCCTGCAGGAAGAGCCATGTCTTAATGGCTTTTCGGAAGGCCTGCAAGGTGGGGATAATTCGGATCTCTGGGGGTAGTTGGTTCCAGAGAACAGGGCCCCCCAAAGAGTAACAGCTCGCAATGGCCGTTTTCCCAGCCATCAGGTTGAGAGGCTTCTTCCAACTAGCCAGGGAATTTGCAACTTCCCTGTGCTTGCTCTGTGCCTCCCTCGTTCACCGTCCCTACAGGATGGCTTCGGTCAAAAAAGACTTCCTGACGGCTGCGATATCGATGATTCTTCGGGAGTCCCTGAGGAAAGCGTCATTTTGCCACGACGCTGGCCACACCTCGATGTTTCTAAATTTCCAGCTAGTATCTGTGTGTAGCCGATACTTCTATTTTACTTTTTGAGGTTAGAAAAAAGAATTATTTTACCAAATGACTGTTTATATTTTATTTTATTTATTTTATTTTAATTTATTTATTTATTTTATCAAATATGTATTAGATAGTACAGATGAATACATGAAATGTATGTGAATGAAAATAAAAGGGTACATTAGGACAGGGATGGTAGGAACGCTAATGCGCTTATGCACGCCCCTTACAGACCTCTTAGGTCTCTTAGGAATGGGGTGAGGTCAACAGTAGACAGTCTAAGGTTAAAATTTTGGGGGTTTGGGGATGAAACCACAGAGTTGGGTAGTGTATTCCAGGCATTGACCACTCTGTTGCTGAAGTCGTATTTTCTGCAATCGATTTTGGAGCGGTTCACTTTAAGTTTGTATCTATTGTGTGCTCGTGTATTGCTGTGGTTGAAGCTGAAATAGTCATTGACAGGTAGGACATTGTAGCTGATAATTTTATGAACTATGCTTAGGTCATACCGAAGGTGACATAGTTCTAAGTTATCTAAGCCCAGAATTTCAAGTCTGGTGGCATAAGGTATTCTGTTGCGTGCAGAGGAGTGGAGGACTCTTCTCGTGAAATATCTCTGGATACATTCAATTGTATTAATGTCCGATATGCAGTGCGGGTTCCAGACAGATGAGTTGTATTCGAGAATTGGTCTAGCAAATGTTTTGTATGCTCTGGTTAGTAGTGTAATATTGCCGGAGAAGAAGCTACTCAAGATTAGGTTTACAACTCTTAATGCTTTTTTGGCGATATTGTTACAGTGGGCTTTGGCACTTACTGTATTTTTCGGAGTATAAGACGCACCTTTTTACCCTCAAAAAGAGGGTGAAAATTTGGGTGCGTCTTATACACTGAATGTAGCCCCACCCACCCACCCACCCCCACCCTTTGGCCTCTGCCTGCCAACAATTTACCTCTTTGCAGCAAACAGGGCAAAGCCTTATTAGCACACTAAGAGATTACTTGCCTCCCGACCTATTTGCCTCCCGATCATAACTCTGCCTATGTAATGACAGGCTTGCAAGCCACGTGGTAAAATGAAACTAACTACGGTGGCTGTAATGAGACAAAATGCTGGGAGATAAACTGCTGGCAATGTTACATTGCTGAAATTGCCAGAAAGTAAGCTACAGTTACTGTAGCCTAGATGTAGAGCTCTTGTCTCACAGTCAGGAGGTTGTGAGTTCTATCCTAGGTAGAGGCAGATTCTGTTAATACGTTATTTTGTTAAATGTTTGTAGAGTGTTCAAATTATAAGACTTATTTTTTAAAGACATGCTTTATTATTGTTCTAGACAACTTAACAAAATGAAGAAGCTTTTTAAAATAAATGCTTGCTCTGAAGAGGCCCAGTGCTATTGTATCTTCTTTTAAATAGCTGAAAGCCTTCCAGAAAGCCACATCAATTTTAAAGATCTGTAAAAGTATAATCTGAAATGTCCTGTTTTAGTATTAAGTATTAGTATTAAAATAAGGCAGCTGAATTAAACCCTGACTTAAGTAATGTTTGGAGTAGATCTATTTAAATAATTGGCAGGAGTTAGTGTGATTACATTTAAGAAAACTTTCTGGGATTGATATACTGCCATAATGTACATTTCTCCAATTCTTTGCAATTTCTATGGGTCAAGCACACATGCACAGAAATACACAGCAAGCAGTGTATATCATCTGTGCTGTTTGCTGTTTGGCAAATTGCTTGGAGGCAGAGGCCTTTTTTCCTTGTTTTCCTCCCCCAAAACTAAGGTGCATCTTATACTTCGGTGCGTCTTATACTCCGAAAAATACGGTAGATCATTAGATATGAGTACTCCAAGGTCCTTGACAGAGTGAGGGTCATCTACAAGGTTGTGTCCATTCAGCTTGTATTTTATGTTCTGATTCTTTTTGCCAATGTGTAAGACAGAGCAATTGTTGGTTGAGATTTGGAGTTGCCAATTGTTTGACCATTCTGACACAAAGTCAAGGTCTTTTTGAAGGGTAGCAGCATTGTCGGTGGTGTTAAATAGTTTTACATCATCAGCAAAGAGAACACAGTTGCTTATAATATGATCGCAAAGGTCATTTATGTAAAGTATAAAGAGTGTTGGTCCTAGAACGCTGCCTTGAGGGACACTGCTGTTAACAGATGCAGGATTTGATAGGGTGCTCCCTATTTTGACCACTTGTTGTCTGTTTGACAGGAACGCAGCCATTTATTGCATAGATATACTATTAAAGACGGTCAGAAATACATAGTTAATACAAAAATGAAATATTCAAAATAGACACATGTAGAAAACAAGTTATTCCACTTAAATAGAAATGCATCTAGCCAAGTTGGGGAAAAAATCACTAGTATCCTTGAATCTCGACTTGACTTTGAGGCTAGCAAGTTCTTTATGTCAGATTTAGATTAGTTACTTCTTCAAAGAGAGTAGTCTTTAAGCAAAAAGTTGTCTTGTGCAGTTTAGTCTGTTTTCCTAACCTATCTGTAGAAGAAACTTTGAAATTATAACAATTGGCAAAGACTGGACTAATAAGGCAAACAGATGGACATTGGTTGTGTGCACATTGCCTTGACATTCTTAATAGCTGTCAACAGGAAAAGTAGTGGGCAGGTTTATCCATAAAACCATGGATGTTTCTAAAATTAAATGGTAAGGGAGCTAGTTTCCAACATCTTCATCCTTTCTGTAATTCGACTGATTTACACACAGCAAGGAGTTTTCTCAAGTTATTTTTATCAGCAGCATTCCTTGAGAATCTGTGGACACATACTTGCATAATTATTTTCATGGTCTCTAGTTTCTTAATGTTGTTTTCCCACAAAAGTAATCTCTATCTTGCCTATTCTTAGAAATTCTTTTGTTAGTTAGTGTGTTAACATAATGAAAGTGGAGGCACATTTAAACAGTGGCTTAATCAGCTGAAGAATGTTCATGGTGGGACCTGCACCTGCTTTGGCTTTCTCCTGAATCAGTGTGGGAACTGTTGAAAATTCAATGAAGAGTTTCCCAGTAAAGCATTTAAAAAAGGGAGAGTGCAATAAAAATTTATTTTGCTTTCACTTCTTACTATAAGTGGTAAACAGGAAGATTTATTTTTTTACATTTATTCCTTTTTTTTAGTAAACAGTTGACAGGACTATCTTCTATTCATAGGGAATGGTGCTCTGATCACCTTAGTTTCTGGAAGGATGCTGAATCTTAGGCTTTGCTGCATTATATTCACTGGTTCCTTCTTTGGCAGACTATGTTTTTTCATGATCTTCTTTTTAAAAACACTTTTCTAATTAATTTTTCAGCTAATCATAATTCCCAGATCCTTAGTCCAACTTCCAAGTCCTTTTCCAGCAATCCTTGATTCATTAATTCACTGACTTTTTCTTAAAATTGTATTAGTTATTGTTGTTGACAGTATCGGATAGCCCAGTGATGGCGAACCTATGGCACGTGTGCCACAGGTGGCACGCGGAGCCATATCAGAGGGCACGCGAGGCGTTGCCCTGTCAGCTCCACAGGCAAACCGGAAGTTTGGAAAAATGCACTTCTGGTTTGCCGTTGGGCTGTTTTTTGCACTCCGGGAGGGTTTAGGGAAGCTTCCTGAAGCCCCGGAATGCGAAAAATGTCGAAACAGGCAAACCGGAAGTTTGGAAAACGCACTTCCGGTTTGCCGTTGGGCTGTTTTTAGCACTCCGGAGGGTTCAGGGAAGCTTCCTGAAGCCCCGGAGTGCAAAAAACAGCCCAACGGGCAAACCGGAAGTGCGTTTTTCCGAACTTCTGGTTTGCCCGTTTTGCCGTTTTTCACCATCCCAGACTTCGGTAAGGCCTTTGCGCGGGGGTGGGGTGGGGGTGTGCATGTGCAGGGGGCAGCGTGGGGGGGTTGTGCGCAGGTTACTGCATGACATATCTGGGGAATTCCAAGGGCCATGTATGCTGTTGTCCCCTCTGAAGTTTATAGTCTTGGTTTATATGCTGAATTTAATCTACCATGATTTGGTACATATTACATAACCAATTTTGCAGTAGCTATCTTCCCTGAGGTGAGGAAGAACTGGGATACTGCTAATAGTCTCCTTGTATAAGAATGTTTACTACCCTTACCTTACAAAAGAGGCAAAGCCTAAAACTCCTCCCATTACTTCTTGGAGAAGATGTAGTAATTATTCAAGTTGTTTTTCCTTTTTATTGCAACTATCACCTAATCATTAAGGCCCTTTTTAGTTTGTTGCTAGGAATTCCTATTTAGTATAATCAGGTCTGATTTCACCAGAAGGGGTAGAATGTAGTAGTGTCACAGGAAGGGGTAGGGGTGACTTTCCAAAGGAGCAAAGAGGCAGTTTAGCATGGTCTTTGTTACAGAGGAAGGGAGCCAAGGCAGACTCCCCTCAAAACCTCCAAAGAGTATATCCAATAGTTATGCAGAAATGTGCTTTAGTCTGACAAGATTCCGATCTAATAAGTGAGCAACAATACGTAAAGAAACTGCACTGGAATCATTCCTCTGGTCATTCTTGGTTCCTTGTGCCTGCCACTTCATTCTTTACTAGTTAATCTAAATCAGTGGTTATTCCTATTAATACCCAACAGTGCAGTTTAGTGTAAATGGAAGTGTGAAATGGAGGGAAGTATGAGAAATCATAGAAAATGCAGAGTGCCATATTAAAGTGCCACTTAGGCACCAACAGCAGCATTATTGATTTAATTAGTATTAGTATTAGCAGAGAGATTGGTGTTATTACAATATATTAACATTAATACATAGTGTATTGTACAGGATCATATCCTTCCTCTGTTCTGCCATGGTAGTGATACTACCTACATGCTGCTAATAGTAGAAATAGTATTGGTTGTAGTATTTTTTTAATAAAAAGTTTTTTATTTAAAAAACAAATAAAAAGACAAAACATACAATAGACATAAAAAACAAGTACATGGTGAATAGTAATCTAGTATACGTATTTACATTCCGCTAATTTATACATCATTATTTATCTTAAATTGCAAAGAATAAGTTAAAGTTTTTCTTTTCATCTTCACCATTTTAATTTTTAATCTTGGTTCTCCTTTCTCCCCACCAATGATATAATTTATTCCAGGTTTCAATGTATTCAGTTTCATCTTTTCCCTTCATTTCTGACATTAACCTATCAATTTTAGCACATGTTAATATTTTACGTAAAATTTCTTCTTCTGTGGGTATATTTTGGTTTTTCCAATTTTGAGCGAAAGTTAACTTTGCGACAGTCAATATATGTAACATTAAGTATATTATATTTTTATCATATTTATCTAATGTTATCCCTAATAAAAAAGTTCTGGTTTGAGGTCCAATTTTATTTTCAATATTTCTTCCAGCCATTGTTTGATTGTTGTCCAGAATTCTCGTGCTTTGTGGCACTCCCACCACATATGATAATATGTGCCGGGTTGCATTTTACATTTCCAACATAATGAAGAAAGATGTGTACCCATTTTGGCTAATCTTGTTGGTGGGAAGTGCCACCTATAAAACATCTTGTATAGATTCTCCTTATATGAAGTAGCCAGTGTCAATTTTCGGTTTCTTTGCCATAGGTCTTGCCATTTTTCTAGGTCAATATTAAACCCAAAATCTCTACACCAAGTTATCATGGTTTCTTTGACCTGCTCCTCAAATAAGGCCCGTTCTAAGAAGTATTGATAATTTTTTTTAATTGTTTTATCTTCTGGTCCTAAAATTATTTTATCTAATTCTGTTAATTCCATTTCAATTCCTGGGTTTTTTTAAAATCTCTCCTATGTTTTGATTGCAGTTGTAAATATGCCCACCATTCTAAATCTACACCTTCTTCCTTTAATTCTGTCCTCGATTTTAAATCTCCAATTTCATTTGTTATCTGTTTATTTATTTATTTATTTATTTATTTATTTATTTATTTATTTATTATTTATTTATTTATGAGATTTATATAACGCCTCATAGTGCAAGCACTCTCTAAGCGGTTTACACCATTAAGCAATGTATATATTTACATTGCCCCCAACAATCTGGGTCCTCATTTTATCTACCTCGGAAGGATGGAAGGCTGAGTCAACCTTGAGCCGGTGAGATTTGAACCGCTGACCTGCGGATCACAATCAGCTAAAGTGACCTGCAGTACTGCTCTCTAACCACTGCGCCACCTCGACTCTTATATGTTATTACTTTCCCTGGGTGCATAAAGTTTGGATGAGTAATCATCTCTAAGGTCGAAGTCCAATTTGGGATCTTTATGTAATTTTGCCATTTGATTATTGTCCATGCGTCTATCAGTGCTCGTCTAACATAATGTCTCAGGAAGTATTGGTGATTTTTATGTTTTTCTTCCCACAAAAGGCATGCCAGCCTACTTGTAGATCGTGTCCTTCCAGTTTTAATAATCTATGATTTTTCAGTTGTATCCAATCTTTTATCCATATTAATTTAGTGGCCAAATAATATTTTTCCCAATCTGGAAATCCAAATCCTCCTCTTTCCTTTGAATCCTGTAACAATTTTAATTTGATCCTTGCTTTTCTCTTTTGCTATACAAATTTCAGTGTAATTTTGTTTAAATTTTGAAAGAATTCTTTCTCCAATTTAATCGGTATGCATTGGAATATAAATAATAACCTTGGTAGTATATTCATTTTTATTAAAACTATTCTCCCCATAAGGGAGAGTTGAAGGTTTGTCCATTTATCTAAGTCTAAATTTATTTGTTCTATCAATTTTTCATGATTATCTTTTTTCAATGTGGCGCACCTTGATGTTATTTATATCCCCAAGTATCTTATTTTTTTTGTAGTTTGAATATCCAATTTTTCTACTAATTCAAGTTCTTGTATCTTAGTCATATTTTTAACAATCATTTTAGTTTTTTCTCTGTTTATTTTTAAGCCAGCCAATTTTCCATATTCCTCCAATACTTCCATCAATCTACTTCCTGACTGCAGTGGTTCCTCAATAATGAAAGCTAGATCGTCTGCAAAAGCTTGTATTTTAAAGCTTTCTTTTTTAATCTCTAGGCCTTTTATTTGGTCATCTGCCCTAATATTCCTTGTTAGCACCTCTAAGGACATTATAAACAATAAAGGAGACAATGGGCAACCTTGTCTTGTTCCTTTTTTATATATAAAAACTGTCTGTTGTTTCCCCATTAATAATCATTTTTGCTCTGTGTTCTGAATATATCATTTTAAACATTTTTATAAAATTTCCCCCAAAATCCATATATTTTAATTGGCAAAGCATAAAATCCCACCTAACATTATCAAACGCTTTTTGCGCGTCTAAAAAAATTAGTGCCATTTGCTTTTCATTGTGCGCCTCATAGTATTCTAGAGAATCTAAGATTATCCTGATACTGTTTCTTATATATCTTTTAGGCAAAAAACCATTTTGGTCTACGTGTATAAACTCTGTCATATATTTTTTTAATCTCTCAGCCATTATAGCGATGAATATTTTGTAATCTGAATTTAAGAGGGATATGGGTCTGTAATTCTTTATTTGTGCAGGATCAGTATTATCTTTAGGAATCAAAGTTATTGTTGTTTCTTCCCAGGATTTTGGAATTTTCGCGTTTTTTAATACTTCATTATATACATCTAATATTCTTGGGCTTAGATAGTCTTGAGGGCATCAGGGCCTGGTGCTTTATTATTATTTTATTTTTTGATTGCATTTGATATTTCTAAAAGTGTTATTTCTTCATTTAGCATTAGTTGAGTCTCTGGGGGGACTTTAGGCAATTTGGATTTTGGTAAGTATTTTAAGATTTTACTATTATCTTTTCTTTCCATATCATTATATAATTGTTTATAGAATTCGAAGGCTACTCCTTCCCCCCCCTCTTTATCATATATTATTTCTCCCTTTTCATTATATAATTTCTCTATCCTTCTTTCCTCCCTTTGTTTTTTAATTTTATAAGCAAGCCATCGTCCTGGTTTGTTGGCATTTTCAAAGAAATTTTGTTTAACACATCTTATATGTTGTACCAATTCTGCTTTCTCTATATTATTCATTTTATGTTTAATAAGTTCAATCTGTTGTTTAGTTTCCTGCCTGTGTGGTTCGTTTTGCAGTTTAGTTTCTTCTTTTTTTAATTCTTCTTCTAATTTCTTTTGTAGTTGTTTTTTTTACAATTGTTCTCTTTAGCCATATATGCAATAGCTACTCCTCTTATAAAAGCTTTGGCCGTGTCCCACCAGATTTGACAATTTGTATCTTCTTTTTTATTTGTTTCAAAAAATAAATCTAATTGTGTTTCCATTTTTATTTTAAACTCTTTGTGATTCAAAATTGCCCTTTTTAATGTCCATCTCTTAATTTTTTTTGTCCTTTCAACTGTATTCTTATTGGGTGATGATCAGCCCAGGAGTTTGTATCAATTATAATTTTATTTATGTCTAAGTTCAATTCTGCCGTTAGCCATGCCATATCAATCCGAGACCATGAAGTGTGCCGGCCCGAATAGTATGTATATTGTTGTGTTCCTATATTCCGTTCTCTCCAGCTATCTTTAATATCAAACTCTTCTGTCATTTTAAAAAGTGTAGTGGGCAAATTTTTTCTGATTCCTTTTCTAATTTTATTACTTTTATAGTCCAGTGTTCTATCTACTATCGCATTGAAATCTCCAATTATACCAATTTTTTCATGTTCAAGTTCACCTATAATGTTATGTAGTTTTTTTTAAAAATAGTTTCTGTCCTTCATTGGGAGCATATAATCCTACTAGTGCTATTTTTTCTTTATTCAAAATTATTTCAATTATAACTATCCTCCCATCATTATCTACGTAGATCTGTTTTGCTGTAAGTTCCTTGGTTACATATATTACTACACCACTTTTTTGTTGTTGTGATAGTGACATAAACACATTTCCCAATTTGGGGTAGTTTAATACATGTTTATTTTGTTTTTTTATATGTGTTTCTTGTAGTATTATTACATCCAAATTCATCTTGCTTAATTTATGTAGGTATTTTTTTCTTTTTTGCGGAGAGTTTAATCCATTTACATTTATAGACAAAATTTCTATTCCCTCTTCCAATCCCCTATCTAAAATTTGATCTTGTAACTCTTTATGTTCTGTAAACCTATTTTCATCTTGCTTTCCATTATCTATCTCTCCCCTCCTGTTATCTTTCTTTTCCATATGGGCTATTTCTTTATCTACTGATTTTGTTATTGTCTCTCCTTCTTGTCGTGAATCTATTATTTCCCTTTCTACTGTTCCATCATTGTTGCCAAAGTTTTGTATATAAAAATCTTCAGCCTGCTCCACCGATTCTAGCCTATATTTTTTTTCTTACCAAAATACCATTATTCCTTGTGGAGTCATCCATCTAAAGTTAATATTTTTCCTTGTGAGTTTAGAGGTAGTCATTTGAAATGGTCTTCTCATATCTCTAACTCTTTTAGGGATTTGTTTGAGAACTGTCAATTGTTTTCCTCCATACTCTAACAGGTCGTCCCTAGTCCTAAGTAGAATTTCATCTCTTATGGATTTTTTCACAAACTTAACGTGCACTTCTCTGGGGAGGTTGTGTCGCCTAGCGAAATTCGTATGGATTCTATAAATCTCGTCTATTTCATTAGCCATTTCCTCCTTTCCAATTCCTAACGCTCCTGCCAGCAGTTCAGTCATCATGTCAGGTAGATCTTCCCCCTTCACTTCTTTAATATTTTGAAAGCGTAAAAAGAAAGCAGATTTTTCTAATTCTAGGGTAATTACTGTCATTTCGAGCTCCCTGTTGGCTTGTGTCAATCTTTCATTAATTTCATCAACTCTTTTTCCTTCTTTCACCATTTTATCCTCTATATCACAAACTCTTTGTTCAGTTTTTATAATCTGTTGTTGAAATATTTCAAATTTCCCATCCATAGATTGTATCTTTTCTTTAAGTTCTCCCATATCATTTCTAACCTCTCCTATTTCTCTGCTTATTTCCTTTTGATTTTTACATATCATCTCTTGCATGGCTAGTAATGTTGCTTGCAATTCCCTGAAAGAGCCTGATCTGTCTCTCTGTGTTACCTCTTCCAAAGATCTCTGTCTTGCTGGGCTGGGATCCGAAGTTACAGTTTGTGTGGTCTGCTTTTTTCCAGCCCCAATCTTTGTTAGGTTGGAAACACTTGTCATTTTGCACCAACTATTCCACTTATCTACAAGGCTTAAACTTCTCTCCAGCGTAACAAAGATTTGTTGTCTAATTTAAATATTTATCATAGAAATAACCGCTTATTTATATTTACTTCAATTCTAATATCAATCAAATAGTCCAAAACATATATTAGTTATATATCTATGATGATCCAGTATTTCCAACAAATATCCAATAATTATGTATACTTTTCTTTAGCTTTTATCAATAGTATCAAAGTTCCCCCCCTAAGTCTTAAGTCCAGAACAGTTCTCACAATGTCCAAATTGTCACCCAAACTTCAATATCAAAAGTCAAGTTATTAAATTTGATGTCTCTTTTTCTTTTTTTAGAATTATATCCCAAATGTCTCTCTATTTCTTCTTTTCTATTCACTCTGCTTACCACTGTTGATCAAACGTCTTCATCCAAAATGTCCACTCTCTCCAATTAGTCAGCACTTTTTCTTTCTGGTTGTTCATTCAGTTGTCTGCCCACAATACTATTTTCCGATGTTAGAAAACCGAAAACAACCCCCACAGAGTCTTTAACATTAATCTTCAAGCATATAAGATTGTAACAGTATCAATGTTTTTTGTTTCTTTTCTGCCGCAACTTTGTATCGCCACTATTTCAAAGAAGAAGGAAAGAAAGAAAAACTCTTCCAACCCTCCTTCCTTGCGGGCCACTTTTCTTTTCTTTCCTCAGAAACCTCCGGTCTGTTCTTCCATCCGAATTACTCACCAGGTCACCAAGATTTATTTTCACTTGATTCGATCCGTCTTTGCACTGCTATTTCACCGCTTTGTTTCAGCCAGCTGTCTGCTGTCACTTTCTCCCAGTCGCCATTACGGGCTGTCTCCTTTCCCTGCTTGACCTCTCTGAGGCTTCCCCGAGTACGCTGATCTCGACCGCCATCGTCGATTGCTCCTCCAGATGCCTCTTTTCTTCCAGTCCCCCTCCAAGGGATCTGGGGACCCCGAAGGGTCCGTCAAGCGGTGGAAGGCAGGGGAAAAACAGAAACTCCGGACGGAGAATCGTTCCTCACACCCGTTCTTCTTAACAGCTGGCCCCGCCTCATTGGTTGTAGTATTTTAAAGTAGTGGTTGAAAGTAGTAGGCTGTAGTAAAGTCCAGAAGTTCACACTAATTTTTTTTGAACCCAACTGAAATTCTAAAAGATTGGGTTTGGAATTATAAATTATTTATAAATTCCCTACTCCCATTGTTGTAATTTCTGATTGCTTTTGAAGTTCTTTGCTTCTATAGCATGTTTTTCATACGGCATTTGAAGCAGTTCTTTTAAGAAATGCACGTCTAAAGCAACCCTTCATAACTTGGCACCCTCCAAACAGATGAATCACTTCATTCTCCAATTTCTCAGCATGGATTTTGCTTGCTGAGTATCTATCACTTGAAATCCACAATTCTGGAAGGTTCTCCGATTAGAATCTTCTAACGCTGTATTGAGCTCATAAAATACATGGGTGGTTTTTAAAAGTGCTCCATTTGTTGTTTAGAAGATCTAGGACCGTGATGGCGAACCTATGGCATGTGTGCCACAGGTGGCACGCGGAACCATATCTGCAGGCACGCGAGCTGTTGCCCTGCCCACGCCGCCCCTCCCCTCCTAGGAGTCTCCATGAGGCCCGTTTTGGATGCCAGGTAAGTACAGGGCTTGTGTGGAGGCTCTGGGAGGGCATTTTCGGCCTCTGGGGGTCAGGGAGGCCGTTTTCACCCTCCCCAGGCTCCAGGAAAGCCTCTGGAGCCTGGGAAGAGCGAAAAACGGGCCTACTGGAAGTCTGGAAAAAGAGCATTTCCAGCCTCCAGAGGCTTCAGGGAAGCCTGCTAGGTCCAAAACGGGGTGCCCAGGGGGGTCATGTGCGCATGCGTGGGGGTGGGGCAGCATGGGGGGTCACACACGCATGCGCAGGGGGCGGGGCACATGGGGGCATTGAATTATGGGTGTGGGCACATGCACACACACGATAGCACACGTGCACGCGCTTTTGGCACCTGAGGAAAAAAAGGTTCGCTATCACTAATCTAGGGCATAGCTAAGGAAACAGTTTTGATATTCCTATAAGCGTTTAAAAGAGGCAGAATTTCAGTTTTGAAAGGCAAAATGGCTTATTTTCAGGATGAGAGAATTGCAAAGCTACAGAATGCTGCCACCTTCTGTTTAAAAGGTGACAATCTTACAGCATTTAATTTCATGATGCAGAAGGGATCTAGGAAATAAATTTGCAACTTCACAAAAGCCTCCTTGATCTCGCTCAGGTCTACAATTAATTGTTGTTGTTAGTTGTGATGCCGTGTCTGACCCATCGGGACCCCATGGACAACGTTCCTCCAGGCCTTTCTGTCCTCTACCATCTCCCGGAGTCCATTTAAGCTAACGCTGACTGCTTCAGTGACTCCATCCAGCCACTTCATTCTCTGCCATCCCCTTCTTCTTTTGCCCTTAATCATTCCCAGCATTAGGCACTTCTCCAGTGAGTTCTTCCTTCTCATTAGGTGACCAGAGTATTTGAGTTTAATCTTCAGTATCTGGCCTTCTAAAGAGCAGTCAGGGTTGATCTCCTCTAGGACTGACTTGTTTGATCACCTTGCAGTCCAAGGGACTCGCAGGAGTCTTCTCCAGCACCATAGTTCAAAGGCCTCAATTATTTGGCGCTCAGCCTTCCTTATGGTCCAACTTTCACAGCCATACATTGCAACTGGGAAAACCATAGCCTTGACTATACACACTTTACAATTAATAGGATGTGCCCAAAGCGGCACATGAAGCCATGGCACCCAGCACGTGCGGCCTTGCCTGTTTATTTTCCAGGTTTCTGGCGCACATGTGCGCGCAACAATCAGCTATCCTTCATGCGTGCAGAAGTGCCGAAAACTGGTGTGCACATGCATGCCGGCCAGCTGATTGTCAGGTGCGCATGTGTGCCAGAACCCGGAAGTTCAGCTTTTCTGGAGCGCGATCCCTTCACGCGCGACAGTGCCAAAACCCGTGTGCGCATGCGTGCCAGCTGATTGTTGGGTGTGCATGCGTGCCAGAACCCAGAATTTCGGCTTTTCTGGAGTGCGATCCCTTCGCGTGCTTGGCAGTAAGTGGCAAAAACAAGTGTGTGCATGCGTGCTGGTCACCTGGTTGTTGGGCGCGCATGCGCGCTAGAACCCAGAAGTTTGGCTTTTCTGGAGCATGGCCCTGATGAGCGTGAGTGCGAGCGTGATGTTTCGGCACTCGGTGCCAAAAAGGTTCGCCATCACTGGGATAAGACATTTTATTTAGTGCATGATAATGTTACAATAGCACCACAGGGGGTGGACTAACTCCACTCAGAAAGGTTCAACAGCATTCTGCAGCATCATCCAAGTCTTCCTCCACCAGTTGCCTTATGCTCGGGTATCACATTGGAGGAGGTCTGGCACACTATCCTACAAAATGCAATTATTTCTCACCAAAGTGGTATCTATTTATGTATTTACATATGGCATGCTTTTGAACTGCTAGGTTGGCAGAAGCTGAGGCAAATGACAGCTCACTCACCCACACTGTGCTAGGACTTGAACTGCTGGAGCAAAGACAATCTCCAGCTTCTTTAAGCCACTGAGTCACTGTGCTTCCTACTGATTTAGTGGAAGAAGTCTCACAACTATTTTTTTGCTTCTGAAATATGTGGGACATGATGTTGTAGAGGTGACTAACAATGTATAATTGATATGACCTGTTAGAAGAGTTTTTAAAATTCAGTTTTGAAAATGTATCCCTTCAAGAACTACAAGCACAAAATAGAGGATGGATTCTTAATAGTAAAGCTTACATGAAAAGGTGGCAGAAAGTATATCCAGGTACTGCAAGTGAATCACAAGTATTCATTTTCTCCCTGTCAGCAAACTTTCAGAATTGGCCCTTTTTGGTTTTGTTACTGTTCTTTCTAGTTTTAGATTCAAAATGAATGTCTTAAGCTTTGACGATTATTAAAATGCTCACTTCACTCTTAAAAAGTCTGAAGCCTAACTTGCTAAACATTTTTTTGGTGTTGTCTGCATTTGGAGTGTCCTCATGCAATTCCAAGTCCAGCCCTTATGTTGATAGTTACATTTCTGAGCCATATGGATGTGAACCATGAAAATATAATAATTAAAATAGGGAAATGGTTGCAACTGAAACAGAGTGAGGCAATCTTGTGTCAAATTTAAGTTTTTTTGGGGGGGAAAGATAATAATTAAAATTGATACTTTTTCACCCATTTCAATGTGATTTGTGGAAATATCAAAAATAACTGAAATTATAGTTTACTTGTAGATTTTCAGTATAACAGCTCATCTAGTCTAGAAGTATACATAAGATATTCACTTATGCACTGACATCTGCAATATTAGATTCTCAGTTTTTCAGGATAATTTTCTTTTTTCTGAAACTAATTCTGAAAGTTACAGTGGGGCAAAAAAGTATTTAGTCAGCCACCAATTGTGCAAGTTCTCCCACTTAAAAAGATGAGAGGCCTGTAACTGACATCATACTATGAGACAAAATGAGAAAACAAATCCTGACAATCACAATGTTTGATTTGGAAAGAATTTATTTGCAAATTATGGTGGAAAATAAGTATTTGGTCACCTACAAACAAGCAAGATTTCTGGCTCTCACAGACCTGTAACTTCTTCTTTAAGCGGCTCCTCTGCCCTCCACTCATTACCTGTATTAATGGCACCTGTTTGAACTTGTTATCAGTATAAAAGACAGCTGTCCACAACCTCAAACAGTCACATTCCAAACTCCACTATAGTGAAGACCAAAGAGCTGTCGAAGGACATCAGAAACAAAATTGTAGACCTGCACCAGGCTGGGAAGACTGAATCTGCAATAGGCAAGCAGCTTGGTGTGAAGGAATCAACTATGGGAGCAATAATTAGAAAATGGAAGACATACAAGACCACTGATAATCTCCCTCGATCTGGGGCTCCATGCAAGATCTCACCCCGTGGGGTCAAAATTTATTTATTTATTTATTTATTTATTTATTTATTATTTTATTCATTTATTTATTCATTTATTCATTCATTCATTCATTCATTCATTCATTCATTCATTCATTCATTCATTCATTCATTTATTTATTTATTTATTTATTTATTATTTATTTGGTGCTCTTATATGCCGCCCTACTCCCTGGGGACTCAGGGCGGCGTACAACATTTGAAGAACAGCTAAACAATATAATTTAATAATAATTAAAATACATTTAAAAAAAAAAACATCTGAAAACATACATACGTGGGGGAGACCCAGATGCAAATTGTCTCAAAACCCCGCCTGCAGGAAGAGCCATGTCTTCATGGCTTTCCGGAAGGCCAGCAAGGTGGGGACAATTTGTATCTCTGGGGGAAGTTGGTTCCAGAGAGCAGGGGCCCCTACAGAGAAGGCCCTCCCCCTAGGCCCCGCCAGCCTACATTGTTTGGTTGACGGGACCTGAAGGAGGCCCACTCTGTGCGACCTAACCGGTCGAAGGGAAGTATGAGGTACGATGCGGTCCCGGAGGTAACCTGGTCCTAAGCCAGGTAGGGCTTTAAAGATGATGATCAACACCTTGAATTGCACCCGGAGACCAATGGGCAACCAATGCAGCTGGCGGAATATGGGTGTCACGTGTGCCAAGGTACACCCACCACAGCACGCGCAGCCGCATTTTGCACCAACTGAAGTCTCCGGATACTCTTCAAGGGTAGCCCCATGTAGAGCACATTACAGTAGTCCAATCTGGAGGTGACAAGGGCATGAGTGACCGTGAGTAAAGCCTCCTTCTCCAAGAATGGTCGCAATTGGTGCACCAGGCGAACCTGTGCAAAAGCTCCCCTAGCCACAGCTGTGAGATGTTGGTCTAATTTTAGCTGTGGATCTAGGAGAACTCCCAAATTGCGAACCCGTTCCGAGGGAGTTAATTTTTCTCCCTCAAGAACCAAGGAGGGACAGTCAACGTGGTCCTTAGGAAGCAATATCCAGAGCCACTCAGTCTTGTCGGGGTTGAGCTTGAGTCTGTTTCTCGCCATCCAGATCCTGACATCGTCCAGGCATCGGCACATTACATCGGCTGCCTCACTGAATTGAGACGGGGTGGTGATGTACAGCTGGGTGTCGTCAGCGTACTGTTGAAAACTCACCCCGTGTCTATGGATGATCTCCCCAAGCGGTTTCATGTAAATGTTAAACAGGATGGGCGAGAGGACCGAACCCTGAGGCACCCCACAGGTCAGGGGCCTAGGGGACGACCTCTGTCCTCCTGCTAACACCAACTGCATCCTGTCTGCGAGGTAAGAGAACCACAGTAAAACGGTGCCTCCCACCCCCACCTCGCCGAGACGATGCAGAAGGATACCATGGTCGATGGTATCGAAAGCCGCTGAGAGGTTAAGTAGCACCAGGATGGAAGAGTTGCCCCCATCCCGGGCTCGCCAGAGATCATCCATCAGGGCGACCAAGGCAGTTTCTGTACTGTAGCAGCGCCTGAAACCCGACTGATAGGAATCTAGATGGTCAGTTTCCTCCAATAACCAAAGAAGCTGAAAAGCTACCTTCTCAACAACTTTACCTATGAAAAGTAAGTTGGAGACTGGATGAAAGTTCTTCAAATCCGCTGGATCCAGGGAAGGCTTCTTAAGGAGGGGTCTCACCACCGCAACCTTTAGAGGCTGCGGTACGGATCCCTCCCTAAAAGAAGCATTGACCACTGCCTGGATCCAGCCGCGTGCTACCTCTCTGCTGGCCGAAACCAGCCAGGAGGGGCATGGGTCCAATAAACAGGTGGAAGAGCTCATCGCACCCACGGCCTTGTCCACGTCATCAGGAGAGACAGGCTCAAACTCCTCCCACAATGCTGGACTAAGACTTGCCCCTGTCAACTCAATGGACTCTGTCCAGCCGGAGTCCAGATTTGATCAAGAACGGTGAGCAAAAATCCCAGAACCACATGGGGGGACCTAGTGAATAACCTGCAGAGAGCTGGGACCAACGTAACAAAGGCTACCATCAGTAACACACTACGCTGCCAGGGACTCAGATCCTGCAGTGCCAGACGTGTCCCCCTGCTTAAGCCAGTACATGTCCAGGCCCGTCTGAAGTTTGCTAGAGAGCATTTGGATGATCCAGAAGAGGATTGGGAGAATATCATATGGTCAGATGAAACCAAAGTAGAACTGTTTGGTAGAAACACAACTCGTCGTGTTTGGAGGAGAGAGAATGCTGAGTTGCATCCAAAAAACACCATACCTACTGTGAAGCATGGGGGTGGCAACATCATGCTTTGGGGCTGTTTCTCTGCAAAGGGACCAGGACGACTGATCCGTGTACAGGAAAGAATGAATGGAGCCATGTATCGTGAGATTTTGAGTGCAAACCTCCTTCCATCAGCAAGGGCATTGAAGATGAAACGTGGCTGGGTCTTTCAGAATGACAATGATCCCAAACACACCGCCCGGGCAATGAAGGAGTGGCTTCGTAAGAAGCATTTCAAGGTCCTGGAGTGGCCTAGCCAGTCTCCAGATCTCAACCCCATAGAAAACCTTTGGAGGGAGTTGAAAGTCTGTGTTGCCCAGCAACAGCCCCAAAATATCACTGCTCTAGAGGAGATCTGCATGGAGGAATGGGCCAACATACCAGCAACAGTGTGTGCCAATCTTGTGAAGACTTACAGAAAACGTTTGACCTCTTTCATTGCCAACAAAGGATATATAACAAAGTATTGAGATGAACTTTTGATATTGACCAAATACTTATTTTCCACCATAATTTGCAAATAAATTCTTTCCAAATCAGACAATGTGATTGTCAGGATTTGTTTTCTCATTTTGTCTCTCATAGTTGAGGTCTATCTATGATGTCAATTACAGGCCTCTCCCATCTTTTTAACTGGGAGAACTTGCACAATTGGTGGCTGATTAAATAATTTTTTGCCCCACTGTATATTCAGAACTCATTTTTAAAAACTGAAAATCTGGACATAATTTGGTTCCTAATCTACTTTTCCCCCATTAATTTATCACTATTTTTTTCCAAAGCATAAAAATAATGACTAAAACAATGAGTGGAGAGACAGAGGACAAGATTTCATTATTGGGGAAAAAAACTCTGTTAGTGCTGGTTATGTTTCAAAACAACTGGTCACAAATTCAATTTGATTTGAAAGTACAGTTAGTCTTCTTATGAGCAGTTTTTAAATGATCGTTCAAAGTTACAATGGCCTTGGAAAGGGTACCTTACAGCTTTTAAAGCAATTATGACTATCAGAAACTTGGTCATATGATTATATTTCAAATCTTGGCCACAGGCTCATATTTATGACCGGTTGCCAAAGTGCTCCATGATCATTCAATTGCCGTTTACAAACTTCTCTGCCAGATTTTCCAGAAAATCAATTGGGGAGCTAACAGGGATGATTGCAAGTGGAAATGGAGAGGAGATTTCAGCAACATCACAAAGGATTTCCCCCTCTGTGCATGGAAGAAAATCCTTTGGAGAGCAAATGTTTGAGAACAAATGAGCTGCCTGTTGGGTTTCATATTCGTGCAAATCTGAAACCCTGCAGCAGGCAGTCCTTTTTCTCTCAAAACAGCTGCCTGTTGGGAGTATTTCAGCTAGAAAGAGCTGAAATTCTTTGGCAGTCAGCTTTTTTGTTCCATTTGCTTAATGATCCAGGAGATCGCTTAACAACTGCAACTGGAATTGCTGGGATTGGTCTTTGAGTGAAATTGTCATGTGATGTCTCGTTTAATGATTGCTTTGCTCAAAGTCTAAGGTTCCAATTGTGCTTGTAAACTATTTCTCAGCTACCTACCTCATAGAATTGTTGTGGAGAAAATAGGAGGGAGTAGTATTAGGTATGTTTGTTGCCTTGAGTTATTTACAAAAATAATAAAGGTGGGATTTAAATAAAATAAAATATGTATAAAATGCCAGGTAAAATAGTACCAGTATGCAAAATAATGCCATTGTTCAACTAACATAATCTTTCATACTCAAGTATGTTACATCACAACATTGTTTATTATGTGACTTTTTACAATACAAACAAAAATACAGAAATGCAATATATGAATACAGCTAAATATAGAATGGCGACTTTTCTCAAAAGGCCATGATTCTCATTTCCAGAAGACTGACTGCACGCAGGTAGAAACAGATTGGTGGTTAAATCCATCCAGTTTTCTAGAAATTACTTATAAATGCATTTTCCTGCTACTTACCATAATATGTAAAAGGAGAATTAAAGAAAATGTTTTATCCACTGGTTCCTATCATATAAAAAAAAACCTACATTCTATTTAGCAGGGCCAATATATGGAAATATATCGAAATTATATGTTATTACAAAAATGAAGCAGTAATGAAATCCATTGGGCTAAAGCAATTACTAAATGAGAATAGCATACATTTAATGAATCTCAAACAAACAAAAGATTGTTATAAAAAGCTTTTAGGTGCCCCATAAGCCTATAAGTTTGTCTTTCCATGTCTATTTTTAAAACAATGGAAGTGTCAAAAATAGGGTCAACTGTGTTAGACTAAATTACATTGTTATATATGACGTACTGAATGGAATTTTATATAATAGACACATAGTTCATATTATATTATGGCAATGTATCCTTATGGGAAATTATCCCAAACCACCAGAATATGATTGTACAACAGAAAATTTCTTTACATTTAAACGATTTCTGTTCTTTTTTTGTATTTTGTAAAAAAAAAAAGTACTTAGAGCTGTTTTCCTAAGCTTACAACATTCTAAATAATTCAAGGCATTCTCAAGTGCCATCAAAATTAATGTAAAAACTTGTCATGCTGATAAATCCAAATATATGGATACAACCGGTGCAAGATTGGTCAAACAGATCCAAGACACACTGATGTCCAAGGGTAGAATATTGGCAATTAAACAAAACTGGTGGTCTGCAAATATCTTTAAAATATCTTCCCTTTCTTTTTGTTTTTTTCCAAAGTTCTGGAGGAGAAAAAAGAACTCATCAGACATATGAGACACAGTATATATTATAATCAATATTATCTTTGTATTATTATGCTACCTTATACATCTAATAGTTCCTTTCCCAAAACTTCTGTTCTGAAAAACTGTTAGTACTAAACATTATGCAAATATAGTGCGAAGTGATACCGTTTTTGTCTAATAGTTTATAAAGGTACAGCTCTTGTAACAATAATAGTTATAAGAGAAAAATGGCCATAAATTATGTAGATTATGGCAGGAAACATAAACAGGCTGATGTGATTCCAATCTTCAAGGGAAAAAATGGATTCAGGAAACTACAGACCAATCAGCCTGACATCAATACCTGGGAAAATCCTGGAAAAGATAATCAAGCACTTGTGAGCACCTAGAAACGAGCAAAACCATTACTAGAAGCCAGCATGGGTTTATCAAAAACAGATTGTGCCAAACAAACCTTATTGCAACCTTTGACAAAAGTGGTTAAATTAGTGAAAAAGGAAATGTGGTGGATATAGTTTACTTAGACTTCAATAAGGCATTTGACAAAGTAGACCACAACCCACTTCTTGGTGGATAGAAAAATGTGCGATAGACAGTACCACCACCAGATGGATTCACAAGTGGCTAACCAACCACACTTAGTGTGTAGTCCTCAGTGGAACTACATCTACATGGAGGGAAGCATGCAGTGGGATACCTCAAGTTGTTTTATATCCAGAGCTCTTCTATATCTTCAAAATGATCTAGATGAGGGGATAGAAGGGGAATTCATCAAATTTACAGATGACAACCAGATTGGGTGGGGTGAGGAATAGCTAACACTTTAGAAGATAGACTCAAGATTCAGAAGGATCTTGATAGACTTAAAACACTGGGCCCTATCCAACAAAATGCAATTTAGTGCTGAGAAAAGAACTTGCACATAGGAAAGGAAAAACCAAATGCACAAGTATAGAACAGGGATACTTGGCTCAACATTAGTAACTGTGAGAGGCATCTAGGTATCTTAGATTACTCACAAGAATGAGTACTTAATATGAGTACCGAGTACTCTTCAATATCTTCATAAATTATCTAGATGAGGGGATAGAAAGGGAATTCATCTAATTTGCAGAGACATAAAACTGGGGGAAATTGCTAACTCTCTGAAAGATAGACTCAAGATTCAGAGGGATCTTGACAGATTTTGGACCCTATCCAACAAGATGCAGTTCAGTGATGAAAAAAGAAAGGGCCTGCACTTGGTACAGGTATGCATAGGTACAGAATAGATGGCTCAACAGTAGTAGCTGACAGAGAGGTCCAGATATGGGGTCTCTCTCACAGTTACTACTGCAGGAGTGTGCTGCAGCTACCACATAAGCCAATGAAGTCCTAGGCTGCATCAATGAGGGATAATTTAAAGATCATGTAAAGAAATAATATCACTTTATACTGCACTGATGAGACCACATTTGGAATACTGCATCCAGTTCTGTTCACTACAATACAAAAAATATTTTGAGACCCTAGAAAAAGTGCAGAAAACAACAACAAGGGTGATAAAAGATCTGCAGGCTAAATCATATGAAGAATAATTGAGGGGTCTAGGTATGTCTACTCTACAAAGAGGAGGACCAGATATAATAGCAATCTTCCAGTACTTAAGGGGCTGTTACAGAAAAGATGGGGTATTATTCTTCAAAGCACATGAGGGCAGGACAAGACGCATGAGTGGAAGATCATTAAACAGAGATCCAACCTAGAACCAAAGAGAAATTTCCTGATAATGAGAACAATTAATCAATGGAATGGCTTGCTTCTGGAAGTTGTCAGTACTTGATTACTGAGGTTTTCAATAAGAAACTGGACTACAATTTGTCTGGAATGGTATAGGTTATATGCCTATAATTATCATTAATGATCTAGGATATAGGTCTCCTGTTTGAGCAGAGGGTTGGTCTAAAAGACCTCCAAAATCTCTTCTAATCCTATTATTCCAAGTGCTAGAAAAGTGATGACTAACCTTTTTCTCGTGTGCTGAAAGCGCGCGTGCAATAGCGTGCGCCAGCACCCATAATGCAATGCGCATGCGACACCCCTGCACAACACACCTTGCATCCCCCCCGCATGCGCGCGCTCCCCCGCCCCATTTTGGGCCTAGCAGGCCTCCCTGCAGCCTCCTGGGACCAAAAATGGGCCATGGGGGGGGGGCTCCCCCGCCCCAAGCAGGTGACCCTCCCACACATGCACGCGGACCTCCTGCATGCGCCCTGCCCGTGCATGCACAGCAGATATCCAAAAATCAGCTGGCTGCTGGGAGGCGCGCGCGCATGCGCGGTAAAGCTGAGCTGGGCGACGGCTCGCGTGCCTGCAGAGGGCTCTGCATGCCATAGGTTTGCCATCACAGTGCTAGAAGAAAATGGCTATAAAAGAGATGGCAATTTCAGGCATATATATATAAAAAAACAGAACTTGAAATGGGAATGAAAAAAGAACGAAAAAAGACGGAGTTTTTTGATTAGGAAAAAATATCTTTGTGAAGAGAACTTTTAATCAGATACTGTTTGTATTTTTAATAATAATTAGTTCATATAAATTAAAATAAGGCTAATTCGTGAGAGGGATACAAATATATTATGTTTAAAAATACAGCAAACCTGAATTATAGCTCATAGGTATACAATTCTATTTGTGTCAACCAAAATAAGCAGTCAATTTTTAGATACATTCCAAGTTTTGGTCAGACAAATTTTGTCAATATAAATAGGATTGTAAGATGCAGAACAAGACACTGTTCTATGGGATGGGATTCTATCTTTATAATTCAAAATCATACCATCAGAAAGACCAGAAAATTACCTTGAAGAATTCTGTTGTTCCAAAATACGTTGTTGAGTTTCCCAATTTGACTTTTCATCTTCAAACTGACGTCGTTTTTCCTCCAGTTCTTTGTGTTGGGCCTCCAAATTCTTTTTCATTTGCTCATGACGTCGCTGGAGCTAAGGAAAAACATATTAAATATGGTTACTCATTTTTTATTAAATGAGTAAATTGTACTTTTAAAAAAATTACTTTTCAACAACACAGTATGCACCTGGCTGAAAGTCCATCCTTGCAATGCTTCAGAAGCCTCATTCTCCAAGCCTCATGCAATTTGGAAAAGGAGGCTTCTGAAGCAGGGTGAAAATGGAGCCTACTTAGAGGATGGCAAGAAATGGCTTTGGATGTATCAGTAGCAGAGAAAAATGGCAAAGGTAAGTGGGGCGCTTTGCACATGCTGATGGGCTGGGGGCAAATCATGAGTGGTCTACAAGGGATCTCCCACATTGTCTTGAAGCACCTGCTCTCCTTACCTGGAACTCCATCTGCTTAACAACTGCAACAGAGAATTGATGAGAGTTGCCTTAACCACTAGGGTAATTTGACTCTTCCTATCAGTCTAACAGCTCTATAAAAACTTAAAGTTAAGGACAATTTAATAAACAAGATTTTAATGGACTAAAACATGTATCTCCACCAATTTCTGCGAAATTCAATATAATTTACCCCTGGGTGGACAATTAATTTTCCCAAGGAGCCACATGAGAAACTGGGACTATTGTGGAGCGGTTGGGTTCTTCCCAACCACCAACCCTACCTGCATGCTGGCCCTAACAACCATGGCATCTTTTCTATACTCTCAAGCATTCCTAACTAACCCACACCACTCTACACACCATCTCCCATATTTCTGTGACCCCAAAAGCACCCTTCTTGAACTCCTCCCTATAGGTCCTATCTTTGGCATGCATCTCCACAACACAACCCCCCCCCCCATTTTCTCAACTTATGGCCATGATGCTGAACCTATGGCATAGGTGGCACACAGTGCCCTCTCTGTGGGCATGAGAGCCATCACCCCAGTTCAGCTCTGCTGCGCATGCGCCTCCCGCTGGCCATCGGGTCTCTACCGCGCATGCGTAGGGGGAAGAGTGCGTGCAGGGGGCATGTACACATGCATGGGAGGCAGGGGGCATGTGGGGCCCCCACGCGTGCAGGCACGGGTTGGCATGCATGTGTGGCGGCAGGATGCATGCAAGGGGCACATTCGTGGGGCTGCACAAGCATTATATTTTGGGGGTTTAGGCACGCACACACGCATTTGCGCACATGCTTGCGCACTTTGGGCATTTGGTCAGGAAAAGGTTAGCCATCACTGACCTAGGGTGTCCATGGGTCCTACCTGACTGACACTTCTTGTTAGGAGAAATATAAATAGTCCTCAACTTAAAAGCATAATTGAGTTTAGAATTATGATTGTAAATCAATATATTAAATGATTGGACCCAATTTTCCAGTGGTTATTATGTGAATGTTGCAGTCATTAAACAAATCTATTTTCCACAATGGACATTTTTTGCTAGAAATTGAAAATAAACTCTAGTAACTGACAAAAAAATTGAGATCATGTGACTCTGGGACAGTGCACATGACCTGGGGAGGACTATCTAACTGACCAAGAGATAATCTCCACCATCAGACAACCTAGAAGGTGAAGCAGTGGAGAGAATGACCCAACTCCATGACGAGGGCACCCCAGAACTCAACAACACTGATGACTTCCTACAGGAGCTATGAATGAGATTCGAGGACACGGTCCAGGGCCATGAAGGGGAGGAGCAGATTAAAATGGTCAAGCAAAGGGGCGGCTCGGCTAAAGAATACATCAGAGTGTTTCAAAGACTCACTGGGAAACTGAGGCACTGGACCAAGCGCCTCCTCATACACTATTTCAAGGGAGGTCTGGACCAGGCGATACGCAATGCTTGTGTCATCCGAGGGGTCCCCAACTGTATCCATGACTGGTACTGGTTGGCCGTAGCCATGACATTGAACTCTACCTGCACTCAAAAGAGACGCGGAGAAGAAACTTAAGAGGCAACTCAGCTGGCGACCTGCTCCCCATCAAACAGAAGCACGGCCCAGAGGGACCTCAACTACATCCATCAAATGTTTTCGGTGCGGCCAGCAAGGCCACGGAGCACTAGAGTGCCTGGAAGCAGCTTCCGTCCCCCAGCCGAGGCCCCCAGAACTGGAAAAGCCCAAAAGGCCACCACGCAGACCCGCAGAGAAGGGCAAGTGTGTCCGTCAAGCCATGGAGGTCTCCCCCTAAAAAGGAGGGGAAAATTGCAGCTCAAGAGGCACCTCTGCTGGCAGCAGATGACAGCAACGGTGAAAGCGAGGACAACCTGATGGTAAGTCCGTCTGTTCACTATCAAATCAAGATTAGTGGTGCCCAAGTCAGGAGTCCAGGCAGAAGTAGAGGCTATCATAGACATGGGATGCACCATTACCTGATCAGCCTCCCCCTCTGTCAGAAACTAGATATCCAGACAGAACCGCTAACCAGCCCCATACAATATGAACAAGTTGATAGGTCACTAATTGGGGGATCTGTGGCCACTCTGATCACCGAACCAGTGGGCCGCCATTGGGAGCTCATCCAGTTCATGGTGGCACCAAAGATGACCAACACAATCATCCTGGGACTGGACTGGCTAGACAAATGGGGTCCAACCATCTCTTGGGAAGACGCCTACTGAAAAATGAAGCTGGGACTAGGGCCCCTCCCCCCTCACAACCTTTCTGGGGGGGGGGGATAGCCAAGCCACAAAAAGACAAAAAGGTAGATGCCACAACAGAGGTGCGGCTGGGAAGCCCCAAGTCCCCAGAGAATATTGGGACCTGGCGGAAGTGTTTAGTGAAGAAGAATGCAATGCCCTCCCACCTCATCGCCCCACAGATTGTGCCATAGAGTTTGTGCCCGGCACTAAACTGCCCAAATTAAAGATGTACTAATTGAGAGAATACATCCACACTAACCTAGGCAGAGGATTCATACAACCTGCCAAATCAAGAGTGGCAGCCCCAGTTCTGTTCAAAGAGAAAAAAGATGACTCAATGAGAATATGCATGGATTTTAGAGGTATTAATGCCGTGTGAATGGAAAACACCTATCCACTGTCCCTCATGAAGGACATGCTGGCCCACCTAGCAAAGGGGAAAGTATTCACCAAATTAAACCTGTGGGAGGCCTACTATAGGGTCCAGATAAAGGAAGGTGATGAGCAGAAAACTGCCTTTAACTGCCCGTTAGGGAGCTTCCAATTCAAAGTGATGCCTTTCGGCTTACAAGGCGCCCCCACGGTCTTCATGCAGCTAATCAACGAAGTGCTACATGAACACCTATATAAAGGAGTTCTCATGTACTTGAACGACATTCTCATCTTCACTGAAACCCTAGAAGAGCACATTAAACTGGGGCGCCAAGTCCTAAAAAAACTCCTTGCAGCTAAACTTTATGCGAAGCTGTCAAAATGCGAATTTCACAAGTCGAGCCTAGATTACCTGGGCTACCGAGTATCATACGAGGGAGTGGAGATGGACCCGGCTAAAGTTAAACCAGTTTTAGATTGGCAGCTCCCACACACCCGAAAACAACTTCAAAGCTTCTTGGGGTTTGCCAACTTCTACCAGCAATTCATCCCCTCCTTCACGGATATCACCCTACCCATCACTGAACTGTTAAAAATGGGGGGTGTCCACAGAAACCACGCCCAAGCCAACCCTTTAACTGGACTTTAAAGTGCCAATAGGATTTTGAGATGCTGAAGGCCCTGTTTGTCAAAGAACCTATCCTCAGGCACCCCAACCCAGAACTGCCCTTCATTGTCCAAGCTGATGCCAGTGATGTGGCCATCACAGCTGTCCTCCTGCAAAGGAATGCTGATGGAAACCTACAGCCCTGTGATTACACCTCCAAAGAATTAATATAGACCAAGAGGAGGTGTGGGAGAAGGAAGGCTATGCTGTCCATTGGGTCCTGCTAACCTGGAGACACTTCCTTGAGGGTAGTCATGTCCCATTTGAAGTTTGGATGGATCACAAAAATCTAGAGGCATAGAAAACCCCACGAAGGCTTTCTCCAAAGCAAGTTCACTGGGCACAATACTTCAAATGGTTTAACTTCGAGCTTAAGTATATCCCTGGAGGGAAAAATCTCCTGGCAGATGCCCTGTCATGTAAACCACAATACAATAGCAAGCGTGAGGGGGTGATCCATGCCATGATTCCCCTCACAGCCTGCCTCACAAGTCATGACCCGCAGACAAGCCAGGTGACAGGGAGCCAAAGAGGGACCCGGGGTGACTCAAAGACTGAGAGATGAACTGCCAGCTGACCCGTGGTACAATGACAACAAGGAGGTGCAGACCATTAGGAATGAAAAAGCCAGGAAGGGGTCAAAGTTGTACATACCAAGCCTGTGGCTCCAAATCCTTCAGCAAAGTCATGATTCCAAGCAAGTGGGGCACTTTGGCTACTTGAAGACCCTGCACTTGGCCCGGGGGCAGATTTGGTGGCCAAAAATGAAGAGAGATGTTGAGGACTACATCAAGAGCTGTGCCAGGAAGAAAAGGCCAGGAAAGCCCCCAGGGCTACTACAGCAAATGGTTGTAGGAGGAGATTGCTATGGACTTTATCGTGGAACTCCCTGACAGCGGGGGGAATACAGTCATTTGGACCATGATAGACTTGTTCTTGAAGCAAGCCCACTTCATTGCATGCCCAGGGCTCCCTTCAGTGAAAAAATAACCCAAGCTATTTGTGAAGCAATCTACAGACTGTATGTGGTTTCCCATAAGATTATTTCTGATAGAAGGGTCCAATTCAAAGCTACATTTTGGAGGGAGTTTGCCAAGTCCATTGGGTCCTCACAGGGGCTTAGCTCAGCTTTTCATCCGAGAACCAATGAGATGGTAGAATGGATGAACACGATGGTAGAACAGTACTTGAGGTTCTATGTCAACTATCAGCAGTCTAATTGGGCAAAGCTGCTGCCATTAACTGAGGTAGCATACAATAATGCTGTTCATAGTAGCACTGGCCTGACCCCTTTTCAGGTCACCAGTAGCATGGAATTTGTTCCCATGCCCAAACTTCCCAGGGAGCCTCCCTCATCTGTGTCATTAAATGAGAGGATGGACACTCTCAAGCAGGGGTGGGAAAACACAAAGCGGGCATTGCGGGAAGCGGCAAAAATCTGTAAAGCACAAGCTGACAAATGCCACAGCCCCCAACAACCATTATGGGTTGGGAGCAAAGTTTATCTTTCCAGAAAGTTTAAAGCTCCCAGGGAAAAAGCTAGGGCCGAAGTTTATCGGGCCTTTCCCTATAGTGAAGGACCTGAAGTTGCTAACAGCCAGTTGTATCATTCAAATAAACTACTTTTGTTTAATGCTTTCCTAATGGAAGACGCATAGTAATAGATCATAAGGAGAGGGCTGCAGATCTTGAAAGTTCTCTGAAGAGAAGCTTCATTATTTCTTTCTGAAGACTACAGATGTCTTTGGTTTGAGGCATTTTTCACTTTCACAAACTTGTGAAAGAGCAAACTCTATGGCAGTAAGCAACATCAAACTATCAGTTAACTGTCCTTTCATCTGACTCAACCCTTTAGAACTGATCATCCTACAGTTTTACTACTTTTTTCAAAAGACAGTAAATGTTGATTCAACATATTCAATATAGATATGACACAGTTTACTGTTTTAGTATTATTTAACCAGAATCCCTATTAACAGGACTTAAATGAAACTCTTATCACAACATTGTAGGTTACAATATTGCAAGATTATAAATAATTCTAAAACCTTCACAAATGTTTACCATTGTACATGCCAAGACAACTTATTATGTTAAACAAATCCACCCTTAGTATAAAGCAAATAATACTGTACATATTTAACTAAAAATAAGAACCACTGAATTAAATGATATTATTACAAAGTAAATACATATACATAAAGCACATATTTTGCTTGTTGAATATGTATTTGCTCTGCATCTCTGAAAACATGAGGATGTAATGCCTTTGTGAGGCAATAATTTCTGTATTTATGAAAAAGCAATTAATTTTACAAGTGACACACTTTATTTTTATAGGCAATTAAAGTTAATGAGGACTAAAAATTAAATTCATATTCAAATAATATTTTTGTTCTAATATTTTTGTTCATACATTCTTTTCAATCCTGGTTAAGTGGTATTTACATATTAAGTGCCAAACATATATAAATGGACCATATTCAAATGTTTCTGGGGGGGGGGGAAATCTTTAGTTTTTAAAGAAATTGGCAACTCTTGTTAACAAAACAGGGAAGCCAGGAAGTACAGAATAGTTTTGGAGTTTGTTCATTCATTTTTTAATAATCTAATTTTCCTTTGATAGAGAGAACATATCCTTTTCCTTTTGGAGTCTTTCTGTATATATGGATGACTGTTTTTCTTACTCTGACATAAACCTTTATCATCATGTTTAAAAGTCCTTTAATAGGATATTGACCACATTAATTGTCTTATTTTACAGTCCAAAGTCTAATCCATTGTGAGGAAAATAAATCTGAAATTCAGCTTAGCACATTTATTGTTTTATTTTATCATTCCAGAATCATTCACCCCCTTCCATCAAAATAGGCTAAATGTTTCACAAAAGCCCTTCCAGTGATATAGCTATATTCTCTCTGTGCCTTGCTGCTTGGTGCAGTGACAGCCCATTTGTTGTAAGAGATTATTAGGAGTTACGCTTATCTCTCATGATACATAGGAAATTACTCTGATTTCCCTTACATAGATGTTTATCCTTAGAGTAGTGCAATCACAATGATAAATACTATATTGCTTCTAATTATTACTTTATTCAGTTGATGCTAGATTGCAATTTTTAAAATCAAGCTATACATACCTCAGCTTCAGAGTCTTTCAGTTTCTGAACTTTTTCTTTGACCTTCATTTCAAATACCTGCTCCATTTCCATTTCCATTTTTTTCATTTTTGCCACATGCTCCCGCCTTTCTTCTTCCATTTGTGCCAGAGGGCTCCTGGAATAAGTGAAAACAGACAATTATATTCAATGTTATTTTACTTCATTGGGGAGAAACGTAACAGACATATATCAGTAACAATCAAGCAACATTCTAATATGAAGTAACCCAGAGCTGAGACACAGCTAACAAACAGGATTTAAATGCCTCACTTTATTGTGTTTTATACTAAAAAATAACATAAAAAACTAGTTTAGGAGAGAATGAAATCATCTGATGTTCTACTTACAGTAGTATAACAAAAACATGTTGAAAATATATGCCTGGCTAGTGGGTATTAATACCATAAGTATATAATGGACATCCTTAAGAAGCAGTGTACTGTGAAATAATCTAAATCAGTGGTTCCCAAACTTTTTCAGTCCACCGCCCCCTTGGTGCTACAAACTCATCCTCACCGCCCCCACCCCACCCCCTCAGGTGGGCGTGGCTTAGTGGTCAGGTGACCAGGTAGGCGTGGCCAACTTGTAAAGTGTGGTGAAACTCACTTAACAACGCTCTTGCTTAGCAACCAAAATGTTAGGCTCAATTGTGGTCATAACTCTTTCTTTCGTTCTTTCTTTCTTCTCTACCTTCCCCCTTCTTTCTTTCTTTTTCTTTCTGTCTTTCTTCCTACCATCTTTCTTTTTCTTTCTTTCTGTCTGTCTGTCTTTCTTCCTATCTACCATCTTTTTCTTTCTGTCTGTCTGTCTGTCTGTCTTTCTTCCTACCATCTTTTTCTTTCTTTCTGTCTTCCTTCCTTCCTTCCTACCATCTTTTTCTTTCTTTCTGTCTTCCTTCCTTCCTTCCTACCATCTTTCTTTCTTTCTTCCTCCCTCCCTCCCTCTTTCTTTCCTTTTTCTTTCCTTCTTCTCTCCCTACTTTCTTTTTCTGTCTATCTTCCCTCCTTCCTACCATATTTCTTTCTCTTTCTTTCTGTCTTCCTTCCTTCCTCCCTCCCTCCCTCTTTCTTTCTTTCCTTTTTCTTTCCTTCTTCCCTCCCTTCCCTTCCCTCCCTCCCTCCAGCTGTGGCTAGGCCGCCGCCGCCGCTCACCCAGGCCGATGGCTTGGTAAGCATTCTCCGGGTCGTGCACCAGGTCGCAGAGCGCCATCAAGGCTGGCTGCCGCGTCAGCAGCTTGGGGTGCTGCAGCTCATTGAGTTTGGGGAGGCCTCGGCGGCCGAAGGCCTCAGGCGCCTTGGTGGGGTCGATGTTGGGGGGGGCAGCTGGGCTGAGATCCGCGGGTGCGCCATGCCGGAGGGGAGCCCGCTGAATTGCACATGCCAGGTTGCTAGGTGCTGGGGACGCCGGGCGGGAAAGTCCATGCATGCACAGGTTCCGCGGCGGGGCCTTCCCGCGGGTCTGCGAGCGCTCACCCGAGCAGCTTCGGGAGCGGTCGGCTTCCCTCGTCACTATGCCGCGCTCAGTACCTAGCACTTGTAACTCCGTCGCATTCCACGCTCTTGGGTGCAGGGCAGCCCATTCTGAAAGAAAACATCTCACGTTTTCTTTCAGAATGGACTGCCCTGCACACAAGAGTGAGGAACGCGAGAGAGCTTCAAGTGCTAGGTAGGATGCCTGTAGCGCGGTGGGATGCAGTTTGGGGTGACCAGTTGTGCGGGCCATAGCGGGGCGGAGCGGAGCGCAGCCTGGGCGGGGGCTGGACGGGCCGCGGGACGGGCATCATACCTAGCACTTGTAACTCCATCGCATTCCACACTCTTGTGTGCAGGACAGCCCATGCTGAAAGAAAACATCTCGCATTTTCTTTCAGAATGGGCTGCCCTGCACACAAGAACAAGGAAGACAAGGGAGCTTCAAGTGCAAAAGCATGGCGGACCACCTACCGCCCCCCTGGCCCCTCTCACCGCCCCCCTGTCACCACCCTTGCCTCTCACCGCCCCCATAAGGGTTCCCACCGCCCCCTGGGGGGCGGTACCGCCCACTTTGGGAACCACTGATCTAAATGCTCATCATATCACTGTTTGTCAGTCGGCTTAACTTGGAACCAGAATTCTGTTGCTATTCCTCTTACATTTTTACACACACACACACACACACACACACACACACACACACACACACACACACACACACACACACAGAGGCTATAAAAAGAAAAAAAGATAAAAGATAAAAGAAAATGCTATCAATTTGGTTGTTGCCACAATTTGACAATTATAGCAGGAAATGACTTGATAATTGATTTATATACCGTATTTTTCGGAGTATAAGACGCACCTTTTTCCTCCCTAAAAGTGGCTGAAAATTTGGGTGCGTCTTATACTTCGAATGTAGCTTTTTTTTCCAGCCCTAACTAGGTGCTAACAGATCTTCCCAGCTCTTACCTTGCAGGCTTTTTCATTGTTACTCTCTCCAAAGAATGTTTTTCCAGCCCTAAGTCTTTGCAGGGTTTTTTTCATTGCTCTACTTGCTCCGAATAAGTTTTTTTCTAGCCCTAACCAGGTGCTATCTATCTTCCCAGCTCTTACTGGCTTGCATCCTCTTTCATTGTTACTCTCTCCGAAGAAGGTTTTTCCAGCCCTAAGTCTTTGCAGGGTTTTTTCATTGCTCTACTTGCTCTGAATAAGTTTTTTTCTAGCCCTAACTAGGTGCTAATGATCTTCCCAGCTCTTACTGGCTTGCAGGCTCTTTCATTGTTACTCTCTCCAAAGAAGGTTTTTTTTAAGTCCTAACCAGGGGATAAAATAATGTGCTGAAGCTGACCAGACTAAGGACGCTAGCCAGATGAATACCTGGTAGGCAGATTGTTTTCCCCTATTTTCCTCCCCAAAAACTAAGGTGCGTCTTATACTCCGGTGCGTCTTATACTCCGAAAAATACGGTAATAGCAGCTAAGAAAGAACCCAGGAAAAAAGGGAGAATGAAAAGAAAAAGAGAGAGAAACAGTTATCCAATCAAATCGAAATAGATTGATAAAAATGAGAAAGAAAGAGACATAGGAAAGAAGTAATAAGCAAGTATTAGAGAATACTGAGGAAAAGTAACCGGACAGATATATTTGGAACATGGTACCCTTAAATAAGTTACAATTAAAATTCTTTGGAAGGTGCCAGTTTGGGGAAAAATGTGATCTAGATTCTCAAAGGGAAATTATTCTAGGTGTGCCTTTTACTATTACTATAGCAGTATGATATAGCAACTTAACAAAAAAATTTAGAAGAAAAATAGAGAACTTTCTTGATGTATTGGATATTATCCCCAAATAAAATAGACTGCAATGTAAATAGGAATTTTCAACAACCCTCTTGAAGTGCTTTAGAGCTGTATTAATGAGTCACTGCTTCTGGAAAAGGAATAATAGAATTTGGGAGTTTGAATTTGTGCATGAATAGGTACAACTGGCAACAGGGTTCTAAAACTCAGCCAATAGTTTTATGTGTTTGATATACAGAAGTATCTCATAAATAGGAGTGCACAACGTGTTTCATTTTGAAGTGTTTCAAGCATAAAGCTTCTTGAAACTACTTGTCCTGAACATGAATGCTATCCCAAGTTCAAAACAAAAGATTTCAAACATTTCAACTTGAAACATTTTGGAAATTTATTCATTTTATTCAAGATAATTTATATGGCCTCCCACTCACTCTCAGTGACTCTGGGTAGCTTACAAAAAAACAATACTTGAAATAGACCAAATTCACATTCTAAACAATTCAAAATGAATTATTTTTCATAGAAGTTCTTTTATGAATCCATATCATAATAATAATAATAATAATAATAATAATAATAATAATAATAATAATAATAATAATAATAATAATAATAATAATAATAATAATAATTTTTATTTACAGTCACAGACCAAAATACAAATGCAACAAAAACAAAAAAAGAAAAAAAGAAAAATACAATCACAAACAATTAACACCAGAAGCCTTGGCTAAAGGGAATTACAACGTTCTCCTCTAATCATTACAGCTCTTAAATTTTTTTTTGAAACCTGAGAAGTAATATAGGAGGAGTCATCCCCAAGCCTAGAAAATATAAGGCCAAATTACTAGCATTAGAACCAGAGGAATCAATTCCAAGAAGAGACAATAATTTAATTCTGGCTGTGTTATACATAGGGCAGTATGACAAGACATGCTCCACAGTTTCGACCTCAGCCCTATCACAGGGGCATAGTCGCTCGCTAATCGGGATCCTCTTGAATCGCCCGTCGAGTAGTGCTGAGGGCAAAACATTAAAACGGGCTAGGGAAAAGACTCTTCTATACTTGGGGATGGTTAAAGTATAGAAATATGAAGCCATCCTCAATCCATAATTATTAGAATGGCTGAAAATCAAAGGGGAGCAGGTTTTGTTGGCTCTGGATCTTAAATATTGCAGATCTATGTCCACAAGCCATTGGACTACCCTAAACTGGGCGTCCTTGAGACCATAATCTCCCAGAGCATCCCCCGTAAAACCTAGCAAGTGAAGTTTCTTCATCAGCTCCCTCTCCCAATGAGAAATATGAGAGTCAGCAAACACCAGGGAAAGGTAGCTACCGGGACTGGAATCCATATCATAAACAGGTTCAAACAGTAGAAAATGCTCTAGATTCTAATTTGAACATACCAAAATCTGCATACAAATCCAATCTGATCTTCATGAGACCACCAGAATTATACCATGCTAACATTTCTTAAATGATTTTGTTTAAAACTGTAATTACATTAAAACTTCAGATGTCTGCCAGTTTTCTATTTTCAAAATTATCCAGCAATGTAAGGAAGAACTGAATCAATCTATATTCCTAAAATCACACTAAGTATCTTGGGTAAATTGATTGAAAAAAAGAGTATACTTTTGTTTAGTAATACCTGCTTGAAAATTAAAAAAAACCAAATGATTCTAATCCCCTACCAATATATAGAGGAACTCTCTTGAACTAAGAGAAAACATTATGATAAACCTTAAGTGCTAGTTTTAGTTCAATGAGGACAAAGCAGTAAGTGAATTAAATAAATTCAAATTCAAACGGAGAAGATGGACGGTGAAATGACAGAAAGAATGTATTATTTACTAAATTATTATACTGGGAAACTAAGCATATAGAACTAGAGAATGAAGAAGTCACAGGAATCCTGTAAACACTGAAGAACTACAGAATTAATATGTTCTAAACAAAATCCAAGTTTAATTGAAATATTTTGTACAACAAAAGTAAAAGTATATTAAAATGGATTGATGTATATATATATATATATAAAGAAAAACCATCAACTCCAGTTGATTTTTTTAAATAGTTACATTCACTAAATCTAGACAATCCAGCACCTACCAATATGCAAAATTTTATCAATTAAACAGAGGGAGAAAAAGCTAATTTGCTGAGGTTTCTTTAAAATTGTTTTCCCTTTCCCTAATCCAGCGGTTCTCAACCTGGGGGTCGCGACCCCTTTGGGGGTCGAATGACCCTTTCACAGGGGTCGGGAGACTTCACCTGGATGCCGCCATTTGGGTTCTTTTACCCTCTGCGCATGCGCAGGATGCTTTGCGCAGGCGCAGAGGGTAAAAGAACCCAAATGGCGGCGGTGGGGCAGGGGTCGCGGGACAGGGTGGGGGCAGGTCGCGGCATTAGGAAGGTTGAGAACCACTGCCCTAATCCCTGACAATAGATATTATAAAACCTAAGCCTTGAAAAGTGATAATTCAGATAAATTAATTAAATATTTGACAGAAATAAAAATCTATTTGAGTGTTTCATCCCAAAGAGAATTTTTTAATCTGACAGGAATCCTTACATGCTAATGAAATGTACAAATGAGGAGGATATAGTATCTTTCACATTCTTCCAATACACACATTGTGTATTGAGGAAAAGGGGGAGATTTTAAAAGATGTTTGGGCAGAGAAATACCACATTATAATGATATGCAATACTGCTTAATTACTTGTTCTCTGTATTGTGCAAAAATTGGATGCATGTGACCAGTTGAACACAAAGCAGAATAGTAATTATCCTATGAACCCAAAACCAAAGATGAGTTTTTGTAAACCATTTCTGAGCCTTGTCTTCACAAGATAGTGCTTTTATATGCTCAGATAACCTCTTTAAATTAAAGAGATAAGAAATAAGCTTGACATGTTTTCATATAATAGTATTAATAATGTATTTTATACCCAATTATAGCCAAACCATTTTCTAGATTGTGAATAAAGATGCTCTTTAGTCCTCATAAATATTTAACGATGTGTTAGGGAAATTTTAGAATAAAAGAAACATTAAAGCAAAATAAAATGCACAAGCTGAAATTAAAGTTTTAAATGTTACACTTAACATTAAAAGCCTTGTTTTTTAATTTCTTAAGTCTTTGGAAAAATGGAAATGACCACTTACATGCCTTCAACTGTGTCAAATCTAAAAAACAAAAAATACACAGAAGCTTAGCATGCTTAAATAAAATCACAAAAATAAAAAGCAGCAATTAAAAAAAAGCAAATTCATTATGGATTTGAAGCTATGCTGTTTTCTATGATCTTCTCAAGCAAGATTTCCATCATAGTGGTAGATGGTTAGTTAAAGCTAGGCTTTAAATATTCTGTTAGTCAAGTGTTGCACATAATTAATGCAACTGCTGTGCAAAGCTTTCAAAACTCTTTGTCTATGTTGGTATGCCCAGAATTATGCATGCTTTTTAAAATGAGGACTAAATATTCATCTAATTAACTATTCAAAGCAAACTTCAATTTACAACTCTCTTTACGCCTATGCTACTCGCAAGTGTATTAAAATGCAATATTGCAGGCACTTCATTTGATTAACCACAGCAAAGGTATATTTCTGGAAAATACTGACAATAATTAATTTTGGATAACATTATAAGAAAGATATAAGAGATACAAATGGCAACTCTTGTCTTGGTAAAGCAGAACTATACTTCATTACTGATTAACAAAGCCAAAAAAAGAACTCAAGTTTAACAGTACGTACATTGACTGCAGGTTCACTGCATTGAAACAAGTTCGGCATAAACTTAAAATATTCCATAAATTGAGATAACTTACAACCTGTCTGACTTAAAAAGTATGATTTTCTAAGTTTCAATTGAAAAAGTTTTATATCCTATACAAACCAATGAAAAAATTCCACTGCCTTTAAAATTACCTCCAATTTTCTATGGCATGCAATTACAAGTATCACTTATATCAAAAACTTTCTAATAATTCTATCTGATGCTCCATAAAGAACTGCTACAAAAATGGGTAAGAGGAGGGAGAATTGAGAAAAGAATATACAACTAGCATGTTTCATTAAACATTATTCCTGAATTGCCAAATTGGAATTGCTATCAATTAAAATTTTATCATTATAAGATGAGGTACAGCTCTCTTAGTTCTATGCTATGCGAGTACTATTTATTCTTTCTGAAATGGGAATTGATAGAACACAAGTGTTTGGTAGTTAAAGCTTTCTTCCTAGGGAACACTTCTCTTTATTCATACATAACAGTTTATAAACTGAAAGAAGAAAATATGAATCAGGACAATTATAATGCAGTTAATAGAGAATTCTTTGTGTAAAACCTCAAATTATTATGCAAATTAATTAATTTATGGTAATAATAATAAAATGCATTCTGATTCCTGGGTCCAGAAATATTATTAACTCCTATTTCTTGCAAGCTGTATGAAAGATTTTTAAAGTAGGTTTAAATTAGGTAAAAGATTATGAAGGTGCTATATATTAGGAGTGGATTTACTATAATGGTTCTTAATATCCATTTATGTATTTCACATCTAGATTGCTAGAAATAATCTCTGAACTCGTTTTCTATTTCATGAATGATAATTCATGAATTCCAAGCCAGCATTAAAAAATCTTTGTTCTTATATTGCTATGAGGTATTAGAAAAAATTATATTAATTTCATGGAGAAACTCATCAGAGTAGAAGATGGCACAAGGTTTTAAAGAAAGGTAGTAAAAAAAATGAATTAAAAAAGACCTTTAACCTTTAACCTAAAAGCTGTAGCCATGCAGCTGTTAAAATCCTTTTAAAATATTGCCCTGTTGGTTGGTAAAACAAAACAGGCTGTCAGTCCTAAGTAATTATACTAATTACATGCAAGGCCACAGCCTAATTTATTTGAGTTAAAGAATTACTAAATACTATATCAGGGGTGGGTTCTGGCTTACCTCGCTGCCGGTTTGCTTCCTCACGTGCTGTGCGGGCATGCCGCCCGCGCGCAGTGCTAAAACCCCAAAAAACCATTTTTGCGCATGCGCAGCCGATGGCGCCAGTTCGGGGGGGGGGGTCCAGCCGGCCATCGCTGCCGATTTGGCGAGCGGGGGAAAATTCCCGCTACCGGTTCTATAGAACCGGTCCGAACCGGCAGGAACCCACCTCTGGACTATATTATACCGACATGGACAGTAAACAGCAATAAAGTTTTATGCCACAGACAAAAGCACACATTAAATCTGTAATGTTTTGTCTTAAACCCATAAACATTTATAAACCTATTCAATTTAAAGAATCTATGGTATTAAAAGGAGTGAGCAACAATTAATCAGTCTAATTTTGGTAAAATTATTTAAAAGAATTGTTAAGAAAATTATATGAAGAAAACAATGTTAACTAATACAGATAATATAATGTTTCTGTGCTAAATAGTGAAAATTAAAAGGCTATTTTTCTCAATTTTTCAGTGTATACCAAACTGAACAAATTACTGAGATTGTTGGACACACATAAAATCTTCATTTGCGATCAATATTCAAAATAAATTCCTCAATTAATCTGATAAATAATTTTTAAAAACTCCAAATGAAGCTAGACATGCAGCTATATAAACAAGCAGAATTTTTAAAAAGCTTCTGTGATGGGATGTTTCATTTTCAACTAGGTAGTTTAAAGTCTGTGCAGTGGAAACTTTTAATAAATAAATATCCAATTCCCTTTCTGTCCCACTTGGTCCCCAAAGCATGTTTATTGCTCTGGATTTTGGGGAGGACAAGTAAGAAAATAAATATAGCTTTGATACAGTACAGAACAATGCAACTGGGCAAGAATTCTTTGTTTTAATGGTTTGAGGAAAGTGTTTCTGTAGAACATGGTCTGAAAGCACTCTTATCTACATTTTTACATTTAATTCTTCAGATTCCAAATACTTAAAAATGAGCTATTACTGGTATCAATCATTATTTCCCCTTTTAAGCTTTGGTTGTTTGGTTGCTGGAGACAAAGTTTTTCAACCAATATGTTTCTTTTATCTGAACTATATTAGCTGTCAGTTTGTTTACATACTTAATTTAAGGCACTAATCTTTAAACCTTGCATGTTTGGAATCTGGATAATTGCTTCCATATGTTTCTCTCAATAACCCAGGATATTATTACAACTGCAAAAGCCTACACTTTTGATGGTGGCATATATATTATTCTGCCAAAAAAATATGTACCACATGTTACATTTTAAACACTATATAGAATTTAACTCAATAAAAAGGGATTTAGTCTTTGAATGGGTTGGATGGAATAGTATTTGGTATTTAGTCTAAAAGAGAAATATTACACTTATAAGACTTTCTTTCCAAAGTATATGCAAACTTGTGGTTCACTGTTGATTATTTTTCTAATGCTATCTATTAATAATATCAAATTCACAAATCAAGTTTTATTTAAATCTGAAGGCTGAGTCAACCTTGAGCCCCATCAGAACTTTTATGCACATTTTTTGTGGAGTTTTGTTTAGTTTTTGTTTTGTTGTTGTTTTCTCTTTTTTGGTTGCAGTTAGTATTTTAACTTTGGAAATACAATAAAAACATATTGGAAAGCGTTCATGCCACTATGGATAAGAATAAATAATATTGCTTTATGGGTGAGACATTAATAAAATTCTGAGTTGTGATGGAACAAGGAGACTGAAATAGCACTGAAATAAAAATCCATGCTCAGTTAAAAGCCATGTACTTACTCTGATGTTTAATGTTGCAGATATTTGTCAGTATGAAAAGCAAAGGTAATAATATCAGGGTGCAAACACTTTCACTGTTGATTTTACATAAATAATTCTCAGTAGTAAATGAACAAAAAATTCCAGGAACAGTTGAATTTTTAAATTTTTAAATTCTGAGATAGGAAGTAAACTGAAAACATTACTAACCTTAAGTTATGCTAGGGCCAATTATGTTTGCATACCTTATAAACATTTTTTTAATTTAAAACAGGATTATTTTTTGCAAGACAAATATTCATATAAGATGGCAAAGATAAGTTCAATTGGCAATATAAAATATCAAACATCTTTCCTATTATATGTTATCTATGACTATGCAGAGCTGGTCTTTATACATTTGGTCCATAAACAACTATATCCTGCAACACATTATATTAACCTCATTTAGACTAGGTGTTTCTGCTTTCAAAACGGTGAGATGAATCTTTGTCTGACACAAAAAAAATGTTCCCACCAAGTTTTCATAAGGAATAAACACATACAAATATCAAATGTAATTTATGAAATGTGAAGATTATAAAAATCTTGAAAACAATGTACTGAAATCTGAATCACATAGGAAAGCAATATATGTATAGCACAAATTCAAATAATTTCAAATAGCTCATAGTATTATATGTATAGTATTTTGAAACAGATCAAACTACTAAGCAACATATACATATTTGAGATTGGGTTCAATACAACATGCACATGATTGCATTCTGTGGTAGAGTCTGTTTGGATGAAATAAATTCTATTTACTTCAATAGATCCCGTTCCTCACTCTGCCAATCAATTATGAAAAGCGTATATTGAAATAGTGATGTATTTCTACTGTACTCCAACCATTTGCAGTTTGAGATAGAATAACCTAGAAGGCTGCATGATGCAACACTGTTTTATGAGCCCTTAAAAATATAACAGGATTCAGAATATTTAACCTCAAATAATTTTCCAGAACCAGCTGGAACAAACTATAGCATCATCTAAATTACCACTTACTTTGTTAACTGCCCTTTGTTTTTGTTGTTGTCAACTCCATTGTATGTTACAGCTGCCAATTTTCTGCTTCTGTAATTCTCATAATGGACATTATTAGTGACATCTTTCAGGTCTTGCATGTGAGTTCTAGAAAAGAAAACCAAAAACCCACCAGCAACTTATTTCCTGAATAGTACCATATAAATGCCATATATAAGCAACAGTGTTACATTTTGCTTTCATAAAATGTTGAAATGGTTTTCAAAAGTTTGTTTAAAAACTGAGATAGCCTTAGACTTACAGCAGTCGTTTAGTGACTGTTCAAAGTTACAACGGTACTGAAAAATTGACATTACCATTGTAACATCCCCGTGGTCATGTGATCAAAATTTGGATGCCTGACAATTGGTTCATATTTCTGACGGTTGCAGTACCTTGGGGTCATGTGAACAGCTTTTGCGACCTTCTGACAAGCAAAGTCAATGGGAAGGCCAGATTCACTTAACAACCATGTTACTAACTTAACAACTGCAATGATTCACTTAACAACTGTGGCTAGAAAGGTCGTAAAATGGGACAAAACTCAACAAATGTCTCACTTAACATAAATTTTGGGCTCAATTACGGTCGTAGCTGAGGACTACCTGTATTGTCGTTACTGTAAATTAGTTCAGGGCTGAAAAATTCTACATCTATACCCCCAAAGGGCAGAATACATCATTATTCTGTGATGCATTTAATACTGATGTTATTTTAAATTATATCCAACAAACTGTTTCCCAAATATATTATATGAAAATGGAAAATAAAGTATTTTCACATTGGATATCAAGTTTTTTTACTCTTTCTTTAATACTCTTTATTTGTACTTGTGCCATCACACGTTACCCTGCACTGAAAATATGACCCAGTCCTCTATTACTCCTTCTTATCACAGAATATAGGAAAGATCCAAGAAATGGAATAACTTAAAAAATGTATTGCCAATATTAATGTTATAGACTACTTGTTTACCTTATTAACATGTTCCTTAGAATTGTGAAGTCACAATGTTCGCCATTTTCAACTGCATGAAAAAAAATGCTCATTTTTAACACACTTTAATCAGCATCAGATGGGCAACTGCAAATGAAACCCTGTATTTGTGATTAATAAAATTTCCCTTAATGCTTAGTAATTCAAAGGATACATCCATGTTATTTTTGTTGCAACAATATTGATATGCTTTGCCAATGCTTTCCTTCAGGAAGTTTTTATAAAAAATTTTTGCCTATAGATTCCCCATTCAAGTATTAACCAGATCCAATTAGTTAATTTCCTTTAAGATCAATAAAAAAGGTAAAAACAAAGTTAATACATGTAATGTTGTATTATTGCAGTGGTTCCCAACCTTTTTAATGCCGCGACCCCTTAATATAGTTCCTCATGTTGTGGTGACCCCCAACCATAAAATGATTTTCGTTGCTACTTCATAACTGTAATTTTGCTACTGTTATGAATCGTAATGTAAATATCTAATATGCAGGATGTATTTTCATTGTTACAAATTGAACATAATTAAAGCATAGTGATTAATCACAAAAACAATATGTAATTATGCCAGATCAGAAATTCTCGGCCAGTCTTTGCAAGAGCACAAGGAATATCATCTTCCACAAGTCTACTTCTGTATTTAGACTTGATAACCAACAAGTGTACAGCAATATTTCTCAATCTCAGCAACTTTTAAGGTGCCTGGACTTCAACTCCCAGAATTCAAAGCAAAGCTGGCTAGGGAATTTTGGGAGTTGAAGTCCAGGTATATTCAAGTTGTTGAGGTTGAGAAATTGTGGCCTGCAGTGTCGAAAAACTAGAAATCAGATAAGCTTCCAGCAAAGTAATCCCTGTTTAGTAGCTTTCTCCTAGGACTCCAAAGTTTCAGGAGGCAAACAGGGGGCAAAAAAACCCATGATTGGTCCAAAAACATTGCCAGGGTCCCCAAAGCCAATTTCCTCTTTTAAGCTCTTTCTTCTTAAAACAGCCCCATATTCCTTCCTCCCCCATGGGGCCTGCTCACCCATCCTTCCCAAAACCCCTGCAAAGACAACAATTTTAATTTACAAGGCTCTTCTTTCAACAGTTTATTTCTTACTTACTTTCTTTCCCTCTCTTTTTTCTCTTCCTCCCTTCCTTCCAACCTTCCTCTTTTCTTTTTCTTTCTTTTCTTTTTCTTTCTTTCCCTCTCTCTTTTTCCTCTTCCTTGCTTCCTTCCTCCCACCCTCCCACCTAACATTCTTCTTCTTCCTCTTCTTCCTCTCCTTCCCTTCCTTCCTTCCTTCCATCTCTGGTCTTCCTTCCTTCCTTCCTTCCTTCCTTCCTTCCTTCCTTCCTTCCTTCCTTCCTTCCTTCTCTTTTCTCTTCTTCCCTCTCCTAGACCTCAGCATCGCAAGATCCATGCGTGCCAAACTCTCTGGCAACCCGGACAAATAAGCGCATTGTGGTTATTCAGTCACTCCAGGAGAGCGGAGCGAGCAGGGAGGGGATCCTGCCCGCCCTGCCTACACTTGTAGCAAAGCCAGTCTGTCTCACAGAGCCGACCATGTCCGGGGAACCAGCCAGCCAGCCAGCCCACCCCACCCCCGCCTTCTCCAAAAGGCGCCCTCTGCTTGGGGGCAACCCTTTGGAGAAAGCTCCCAGTGCAAAAAAAAAAAAAGGCTGGCCCCAAGAGACCTGTCTACGCCCCGGAGAGAGCAGCCCTGGAAACCCGGCCATAATTTCCTGCTTCTCCCCCACCCCTCTGCACCCCTTCCCCAGTCTGATCCATACCCCACCCGGGAGATGGGGGGGCTGCAAATCCCCACCACCGCGCAGCGATCCCGTCCACGACTCCTTGCTCCACATTGCGCATCTCCAAAAGCGCATTTTGGAGAAGTTGCCCAACAAGAGGAGGGTAGAGTTGGAAGAAAAAAAGGGGGGGCTGCCAGTCATAGGGAGCCCCGATTAGAAACCCCCTCCCCCTGCTCTCTCTCCTCCCTCCTGGAGACTGGCAGCTGCATCGCGTTGCCGGCCGTCCTTATCTGTGGTGGAGGAAGAGCCCGGGCGGGCTTGCAAGGCGGGGCTTGGGTGGCTTGGGATCCTCCTGCCTTCCTTCCTGCTCACTCGGCCGCCTCTGCGGCTCCTCTCCGCCCTGGTGGTGGTGCCTTTCCCTCCCCAAGTGCGCCCGGGGGGACCCTCTCCAAAGCCGGCCGTGCGCTCCGGGAACGACGTTCCGCACCCTGTAAACATCGCCGTAAGTGCCGGAGCTGATGCACTGGATGAGCTCGTAGTGCAGCCGCGGGTCCTGCAGTGAGATGTCCCGCAAGGCGCTTATGGTCCCCTCGCCCAGCCACCTTTTCAAAGATTCCCCTTTGTGGCTGGAGGACAATTCCTTCAAACTCTTCTATTCCTCCTTCATTCTTTCCAAATTTGATTCATGAGAAGCGTCAAACTCTCTCCTTCCTTACACCCATTTGTCCTCTTGGGTTTATATGTCTTCTGCTTTAAGAACTATATTTTATATTTTATTAAATCCTCCCGCCCAGACACTCCCTGCTACCCCCTCCGGCATCCCCGTCTCCTCGCTTGCCACGTCCCACATCTCCAACTACAGCCGGGACTCGCAAACCGGGCCGACCGGGGCTCGCAGCGGCAATTTCTTCCCGCTGGTGTCGAAGGGAAAGGGAGTCACGGGGGAACAGCCAGCCAACAACCACTTAAGTTTAACAGTGCACGATGGCAGGAAGGACAGCCGGGTCGGGCTCGTCTGTCTGCCCTCTCGCCCTCGGCTGGCGCGGAGACCCAGCGAACAAAGAGGCAAACAGGGAGGGAGGGAAGAGAGAGACTGAGAGATATTAGCACAGGGCTAGCCTGATCATACGGAGCAGGGCGGCGGTGATGGACCATGCTCCGGCACCACCTCCTTCTCCAGTTTCCTCCGACTTAGCTCCTCCTGCCCCCGGCAGTGGCGCCCTCAGCACCGAGGTTGTATGATCAGGCTAGCCCTGCGCTAATATCTCTCAGTCTCTCTCTTCCCTCCCTCCGTTTGCCTCTTTGTTCGCTGGGTCTCGGCGCCAGCCGAGGGCGAGAGGGCAGACAGACGATTCCGACCCAGCTGTCCTCCTTCCTGCCGTCGTGCACTGTGAAACTTAAGTGGTCGTTGGCTGGCCATTCCCTCCCGTGACTCCTTTTCCCTTCAACACCAGCGGGAAGAAACTGCCGCTGCGAGCAGGAGACAGGAGCGGCCACAGATGTCTTAAGCACCGCCTTGCACTCTCCAGTGTGCAATCCTGCAACGCCCCGCCCCTTAGCTGATGCAGTCAAAGCTCGGCCGCCAGGTGTCACTGTCACGATGTGAATATTGCCAGTTGTGCAGATCTATTGTTTCTTGTATTTATGGTCAAGCAGACATGTGATATGTTCTACTACACATGCCTGCATTCCAGGAGTCAACTCCCTCCTTCTCTTCCTCCATTTCTGCCGAAGGCAGACGTGACTTTTTCATTAGCTGATAAGATGTAGTTTATTAAGGATTCTTTTTATTACTTTTCTACTGAAATAAATATTTTGTTAATTAGATTTGAATCTTGGTTTTATTTTCTAATGAGAATGACTTCAAAAAGAAGCAAAGATCCGTCGACCTCCACGGGGGATTGCCCCCCCTTAACATGGTATCAGAGATGGCTGTAAAATTTATAGCTTCTTTTGAAGGCCTCCTTGCGTTTTATGATAGTTAGCTAATTAGAGAGATTTATGACCAGCCATGTCCTCCACGAATGGAGTTAAAGCATTACAGCTGGAAGCAACTGAAAAGTCCACTGCAGAAAGTTTTTCTCTGCATGAAGAAGCCTCATCAACTCTTTTTGTTTTGTTTTTTTTTTAATTTATTTTTATTTTTTTTCAAAGACTGGGTCTCACTGTATTGCTCTGGCTGCAGCGGCTATTCACAGTCGCTTTCCCACTATGGGAGCCTGAAGCGTGCTCCGTCTCTGACATGGGCCGGTTCAACCCCCCCAATGGTTAGGGTAACCTTGATGGCCCTCGGCGCCTCGGTGGCCGACAATCCCCAGCTAGATTGATGCCGAAATTAGTGCCTCGGATAAGCCGATAGCGCAGACTGCAGCCCCGAACGCGTGAGCTCAAGCTATCCACGCCAGTCTCAGCCTCCAGAGTTAGCTGGATTACAGGCTCGCGCCACCGCAGCCCGGCCATCAACTCTTTTTGGAACGCAAACGGAAGATATTGCCGGGGCATCTTCACAAGCGGAACAAGATTTATCTACAGAGGTTAGTAAAAGTTACCCAACCACATCGTTTGCCCCTGGGGGAAATTCAACACGTTTAGGAGCTATTCCAAAAATCTCTCAAGCTAATGCCCCACAAGATGAGGAGGCATCCTTCTATAGGCAGCAAATTGCCAGCCCACGAACGTCTTCCATAGAGCAGACAAGTGCTGAAAGAGAAATAAATTTAACTTATGGCCAGACGCTGCAGAGGCAGCAGGAGCAGATAAATCTTTTGCAAAGAGAATTACAGGAGACTAGATTGCATGCATTCTTTCGTGCTGAAAAGCAAGATGTCCACCCGCCTTCAGGCATTCCAGAGAGAGGCCATGATCCCCCCGCCTTTCCTTCTTTAAACAACTTAGAACAACGCCCTTGGATGGGCGCGTCACAATTACGTGGGCAGAAATTTTTTGATGAAAGAGACTATGAATATGCTTATGCTGCACTGCCATCTAGTGGCAGGGATTCTTTTCTCCATGTACTTCAGGAACAAAACGAAACTTTGCATAAACAGAACGAATCCTTGTATAAACGGAATGAAAGTTTGAATGAACAATTAAAAATATTGCAGGCTCAGAACAGAATGACTCAAATGAGATTAGATACATTAATGCAGCGTCCTTCATTAGTTGCACAACCTTTACAGGCACAAATTGTCCCGCCTGCCCAACCTATGCAAGGACAAATTGTGCATCCACCACAAGCTGGACCAAGAAGGGGATACCTGGTTCCTAAACAAGAGTCTCTATGGTCTGAAACAATCAGGTCTGATGTGGTACACATGTCTAAAAGACAAACTAAATTTAATGGGCTTTATTAAGTCCGACACTGATGAATGCGTGTTCACAAAAAGGTATGGAAATATTAATGAAATTGTTCTTGTTTATGTTGATGACATTGTTTACATTGGTCCAAACAAACACATGAGTGAGAATTTTGTTAAAGGTTTGCAGAAATACTTCACATTGAAATCATTAGGACACATCAATGAATATTTAGGAGTTCACATTGAAAAGACACAGAAGGGGTTTAGCCTTTCACAAGAAGCTAAGATAGATCAACGTTTGCATCTTTGCAACATGACAGATGCAACGCCTACACAAACACCTATGCAAACTGATTTTCACAATTTGAAAGATGCATACAGTCCTGAGTTCAAGGATCAAACACTTTATCGTTCAGTAATTGGTTCACTACTTTACATTAGTGGATGGACTAGACCAGACATAGCACTTAGTGTTAATTTACTTTCAAGACATGTAGGCAAAGCAACAGAGTTTCACTGGTCATGTATTAAGAAGTTACTGAGATACTTGATACACACAAAACACTTCAAATTGAAGCTAGAACCAGAACATACAGATTTTGCTGACATGTATTGTTATACAGATGCAGATTGGGCAAGTGATAAGGAGTCAAGAAAAAGCACATCAGGTTACATAGTGTTCCTGAATGGATGTCCAGTTTACTGGAACGTAAGAAAACAAAGTTTTATTTCCTGCTCATCAACTGAAGCAGAGTATGCATGTGTGTCTGATGCATGTAACTTTTTAACGTGGTTCGATTCCTTAGTTACAGATATCTGGACGAAGCCGGAAAAACCAATCACTGTGATGGAAGACAATCAATCAGTAGTTTACATTTCCAGGACTCACTTCACAGGTTCAAGGTCCAGACACATTGACATACGTTACAAGAATGTTAGGGAGTCAGTAAGACAAGGTCTCATAAAGTTAGAATATGTGCCAACAAAATATCAGATAGCTGACATTCTGAACAAACCATTACCTATTGCTCAGCATGATTACCTCAGATATTTACTGTGTTTTGAGTGACACATTATATTAGCCCAACTGACAAAGAAGGGGTGTCACGATGTGAATATTGCCAGTTGTGCAGATCTACTGTTTCTTGTATTTATGGTCAAGCAGACATGTGATATGTTCTACTACGCATGCCTGCATTCCAGGAGTCAACTCCCTCCTTCTCTTCCTCCATTTCTGCCGAAGGCAGACGTGACTTTTTCATTAGCCGATAAGATGTAGTTTATTAAGGATTCTTTTTATTACTTTTCTACTGAAATAAATATTTTGTTAATTAGATTTGAATCTCGGTTTTATTTTCTAATGAGAATGACTTCAAAAAGAAGCAAAGATCTGTCGACCTCCACAGGGGATTGCCCCCCCTTAACAGTCACAAACACCTCTCACCGAATGGCACCTCTCCCGACCAATCAGAGGGCTTGGGCGAGTTGAGCCGATATGGCCAGGCTTGTGGCAGTGGGGGGGGGGGAAGCTGAGGATGCCCGGGCGACCCCTGGGAAATGGTCGTTTGACCCCCAAAGGGGTCGTGACCCCCAGGTTGGGAACCACTGTATTATTGAAATCATTATAATTATCCAAATTTACAATTAAAGAAATAAAGTGTAATAAAACAAATATGAAAGTTAGCTGCAGTTTAACAAATATATAATAAAGTTGTGCTATGCTTCCGATTCAAAAGCAAAATGATGCTCTAGAGCAGGGGTCCTCAAACTTTTTAAATGGGGCCAATTCATGGCCCCTCAGACTGTTGCCCCCCCGACCAGCTGGGTGGGCGTGGCTAGGTGGTCATGTGACTGGGTGGGCATGGCCAATTTAGCAGTCCATTACACAATACAAACAAATTAAATTCTAATTTGTTATGCTCCTGGGGTGGAAAGCAGGTTAGTGAAGGGATGTGGCTGCCTTGGGGTGTGTGTGAGGGACTTCTGTTTATGTGTGTCTCCCTCCCTCTCTCTCTCCTGGGGCCTCTGCGCATCCAGTTTTTGGCCTCCTTGGTCTCCAGTACCACTCTGGTGCCCCAAAACAGGGTCATTTTTGGCCTCCTGAGGCCTCTGTGCATTCCGTTTTTGGCCTCCTCAGTCTCCAGTACCACTTTGCCACCCAAAAATGGGCCCATTTTTGGTCTGAGGCATCCGCCCGTTCTGTTTTTGGCCTCCTCAAGTTTGGAAATGGGCCATTTCTGGTCTCCGGAGGGCCTCCCGGGGGGGGGGGGGGGAGGCCGTTTTTGCCCTCCCCAGGCTCCTAGAAAGGCTCTGGAGCTTGGGGAGAGCAAAAAACAGGCCTTCCCCACCCCCTCTGGAGGCTTCCCGACTCACAGTGGGCCCAGAAGGCCCGAAAATCAGCTGGCAGGCGTGCGCATGCGCACCGGACCTGAGCTCACGTGCCCACCGATATGGCTCCGCATGCCATTTGTGCCATAGGTTTGCCATCACGAGTCTAGACTGTTAAAATGAACTGATTATAGAAGAGTTTTAAAATAATTCAAACATCCACAATATAATTCTTCAATTGAGTATCTCAGGAAATTCTCAATTTACATAAATGTGAGTCTTATTATTTTGTTACAATATTGGTAAAAGATATAAAGTATAATTAAGGGTACTGTTATGTGGAGATGGAAGAGCAAGTGGGAAAGTCTGTATCTTTATCTTGCTTTTCTGAAACTGTAATATTCCTATGAAGATATAGCTTATTGCCCAATTATGTATGTTATACATTCTATTCACTTACCTTCTGCAACACCCCAAGGATATTGTCTTCCCCTAACTCTCTTCCCATTGACTTCAATAATAGTATTACTACCTACTACCGCAAGAGGTAAACGGTCCTACAAAAGAAACAGAATATTTTTTCCTAAAATAACTTATAGACAGGTTGGATAGAAAGTAAAACTTTTTGTACTGCTCTGAGATCACAATAAAAATAAGTGTCAAAGGAGATTAGAAAAAAGAGCTAATACAAGACGGACTATAAGTGTAAAGAAGAACATCATTTGGTTATAAAATTAAGAGTTTTCTGTTAAAGACTGGTCATGTGCTGATGGAATTGAAGATTATATTCTTTAATTTTAATCCCATCCACAGGAAGGGAGAACCCTTTGATTGATTTGTCCCCAGCAATTAATGGCCCCAACTGGTTTTCAAAGCAGCTGGGGCAAATACCGTATTTTTCGGAGTATAAGACGCACCTTTTTACCCCCATAGAGAGGGTGAAAACTTGGGTGCATCTTATACACCGAATGTATCCCCAGCCACCCACACCCTTTGGCCTCTGTCTTCCAGCAATTTACCTGCTTGCAGCAAACAGGGAAGAGCCTGTTAAGACAAGCAAGTCATTAGCAGCTTCCTGACCCCCAGCTGATTTGCCACGTGCTAAAATGAAACTGAAACTAGCTGCAAAAAGGCAAATAGCTGGGAGAGACATGCAGATTTTTATTTTCTGCTGAACTGGATGCAAGGGGGTAAGTGAATAACTATAAATGTCTGTAGAATGTTCAAATTATTAGACTTATTTTTTAAAGACTGCTTTATTATTTGCTTTGCTGACTGCTTTATTATTTGCTTTGCTGGCTGTGGAATTCTGGGAGTTGAAGTCCACAAGTCTTAAAGTTGCCAAGGTTGGAGACCCCTGTTCTAGACAACTTAACAAAATAAAGAAGCTTTTTAAAATAAATGCTTGCTCTGAAGAGGCCCAGTGCTATTGTATCGTCTTTTAAATAATAGAGAATAATGTACTGTATACTTCCAGAAATTTTAATTAATTTTAACAGCTCTGTACAAGTAGTCTGAAATGTAACAGTGTCCTGTTTAGTATTAGAGTTAAATCCTGACTTACCTTGGAGTAGATCTATTTAAATAATTGGGAGGAGTTAGTGTGACTACATTTAAAAAAACTTTCTGGCATAATGTACATTTCTCCAATTCTTTGCTACTGTATTTCTATGGGTCAGGCACACATGCACAGAAATACACAGCAAACAGTGTATATCATCTGTGCTGTTTGCTGTTTGGCAAATTGCTTGGAGGCAGAGGCCTTTTTTCCTTGTTTTCCTCCCCCAAAACTAAGGTGCATCTTATACTCCGGTGCGTCTTATACTCCAAAAAATACGGTACTTGATTTGCTATACAGTCCTGCTGAGTCTCTGGCTCTGATAGGATAGCAACTATGTGGCCTTTCTTGGCCCATCACTCCAGTTATTCCCTGTGGTTCATGGAGGAGTTGAGGGAGTTGAAAAGGGTCAAGAGATGTCTAGAGCAATGCTGGAGGAAAACAAAGAATGAACTCAACCAAACATGAGTTAAAGCCACTATTAAGGCTTACCTCATCGCACTAAGACCATCAATACTTCTCTGCTCTTATTGCATCCATAGAATGCCCCCCCCCCGACTAGGGTCATCCAGACTCTCTTTATAATTCTGAGGAATGTTATATAAACATATATTAATTGCTAAGCCAAAACTGCCACACAATGAGTTTCAATAACATTCCTCAGAATTGAAATGATTTTATAACCAGTATATTTCATGCAAATCACATGCACATCCATTTAGAACCAAATAACAAAATAATAAAATGAGCAGACAGATGATTGAATGATTGGAAAATCACTAGGATAAGAAATCTAAATATATTTTCTAAGTATATTTATCACCTCACTATATGACACTGTGGCAATCTACCATAAGAGGGCACTACAGCCTCTCATTTTAAAATCTTAAAAAATAAGAAATATTACAAACATTCCATTAGGCTGGAAATATGAACTTTCTTTTCTTTGCTTCAACTAGTTATGTTAAAATTAAATATATTTTGCCTAGCTATTGATGACGGTTATGGTAAATCAAAAACAAAAAATCTGAATATGCTTATTACTTTAAAAAGAAGAGAGGATTCAGGTAAGATTCACCATTATTTTCTTTTGTAGCATAATTCCTTTATTATTAACCAGTAATAAAAGAAACATCCAAAAGCAGTCACTAAATAGAGTAAAAGCAAAGACGTTTTATAAATAAAAATTGTTTTAATAGGCTTGAGATATTAAACAACAATCAAAACTTTCTCTAATAATCTGGTTCTATTATGATGTGTGTCAAAGTGTTTAAAAGTTTATATATATCAGAGTTTTCTATAGATAGATAGATATCTGATACACATTATTTTGTGGAATGACTCTGTCCATTAAAATAAAACCCATTTGCACAGAATTTTGTGACATGAAACTGTAAAAATTTGTTTCAATATATTTTGGTACCTTAATCTTTTTAACCAGCTTATTTTCTTCTTCATCATCTGTTTCTGGGAATTCATATATTTTAATTTTGTGCTCTTGGATTTCTTTCATTATCTAAAAATAAACATATTTTTTAAAAGGAACTGTAACAAGGGTTGAATATATTAATAAAGTATGCTGAATTTTATTTTTATGTATTAAAGATGAACACCACAAATTTATGTCAGAATATGGATGCTTCCAATTACAATGTCTTTTGAAATTCAGGTTATGTTTGTCATTTTTCAGATAAAGTTGTACTTTTCTCTTTCCCCTTTCCCAAAGTCAACCCACTTTCACCCATTCCAATTCACACAATATAATAAAATACTCTTGTTACTTCACAGTTCCTATAAAAGGATCATTGCAGATTTTAATATTTTTCTCACAATTTTAAGAATAGACTGTAAGAATCCAAACTGATGTGTTTCACAATTGTTTCAAAAGCTATGCAACAATTCTGATCTTATATGTATGATATACTGTATATGTTATTTGCAGTACATTCCTTATATGTCTAAATTACTAGATTTATATCTACTTTTTCATTCAGAAAACTGTATACTATTAAATTAAGTTTCCATTCTGAAAGTTAATCGTAGTCATCCTTATAGAAAGCTCAATCAAATGCTATATATTATTTTTCAAATCACAAATATACCATCTTCTACAACAGACATTATAACAGTAATAAGTATTATTGCATACATATTGACTAATCTATAGTTTTATACAAACATGGCAAATTTTCAAACAAAGTTAATTGCAATCGGTAATTATGCATTCCTTTATGTCTGTGTGGGCATGCATCTATGTCTATGTGTATCTGAGAGGTGGGAGGGGGAGAGAGAGGGAGGGAGGGAGGGAGAGAGAGAGAGAGAGAGAGAGAGAGAGAGAGAGAGAGAGAGAGAGAGAGAGAGAGAGAGATTGTGTGTGTGTTGTGAATAATTCTTATATTTCAATTATTTAATTGGTGATATAACATCAGTATATACCGTATTTTTCGGAGTATAAGACGCACCGGAGTATAAGACGCACCTTAGTTTTTGGGGAGGAAAATAGGGGAAAACAATCTGCCTACCAGGTATTCATCTGGCTAGCGTCCTTAGTCTGGTCAGCTTCAGCACATTATTTTATCTCCTGGTTAGGACTTAAAAAAACCTTCTTCTGAGAGAGTAACAATGAAAGAGCCTGCAAGCCGGTAAGAGCTAGGAAGATAGTTAGCACCTGGTTAGGGCTAGAAAAAAACTTACTCGGAGCAAGTAGAGCAATGAAAAAAAATTCTGCAAAGACTTAGGGCTGGAAAAACATTCTTTGGAGAGAGTAACAATGAAAAAGCCTGCAAGGTAAGAGCTGGGAAGATCTGTTAGCACCTAGTTAGGGCTGGAAAAAAAAGCTACATTCGAAGTATAAGACGCACCCAAATTTTCAGCCACTTTTAGGGAGGAAAAAGGTGCTTCTTATTCTCCGAAAAATACGGTAGGTAGCCTTGGCTTATGATCACAGTTGGATCCAGAATTTCGGTTGCTAAGTGATGTGATCATTAAATAAATCATATGACCAGGTCCAATTTTATATGATAATTTTTACCCTGCTCATTAAATGAATCTCAGTTGTTAAACAAATCATTATGGTCATTAAATGATTCTAATAGTTGTTAAGCAAATCCAGTATCCCCAATTGACTTTGTTTGTTAGAAGCTGGACAGCAAAGTTACAAATTATAATGTGACAGCAAGATGCTGCAACAATGCGAGCCAGTTACTAAGAATCTCAATTGCACATGACCATGGAATGCTGTGATAACAGTAATTTTAGGATGGATTGTAAGTCACTTTTTCCAAGCCATAATTTCAAACAATCATCAAGTGAACAGTTGTAAGTCAGGGACTACCTGTACATAGTTTTCTTATCAGAGCTCTATCATTATATGAATGAGTATGAATGAAATATTCATATTTTGCCTTCAGGAAAGAAATTAACTATTCACCACCCAAATTAAATATGCTTAGATATTATAGATTATAGTATCTAAGCTGCTACTATATGAAAGCGGTATTTATAAATACTATCTTCATTGTAGGAGATAAAGGACTGATACTTCATCGGTCCCCAACCTTTTTGGCTTGGCGGCCCGAGGGGTGGGGGAAGGAAAAGGGCATAGTTCCCTGCGAGTGGCAGGTGAGTGCACATGAGCAGCTCCATTTATGTGAGCAGAGGACATGCACTGCTCACATGAAGGGAGCTTTGCAAGTGAGCACAAGTGATCGCTGCTTGTGAGAGGGGAGCTTCACATACATGCGCTTGCCCACTGGTTCCATGGCCCGGTTCCGAACAGGCCACGGCCCAGTAGTGGCCCACGGCCCATGGGTTGGGGAGTCCTGTGATACTTGAATCATACAGATTTCCCCATAAAGAACAATTAAACAAATTAGAGCAACTAAAAAGAAGAGATATTCTAGGACAGTGGTGGTGAACCTTTTTAGGTTCGCGTGCCAAAAAGGGGGGGGGTGCGCGCGCTCCCGCGCGCTCGCGTGCCCACACCCATTCCCTCCCCCCCACGCATGCGCACAACACCCCCCATGCTGCCCCCTGCGCATGCGCCCCCCCCCACCTCCGCCTTACCGGAGCCTGGGACGATGAAACGGGCAAACCGGAAGTGCGGAAAAATGCACTTCCGGTTTGCCGGTGAGCTGTTTTTTGCACTCCGGAGGGTTCAGGGAAGCTCCCTGAAGCCCCGGAATGCAAAAAACTACAAAACGGACAAACTGGAAGTGCGGAAAAATGCACTTCCGGTTTGTCCGTTTTGTAGTTTTTTGCATTCCGAAGCTTCAGGGAGCTTCCCTGAAACCTCCGGAGTGCAAAAAACAGCTCATCGGCAAACCGGAAGTGCGTTTTTCCGCACTTCCGGTTTGCCGGTGGGCAACGCTCGCGTGCCGTCGGCTATGGCTCCGCGTGCCACCTGTGGCACGCGTGCCATAGGTTCGCCACCACGGTTCTAGGACATCTTGAAAGGCTATAATATAATAATCCAGATACACAGGATTTCTTGCTGTTTTTCATCACTTTATTGTTTTTACTTAATGCAAGCTGCACAGAATAATTTTGTTGTCACATGTCCTGCAAGCCTCATAAACAAACAAACAAATTGATCATGAGATCCTGAGGGCATTCATTAAAAAAGTCAAATATGTATTTGCTAATCTCCTGTCAAAAATATGTAAACTTGAGCCTTTGACAAAGTTTCTCAGCAAAGATTCTTAAATAAAGAAGAATGATTGCTAATTCATTAACAGCAGAAAGCAAAGAATAAATGGGAATTTTCTCAGTGGAAAAAAGTCAGCAGTAGGTTTGTTGGAATTTGTACAACATAAGAAAAAAAATTCCACCAGTTAATATAAGGTATTGCAAGATACAAAGGAAAGAGGATTAGGTCTACCAGATTTGAAATTATATTTTGTTCCTATTGTTTAGCCTTGAGTAGGTGTTGCAAAGAAACAGATTATTGGAGTTAGAAGGACATGAATCTGAATTTGCGTGAAATATATATTTATAGTATGGAATAAATGTAACTACAGGATGTGGCTGAAAACAGCTTTGTGGCTTTCAGCACAAAAAGCATTTTATAGACAACAAATAAGTAAATGGCTAATTTATCATGATATACTATAATTTCCTCAAGAGAATTGTAAAATAAAACCATGAAGAGATATAAGTACTTCACAGTTTTCTAATGTACAATTATTAGAAAGGTTTAAAGAGGATAAAAGATTTTATGATTTTGAACAATGTAAAATTTGAGTTTGAAACAGAATTAAGCACTAATGGTGAACATGTTATGCTAAAATATATGTTAGTTGAAATATGAGACAAGAAGACAAGTGAATGAATGTGTAATAAAATGGGCCAAAATTTTGGTGACAATATACAAATTCATCAATGGGAAAATATGTGGCTGAAAGGACTGAAATATACATTATGTTCTAATTTTAAAGAGAATTTTATATAATGATGCATTGTTGGGATTTATCACTAAATAAATTATCTAGAAGGCATTAAGATACTTTTGAATCTTTGCTGGAAATGAGAACAACGTGAGGAGACACTATCATGTTTGGTGATGTATAAAAAAGCTAACAAATTTGAATACAAATACATATATCAATTCAGAAGATTTGAAAAACTAAAGTACAATTAAAATCAAAGGCTTTTCTTTTGGGACTAATGGATTGACAAATAGAAAAAAAGCATGGAACTTTGTTTCTATAAATGAACCTTCTTTCTAGTTCATTACTTTTCTGCACTTTTATTTTTTCTTTCTTTATTGTGTATTAGTTGTGTTAAAGTTTAATTTTTTAAAAAATATACTTAATTTCAATCTCTTCCCCCTCCCCCACACACAGACAAAGACAACAGAAGCAGAGACCATTGGGTATCTCTGATGGGAAAAGTGCTTTTAATTTCCTCATAAGTAATATTTACAGGTAAACAGCAAACTTGCAAAGTTGTGGATGATGCTAAAATAATCAGAATGTCAAAATCAACCAAGAAGTGTTAAGATCTCTTTACACTGGGTGACTAATTACATGCAAATGCATGAAAAAAGATACACGATTGGGTGAAACCCTCCTAACTTTATATTCACAGTGATAAGAGTCTGAATTGTTTATATCTCACACAGAAAAAGATTCAGAGTGGATAACACAATGGAGATGCCAAGTGAGTATGCAGCAGCTCAAAATATGAATACAACAGAGCTAGAGAAGAAGCATAAGAGGACAAGTAAAATGATCTGGGGTTTGAACATCTTCCATATGAGAAAAGGCTAGGAGGCTGCTTGGAAACAAAGTAGCTGAGGAAAGATATTACTGAGGTATATAAAAATAGACATGTCTGAAAGGTATATAAAAATAGACATGTTTGAAAGAAATATAAGTTCCAGGGGCCATCCGATGAGCTGAGTGAAAGCATTTCTTCAAATGATCCTTCTGTGGAACTCATTATCATAAGATGTGGTGATGCTCACTAACTCGAACAGCTTTAAAAGAGGATGGGTAAATTTATGGAAAACAGGCTTAACAAGGATTAATAATCTTGAAGACTCAATGTTAATTCCAGGTAGGAAATAACATGTCTCTAAATATAAAATCCAAGGGAACAGAAATTGGAGAAGCACACATGTCTAACTTCTGCTTGTGATCACTTGGAAGTATCTGTTTGGCCATTCTATATAAAATGCTGGATTAAGGTGAGCTTTGGCTTCATCTGGCAGAATTGTTCTTATGCATGTTATTGTGAAACTAAGGAGAAAAATATATTTATATTGAAAGGGGAAAAAAAAGAAAATTACCTGTTTTTTAAACTGTTGGCATTCTTCAGGTGTGAGTGTGTCGGCCTTGGCAATGAGCGGGATTATATTCACTTTTTCATGCAGGCGTTTCATAAACTCAATATCCAAAGGCTTAAGACTAAAATAAATAAAAATTAAAAAATTAAAAATGAGATTTTGCAAATTTGGCTTCCAAACGAATACAGCCAAAATGTGACCCATATACGGTACAGAAAGTAAAATACAGAGAGACCGTGAGTTATGACTCATGTAATGGCCAGCCATCCCTGCTCTTCCCAGTTCATTAATTAATCAAATGTGTGGGTTATTATGTAGAACATGGGGTGCCTCAGGGATGGGGGACATCCTGGGAGGCCTAGTGAAGGCAAAAACCCCTGACTCAGATCTCTCAAGGCCTCCCCCACTCCAAGATGCACCATTCTGCCTTTTTTGGTGGCTCCTATGTGCACCTGCCCACAGCTGTCTTGCCAGCAAGAAACACTAGCTGTGCCTGCCCTTTTTGGTTCTGCCACTGCCTTTCCTCCTGCCAAGGTGTCCCTGCCTTTCTGGGGCAAAAGGATCAGTTCTCTAATTTTTCAGAGCTTTCTGTCCTGATCAGCTGGCCACCAATCCTTCGGAAGACTACAAACTTCTCCTGGCGCTGGCTAGCCTTTGGGAAACCATGATAAGGTAGCAGCTTCAGGATGAGCTTCCCAAAAGCCTTCCCTTGCTACAAACCTCCTTCCTCTTCCAGAAAGCCACATTTTTCAGTAAAAAGCTGGGAGGAACAGCCTTCTTGTTCTCCCCTTTCTCCAATTAGGTGTTAAAAATAAAGTCCTCTCCTCTCCTCTCCAGTCTCTACCCCTTTTAAAAACCTTACCTTGACTTCAGATTGACAAGGAAGAAAGCAAGCAAAGAAACTCTCCAGCTTTCTGCCTAGAGCAGCTGCAGGAAAAAAACTCAGCTCAGAAAGTTTAGCAAGGGCAGCAAAAACAAAAAACAATCAAACAAACAAGGAGAAGTTTTCAGGTTCTTGAAGGCCAGCTGATCAAGGCAAAGAGCTCCAAAGAGCCGCTATTTTCCATAAGGAATTGTTGGAGCACTGAAAATGGGAGCTGCTGCCAGGAGACACAGGGAATAACCCAAGTGCTGTGGGGTGGTGCTGGAGCAGGATGGGGGGGAAAAAGGAAGGTGGTGGCGGTACTGCAGCATCCCCCTAGTCAGTGGTAATGGTGAATGACCCAGAGGCCCTGCAGCCATCCTAACTTTGAAACAAGGTTGTATGAAGTTTTGGGGTAATTGTCATAACTTTGAATTTTTAATATCTGGAGGACTACTGTAATCGCATCTGCCTTGCAAATATGTATACAATAAAACCTCTACACTAAAAGATGTATGCTTCTGAAGATGGTTCAGAATTTCAAAACTCGCACAAGCAAAGTTCCTTTCTACTGCTAAGTAATATATCTTTTTCAAGCTTGCAGCTCTATTTAAGGTACGCTTGTTAGAGAAGAGGAAGCCATGTGAACCTTTCAAATATTTATCTGGGAATTAGGGCAATATTTACCACTGATTTCAAAAACAAAGTGCTTTATAAGAAATTACCAGTACCACAAATTATAATTGATAAATATGTGATAAAAGGAAATTCAAAGCATTGGCACAAACTGAGTCTATTAAATAACCTATCTAAAATGTCAGCATATCTCTGAACTAATCATCCTTTATTGTGATACTGTAAATAAAGCATGGAAAACTACTTTCAATTTAACCAATTAGAAAAATCCAAAGTACGAAACTAATAATAACATATTATCCCAACTCTTGCTCTTCTGGATTCTGTAAAAACAGAAGGAAAACTATTTAAGTTCCTTACAAGTTCTATGATATGACATATCTATCAATGTATCGTGTTTCCCCGAAAATAGGACATGTCCTGAAAATAAGGCCAAGCCTGATTTTTGGGGTGGGCGTAAATATGTGTCCTCCCCTGAAAATAAGCCCTAGTGAATGGGTGGGCATGGGCAGCACAGGAGGCAGCTCTTCCCTTCCCCGGTCAGCTAGTGGCAGCTGGGCCCCTTAAACCCGACCTGCGGATCAGCTGAGTTGTAATAAAAACAAAAACATTGTAATAAAAAAACCTCGCGAGTTCAATCAAACTACTCGAACTCGTGAGGTTTTTTTATTACAACGTGCTTCCCTGGACACAACGGCGAGGAACGCGACGGAGCTAGAAAGGTAAGACATGCATCTCGCGGCCCAACACGTCCCACCCCGACCCAATGGCAACAGCAGCCTGGCTGCTTTCCTTCCCCGCCATCTCTTTATCAAGAGGGGTGGCAGGTGGGGCGGGGCAGAAGTGAGACATGTGGAGCGAGACATGGCTCCCCTTGCTGTCTCTTCTCCCTCCCCTTGCCAGACATGGCAGGGCTCCTGCCCTTTGCTTAGCCACCCACCCCCTTTAAGGATGCAATTTGGCGGTGGCAGGTGGGGCAGGGTGGGCCACGAGATGTGTGTCTTACCTTTCCAGCTCCATTGCGTTCCTCGCTGTTGTGTCCAGGGAAGTACGTTGTAAAAGAAAACTTCTCGCGAGTTCGAGAAGTTTGATTGAACTCGCGAGAAGTTTTCTTTTACAACGTGCTTCCCTGGACACAACGGTGAGGAATGCGATGGAGCTACAAGTGTCATGTAGGACGTGTGTCTCATGTCCCAACACATCCCACCTGCCAGAAATGAGTCATTGTGAGACTTGTCACGCCACTGCTGTTGCCTCGTGGAGCAGGACTCTGCAAGGCTTGTTGTGCCATTGCATGCACAAATGGCAGCACTACTGCAAGGTTCGACTTACCGGCACAGCCGCGAGCGGCAGGACGCCAGCTGTGCCGGTATGATGAAGCTCGCAGCAGCCCTGCAGTTCATGCGTGCAATGGCACAACAAGCCTTGCAGATTTCTGCTCCACGAGGCGGCGGCAGGCCAGCTGCTTGGCCAGTGTGAAGAACAGGGAGGGGAGGTGGCGGCAAGGGGACATCAAGTCCCACGCTCGCCGCCTACTGCACCCCCAAAATAATAAGCCCCCCTGATAATAAGGCAAAGGCCATATTTCGGGGGTCAAAAGAAAATAAGACTCTATTTTCGGGGAAACGCGGTAGTTTAAATGTTTCTGAGTGGAGAGATCGCAAGGTAGGAGCAAAAACATTAATCTTTAATACTGACCCATGTCCTGAAGGAGCAATGAAATATAAGCAACACTGGACCCTGTTATCTGGCATCTGTCGTCTGTTCACACGTGATTCTGCATTAAGATAGTCTTCAAATTTACTGTCAATGTAATCAATAACAGGCTGCCAGCTGCAATATACAAATACATTTTTTAAAAAGCAGATTAACTTGGAAAATTTGCTACATTAGTACAAGTTGTACATCATATTAAAAATGACATGTAAATATCACAAATATAATTTTCCTAAAGAAATTTAGTTAGATTGCTATATGAGAAAAGCAATACCCATTCTTATATATGAAACAAGAGCAACAAGCAGAAGGTTTAGTAGTAAAAGGAAGGGTTATAGAAATGGTATGAAAGAACACAAAACATACTTCCCAAAGCTATTTGGTAAATAGTCTTTATCAAATTTCATTTATTGTTAACTATCTACAATAATTAACAGACTGAATATTTATTCATTACATTAATATTAAAATATTTTTTATAATAACCAAAGACATTCTTGACATCAGAAAATTTATCTCATAATTATCAATGGTACTTAATCTTTTGACTTTTATCAGTAGTAACCAAATAATATTTATCTCTGAGCTAATTACAGAGAAACAAGACATACTAATATTCAAACACATAGAAACAAGACAGTTTGATAACTACATTTGGAAAATTATGTTTTATGTCTTTTTTGGCCAACAGAACTGCAGTAAGAGTGCCATACCATAAAAAAAACTTATTCTACTTTAAATATATGCAACTATTGCAAGATAATAGCCATTATCTTGGATGCCACAGCGGATGGGTCGGGTAAGCTCTGCTCTGCTCTCCCGAACCTCAATTTCGATCAAATTCCTAGTGGTTTAGCCCAAAAAGATTCCGTCTAGAAGGGAGCATAGGAGATAGGAAGACCCCAGGGAATAATTGAGGCAAATTGAGACCTGCCCCGTGTCGAAGTGGGGGACTTCTTGAACTCGAGAGTTCCGAATGCTGAACGCCGAAATAGGAAGCGCCATCTTTACATAGGCAACAACCCCGCTGTGAGAAAGCAACCTATGATTTTAAAGGAACTAGAAATTGCAGCTTCGCTGGAGAGTGTCTGAATTCTAGGCTGACTATTGTGGACAAATAACAACTAAATAACATCCTAAGGACAAGGCGGGGGTTGAGAGAGAATGAAAGAGTCCGAGAGAGAATGGAAAAAGATCGAGCAGAGATCGAATAGAGACGAAGGTTTGGTGCGGCAGCTGTCTTAGTTTGCTGGTTCCCCCCCCCCCATTTGGGAGGGGTTGTCAGCTGCCTCAGCCTGCCGGTTTTGCCTCCCATTTGGGGGGGACGATATTTTACATCAGCCTCTTCCCTGACATCGGAAGACGTGAGCAAACTTTATTCGAACTTTAGCTGCCTCAGCCTGCCGGTTTGCCTCCCACCTGGAGGGACGACATCTCCCGCCTGGAGGGACGACATCTTACACCATCCTTCCCCCCGATATTGGAAGATGTGAGCGAATCTCTATTCGAGTTTCATCTGCCTCAGCCTGCTGATTTGCCTCCCGCTTGGGGGATGACGACATCTTATATTATTCTTCTCCCTTGACACTAGAAGATGTGAGCGAATTTTATTTGAGCTCTCTGCACAACTGCCTGGCACCGCTTTTGGGGCGCCACCATTATGAAATTGCTTGGGGCAAATATGACCTAGGGCCTTGTTGTCGGCATTGGGAGTGGTTTTGGCGGTGCCGGCTATTGCTGTTCTTATAGGGGCTGTAATAGTGACAGTGGCTGAAAGAAAAAGACAAAATAACAGGACAAGTAGGTCCAATGCGAATGGTAGGCGACTGTGTGATTTTACTGCGGGAGGGGGCAGATGGACTCAGACGAAGGGAAATGGACCTTTTGTTCCAGCCTTTTACTCATACAGGAAACCTGACCATCAATCTTCTACATCTAGGACTTTTCCGAGGTGGGATGTTATACTATCCCGATAGTCATCACGGGGAACAGACAATCTTTTGTTGGCCTGAAACCCAGCACAGCTGTTTTTTCTCTGGCACTTTACCTAACATCGATGGTTCCTTATTTTATATTGTAATCTTCACCCTAAACGTTAATATTTTCTTTTCTTTTTAAAATTTTCTTATCTTGGTAGTGTGGGTCTGTATGGTAGATGTGTGGATTTGATTGTGGGAATTGAATGTGCAAATTTTAATGATTGTTTGTGAATGATTACTGCTTTTTAACTATTTAATTATATCCCGGAAGTGGTGTGTGGTGGTTATGAAAGTGATTGGATATGATTGAGAATATGAAATGAGTGAGTCGGGAACCGAGGCCCGGACCCCCTTCGCTGAGTGTGCAAACAGAAGCGGAGTGGGGTCCGGCTCTTTTACACAGCTCAGTGTGAATGGTATGGATGGCCTGCAGGAAGGGAGGGGGACCAGCGGGGGAGGGGAGAGGGCCTCTGGAGGGGACGAGAGCCGGAACATCTCGGTCATAATGGGAAGAGGCAGATATGGCGGGAGCAGAGGGGCGGGCCGCTCTCGGGGAATAAGACCTCGCTGTCTACAAGCGATCCCTTGTTCCGGCCCCTCCGATCCAGTTCCATCTTGCTCAACCCGAATACCTGGCAACCAGGGTTTTCAGGGCCCTGGGCTCAGGATGCTGCTGCTTAACGCCAGGTCAATCATCAACAAAGCCCCCCTGATACGTGATTTAATCACAGAGGAGGGTGCAGACCTGGTTTGTGTAACTGAGACCTGGCTGGGCCAGGAGGGGGGAGTAGCTCTCTCCGAGATATGCCCAGACGGATTCTCAGTGCAGCATCATTCCCGACCCCAGGGAAGGGGGGGAGGAGTGGCAATAATAACACGCGGAAGTCTGCATCCTCGTAGGATCCCTGCCCCGGAGATTGTCGGGTGTGAGACGCTCCTTCTGAAGTTGGACTTAGGGGTACAGGTGGGCCTTTTCTTAATGTACCTGCCTTCCAGCTACGTAAGTAAGGCCCTGCCTGAGCTGCTCGAGGCAGTAGCCGGCTTGGCAGTTGAGTTCCCTAGGCTTATGGTGCTGGGGGACTTCAACTTGCCTTCTGCTGGCGAAACCTCTGGGGTAGCTCAGGAGTTCATGGATTCCATGACAACCATGGACCTGACCCAAGTAATCCAGGGTCCGACTCATGAGGGTGGTCACACGCTCGACCTAGTGTTTCTTTCGGGGCAGTGGAGAGATGATCTGAAGATAAGGGACATAGTCATCACCCCACTGTCATGGTCAGATCATTTCCTACTGAGGTTGGATTTCGCAGCCCCATTCCTCCCCCGCAGGGAGGCGGGACCGACTAGGTGGTTCCGCCCCAGGCGCCTAATGGAGCCGGAAGGATTCCAGAGGGAACTTGGGGAAATACCTGAAACCCTGGTACACAATTCGGCTGATTCCCTGGTGGCTGCTTGGAACACCGCAGCATCAGGGGCTTTAGACTGAATTGCGCCTTTGCGACCTCTCCGCGGCAGTGGATCCCGGAAAGCTCCCTGGTTTACTGAGGAGCTCCGGGAGATGAAAAGCCAGAAGAGACGTCTGGAGCGCCGCTGGAGGGCCAGCAAAACCGAATCTGACCGAACACTATTAAGAATTTACATCGCCTTATTTAGTGGCGATAGGGGCGGCAAAACGATCCTATTTTTCCGCTCTTATTGCGTCTGCAGATTCTCGCCCAGCCGCCTTGTTTAGGGTGACTCGCTCCCTCCTTGCTAAAGGGGGGAGCGAGGAACACTTGCAAGGTAGAGCTGAGGAATTTGCAGTTTCTGTCGGATAAAGTCGCTCAGATCCGGTCGAACCTGGACTCTGGCTGGGCAGAGTCCATGGAGTTGACAGGGGCAAGTCTTAGTCCACCGTTGTGGGAGGCGTTTGAGCCTGTTTCTCCCGAAAATGTGGACATAGCCGTGGGGGCGATGGGTGCTTCATGGCTTAGGACCAGGCTATCTCCGGGACCGCATTATGCCTCATACTTCCCTTCGACCGGTTAGGGCCCACAGAGTTGGCCTCCTCCAGGTCCCGTCAGCCAAGCAATGCCGGCTGGCGGGCCCTAGGGGGAGGGCCTTCTCTGTGGCGGGCCCCGCGCTCTGGAACCAACTTCCCCCAGAGACCCGAACCATCCCCACCCTGCTGGCCTTCCGAAAAGCCGTCAAGACATGGCTTTTCCTGCAGGCAGGGGGTAGAGACTAATCCATCTGAGCTCTCCCCTGGGTATGTCTGGCCGACGGATGTTTTTTTAATAATGAATTTTTAATTTTTGTATTTGCTTTTAATCAATGTTTATTTGTTGGTGCTCTTGTATTTTTGCTGTACGCCCCCCTGAGTCCCTTGGGAGTTGGGCGGCATATAAGAAAACCAAAATAAATAAATAAATAAATAAATAAATAAATAAATAAATAAATAAATAAATAAATAAATAAATAAATAAATAAATAAATTACTAATATTAGAATGTACTTACCAATTGCTATTATCCACTGCATCACCAAATCCTGGCGTATCAACTATTGTTAGTAGCAACTGCACACCGCCTTCTTTAATTAGAACCTTAGACTGTTCAACCTGAAAAATTTAAAAATGATAAATAATGCATCTACATTAAATATTAGTGATGCTTTGCTAATAAAAACTTGGAATATAATAATTTTAGAATTTTTAAAAATAAAATATTACAGTAGGTCAACTGCTCCTAAAATGTTGTTTAAAATATGATCAAAAATGAATGTTATTGTTATGTGTGCCAAACTGCTTTTCTATAAATGGAGTAATTCTTTTGATTCAGGGAAAAACTTTGATTCAGTGAAGAATCCTTTTACTGGCAGGAGAGGATGAAACATTGATAAAAAGCATCTTGCCAACTCTTCAGGAATGAATGAGTACACAAGAAGAAACAGAACAAAAATGCTTTTTATTTTCTTCTTGAAAAAGTATCCTACATGTAGAGTTCTGGTCATATCAGTTGAGAATCTAAATTGTGTATCCTTTTCTCTATTCACATTTCTTTGCTCAATTTGTTTTTCCAACTCTAGAAAAATGTTTTATGATATATAAAAAATAAATGGTTTAACAGCACAAACCAAAATTGAGATGGGTTTTCAATGCCTCTGGTTAACATTTCGGGTTTTAACCTATAATCTTTTTGTTTTTTCACCTTCATTCACATATTAGAAATGTTGTTTGGGAAATTTTCGAGTTAAGTATCTGATTGGTACTGATACAACATAATATTTGTAACTCAGAGTTGAATTGTGAAATCCTTGGTGCTTAATTTTTTCCCCAGACATTTCATTACCCAACTAGGGATCATCATCAGTACTAGAAGGGAATCAGGTTTGCTCTATTTTTTGATATAGTAGTGGCTTGCCCTGTCAGTGTTCTTAATGGTTTCTTGAATAGGCTGTTGTGTACTATTAGCTTGTTTGTCTGAGTTGGTAGTTCCTTGATAGGGGTATTAATTGTTGGTCTGGTATTAATCTTACTGTTACTTTCTGTTATCTAGGTATTGATTGCTTGGGTGCAGATGTTTCAGTCTGTCTATATCCTTTTTGGCTTTTGATCATCCCCTTTGAACGGTATATATCTCTATATACTTGTTGGTGGCTGGTTTTCTGAGTGCCAGGAATCCTGTAATTTTTGGACTTGGTTTGGTCAAGGATGCTCACGTTTCCCAGTTGAAACTATGGTAAAGTCTGTCCATGTGTTGTGAAACTTTTCATCATGTCTTCTGACTCCTAGCTGGTGTTCATAGATGCACTGTTAGCCTTCTGCCTGTTTGTTATTCTACATAGTAGCCATTTCAGTCCTTGCACTCCACATTGCAGATCATTCTTATTTTTTCTTCTGGGGCTGTTGGGTTGGGTTTTTTTTTTTAACTTAGGATGTTTTAGAGGGCTTTAATTGGTTCATGTACTACAATTAGGCCATGTTGTTGTAATAGTCTGAATGTCATCTCAGAAAGCATCAACAGACAAATCAGCCATCAACAGGCACATAGAGATAAGCAACATCTACAAACCATTCCGCAGCCGATCAAAATGTCAGAAAGGAAACAGAAAGATCAAAACACCTCAATTTACATTAGTGAGTATTCTTATTTTGTACTACATTATTACCTAGACATGTCCTAGATATTTTATTTTAAGCTGCTGGAGCTTTAATATATTGTTGTTGATGATTGTATTTCCTTTACAATTAGCATTTTTAATTTACAACCTCTAAGACTTAGCTTCAAGATTATATGAATATAATATACAGTCAATATTCAAGCTGAATTCATTTGTACATTTTATGTGGTCAATTTAGTCTTTTTTTTATAAAAAAAGTAATATGGCCATACATGGACAAATTCTCATAATGTACTACTTGTTGGAAGCCAGCCAGAAAACTCTTGTAAATAATATCAATCCTCATTACAACTTCAAATGAATCCTATTTAGTTTTGGAACTAGTCTGTGGGGATTTAGGAAAAATAAATTAGCTCCAATCTTGGAATGCAAAATTTTTCGCAGTAAGGTTATTTTCCAAAAGGTTATTTTCCCATGCACTCTATTTTAAATAAACATGGATCAGATTCACAGATCATGTCAGATTTGTAAACTTAAAGTTGTCTTATCCTTTAAAAGTTTTCTATTTCATGTATTTTATGAACAGCTTTCTGTTATTTCTGTTTCATGGGAAGCAGAGATATTTAAAGTGATTTAATTTTAACCCAAGACACATTTAAAGTATAAAAGCGTGAATACTTCCATGCATAATCTAAAATAATCTAAAATAGTCTAAGTATTTCAACTACCGGTAGCAGCAAGATAAACATTACATTTAAGAATTAAAAAAATCATAGAAAGGTGTTAAAATGTTATTTCAAGCTAGCTATAGAGCCGTGGTGGCGAACCTATGGCACGCGTGCCAGAGGTGGCACGCGGAGCCATAAAAGCCGGCACGCGAGGGTTGCCCACCGGCAAACCGGAAGTGCGAAAAAACGCACTTCCGGTTTGCCGGTGTGCTGTTTTTTGCACTCCGGAGGGTTCAGGGAAGCTCCCTGAATCCTCCGGAGTGCAAAAAACAGCAAACCGGAAGTGCGTTTTTTCGTACTTCCGGTTTGCCGGTTTCGTCGTCCCAGGCTCCGGTAAGCCTTTGCGCGGGAGTGGGGGTGTGTGCGCATGCGCAGGGGGCAGCATGGGGGGGTGTTGTGCGCATGCGTGGGGGGAGGGAATGGGTGTGGGCACGCGAGCGCGTGCGAGCGCCCCCCCCCTTTTTGGCACGCGAGCCTAAAAAGGTTCGCCACCACTGCTATAGAGCTATAAAGAAACTGAAGACAGTAATATTATTCTAGCCAAATAGGTTATAAGATTAGTAGACTAAATGCAATAACAATTTTTACTCAGAGATTTCTGAGTCTTTGTAATCTTGACAGACAACATTTATCAGGATTGTCTGTCAGTAATTGCTTCTTTGAATTCTTTTACATTCATGTTTATGTTGTCATCAGTGTACTTTGTTTTCTGACACTCTCTTTTTCATTAGCTTCCATTTCCCATACATTAGGCTTTTCTCCTCCAATTAGTCCTTGCCTTCATATTACATGTCTGAAATATTTAATTAATGTCTATGGAGATTCTTAGTCATCCAGGTCATGGTTGTCCCAAGGTGCTTTTTTCAAGAGGCAACTGGACTTTATGGGTTTTCTTTGAAGACGTTTTGCTTCTCATCCAAGAAGCTTCTTCAGCTCTGACTGGATGGTGGGGAATGGAAAGTTCCCACCATCCATTCCCCACCATCCAGTCAGAACTTTGGAACCAACTCCCTCCAGAGATTAGGACTATCCCCACCCTGCTGGCCTTCCGTAAAGCAATAAAAACTTGGCTCTTCCGGCAGGCGGGGTGAAAGTGAGACCAATCAGACTATATTTGGGTCTCCCCGCTTGGTTATGAATGTCTGATATTTTTTAATTTTTTTAATTTTTAATTATATGTTTTTATATGTAATAATGATTTGAAATGCTTTCAGCCGCCCAGAGTCCCTTGGGAGTTGGGCGGCATACAAATCTATTAAATTAAATTAAATTAAATTAAACTGAAGAAGCTTCTTGGATGAGAAGAGAAACGTCTTCAAAGAAAAACCGGAAAGTCCAGTTGCTTCTTGGAAAAAGCACCTTTGGGATTTAAGCATTAACTTTCTTTATTACTAGTATTTAAAGTAAGCAATCTGGTTTTAGTTTTACTAAACATAAGAGTTTCTTGGAGATAAACTCTTATGTTTCTCTCTGAGATTCTCTCTCTAGGTTTCCTGCTAACTCCTTCAGCTTCTCTTAATTCCGTCTCCTTTTCTGGGTTTCTAGGCTTCTCAAGAGAGAATGAAGAGAAAGGACTATGCTGGATATGCTGCTTAGTGTGACTTAACTCTTCCTGGATATGGTCAGCAGAACACCCTCTCCTTTATTGAGAATCTTCTGCTCAGTCCTTCCCCAGAGACCAGAGCTCCACCAATAACAGCAATCTCCCTTCTTCCCATCTTGGATCTTATATAAAGGGAAGCCACTATGGACTTTCTTCTCCCTCCCTGACCAGGAACCAACAACTTCTCTAGACATTCATGTAACAAACACCACTACCTCTCCAGTCAGGTTCAATAGTCAAGTTTTTACAGGTAGTCCTTGACATGACATTTGGGACTGGAACCTATGTCACTAAGCAAGACAGTTAAATGAACTGTACTCAATTTTATTATTTTTAATTTTTTTCTGTAGCCATTAAGCAGATCACTGTGATCACATGGTTGTTAAGAGACTCTGGCTTCCCCACTGAAAGTAGCAAATGGTGATTATGTGACCCAAGGACACTGCAATAATCAGAAATAAGTGCCAGTTGCCAAAGCATCTGAACCTTGATCATGTTCTCTACAGATGCGGCAACAGTAGCAAGTGCAAAGACCGGTTTTAAGTCACTATTTTCAATGCTGTTGTAACTTCAAATGGTCACTAAATGAATGGCCATAAGTTTAGGTCTATTAGTACCGTGTTTTCCTGAAAATAAGACCTACTCTTATTTTCTTTTGGGCCCCAAAATAAGCACCAGGTCTTATTTTCAGGGGATGTCTTACCCGCTTACCTTAGGACCACCTTAGGACCACCTCAGCCAGGCTTCCCACACCCCAACACTTGTTGCGCTGCTGCCCGACTTCTTCGTCCGCTCACAGACAGAAGCCATGTGGCACATTGCGCTGGTGCTGTCGGTTGTGGCAGGAGGCTGCGCTGTGTGTTGTGCCCTTGCTCGAGCAGCAGTGGCGTGATGCGCCATGTGGACTGCTGCAAGTGGCGGCACTGGTGTGATGTCGCAGTGACCCTGGCATGACATGCTGTGTGGCTTCCTGCCACGAACGGTGGCCTCAGCATGCTGTATCATGTGGCAACCTGCTGCAAGCGGCAGCACTGCTGCGATGTGCTACGTGGCATCTGGCTGTGAGCGGCTGCAGAAGAATTCGGGCAGCAGGTATCTGGGCATGGGAGGCCTGGCTGCCGTGGTCCTAAGGTAAGCGGGTGCGGGCACGTGGGGCAGCTCCACTACCCCTACCCCCGCCCTAGCTTGATTTTTACACATGCACCTCACCCCACCTCGTACAACCAAAAACTGGGATGGAGTGTGTGGTGTCTTAACTAGGGTTTATTTTGGGGGTAGGGTTTATATTAGGTGCACACGTAAAAAAAAAATCAAACTAGGGCTTATTTTTGGGATAGGTCTTATTTTCAGGGAAACAGGTAATAGCTTCCTTAAGATCATCACTGTGAGAGTTATCTGCATGTTTAGGGTTGGGGAATATCCAGAAGGTAAGCACAGTAAAAGACAAAGCATGTATTCTGAGTTCTACTCATGACATAGCCTACCAAAGTGTATTCACGTGATCTGATCTCACTGACTGGCAAAAAGAATTAGGAACAGGTTGGGTTAGGTTGGGTTATAGTGTCCCTCAGGCCACTATATTTTTTATCTTCCATGCTTTTTAATACCTACCGTATTTTTTGGAGTATAAGACACTCTGAAGTATAAGATATACCTAGCTTTTGGGGAGGAAAACAAGAAAAAAAACCCTGCCTCTGACTCCCAGCAATTTGCCTCCTTGCAGCAAATAGCAAGTTTCAGTTTCAGCACAGCCTGATTAGCACAAGGGGAAAAAAATCTGCCTCTGCCTCCCAGCAATTTGCCTCCTTGCAGCAAACAGCCTGTTTCAGTTTCAGCACAGCCTGATTAGCACAAGCAGCTGATTGTCAGTTGGATTGGCTTTCCGACGATCAGTTGTTTTAGGCTGCAGGGATTGCCATAGCCTATTGCCGCCTCCACTCACCCCATTTTTGGCCTCCGCATCCAGTTTTCAGCCTCTGCACGCCCCATTTTCAGCCTCTGCGCGCCCCATTTTCAGCCTGTTGCAGGCAGCAGGGATCGGAATGGGTAGAAAATGGGGCGCACAGAGGCCAAAAATGGGACACGGAGGCCAAAAATGGGGCACACAGAAGCGGAAATAGCAATCCTGCAGCCTGAAACAGCTGATGGTCGGGAGGCTGATCCAACCGACAATCAGCTGCTTCTGCTAATCAGGCTGTGCTGAAGCTGAAATTTTTTGCTGCAAGGAGGCAGAGGCCAAAGGGTGGGGCCCGGCAAGTGGGCGGGGCTACATTTGGTGTATAAGATGCACCCAAATTTTCACCCTCTTTTAGGCGGAGAGGGGGAGTGTGTGTTAGAAAAATACGGTACATAAAACTTCTAGGACAGGTTGTTCAGGGATATGGGTTGTTATGCCTTCAAGATGACTTCCAGCTCTATTTTGCCTTTTCATTTAACATAGGTGAGTGGTCAATGTGTTGAATCAGTGCTGAAAAATGTATTAGACTAAAGTTCATGGAATTCTCGCACCAGAAAAACTCTACTGATATTCATATTAGCATCATTCTGGCATGTTTCTATTTTCCCAAGCTTTTTAATTCATTTTTAACTGTATTTTAATTCATAGTTTTTGAATGAGTATTAGGTTGCAGCCTCATTTATATATTTTTTATTTTGTACCTAGTTTGATTTTAGCATATTCTCAGACTGCACGTTTTAGTCTGTTTTACTGAAAACTGCTCAGAGAATTTTGGCTAATGAATATTTTTTTAAATTAATTGAACCAATAAATAAAATTAAGATGTTTCTATTTCAATCTAGCATATAAAAGAATGTAATAAAAGGTATACTTTTTCATGCACACCTGTACAGTCTTTTTAATTCTATGTGAAGGTCCTGGGTATTCTGGAGAATACAGGTCTGTTAGGAATAATGAGTTGATTAGTGTTGATTTTCCCAATCCAGATTCACCTACCAAAAACAAAAATACAATTAGAATTATCACATGACACTACTCATTAGGATATGTTTTCAAGGTCATTTTATTGTAATGCATGATTCATGTTATTTTGCAGTGTTCATAACTATTTTTTATTTTGTAGGTTTAAAATAAAAAACAATATGCATATAATTCTTAATATGATTTTCTTATGGGGTAGTTTCATCCAAATATGTAAGGTTTAACATCTAAAATAGACCTTGTGATCAATTTTTAAATTCAAAATAAATTTATTAAGAAATTATTCACAAAGACAATTTCTCTTTCCTATCTGCATAAAGAGACATGAATTATAAGACACAGTTTAGTGTTTCCCAATCTTAGAAACTTAAAAATGTATGGGAGTTGAAGATCACATAAAATTACAAAGGTTGAGAAATGTTTATCAGTAATTTAAATGATTTTTTACATTTACAGGTAATCCTCGCTTAACAACCATTTGTTCAGTCTGCTCAAAATTTCAATGGTCCTATGCTGCTGTAACACATTTCTACACTAAACGGAAAGGAAGGCAATATATCCTAATCATACCCTAAGTGTGTCAGATGAAAAATTAGGTAAAGATAAAGTCCCAAAATAAAGCATGTTTTTACAAAAAAGATATTTTGTACGATTTCAGTCTTTTCTACATATTTAAAGGTAAAGGTTCCCCTCACACATGTGCTAGTCGTTCCCGATTCTAGGGGGCAGTGCTCATCTCCGTTTCTAAGCCAAAGAGCCAGTGCTGATCGAAGACGTCTCTGTGATCATATGGCCTGCATGACTAAATGCCGAAGGCGCACAGAACGCTGTTACCTTCCCACCAAAGGTGGTCCCTATTTTTCTACTTGCATTTTTACATGCTTTCGAACTGCTAGGTTGGCAGAAGCTGGGACAAGTAATGGGAGCTCTCCATTACGCGGCACTAGGGATTTTAACCGCCGAACTGCCAACCTTTCTGATCGACAAGCTCAGCATCTTAGCCACTGAGCCACCGCGTCCCTTTCTACATATTTAGAATTAGCTAAAAATTGCAAAAGTATGCAACACTTAATTATCAAAGAATGTGTAATATACAGGTAGTCCTCGAGTTAAGAATGAAATGGAGCCTGCCCATTCCATTCGTAACCCGAGGATTCGTGGGAGTGAATCTCATACCATGAACGGGATCACCCCCTCTTTTCGCCCACGCATTCGCTAATATAATGCGAGGCTCATTAAGTGCATATGAGGAATTTCAGGGTGGGGAAGACTGTTGGGGGGGGAGGGGGCTACTGATGGAACAGGCCACCTGCCTAAGATCACCCAAGGCCTCCCCAACCCATGAAATAATTTCATGCTCCCCACACTTGCTTCCTGCCCCCAGCCTGCACGCCGAGTCACTTACCTTGTGAAGATCTAGCAAACAGTCTCCTCTCCAGTCTCTCAGCTATGTGCGCTCCTCTGCAGTTCCGTTTGGGCATCCAAAACTTGCCAGCTTGGCAGGTTGCAGACCAAAATGGAGCTCCCAGGGGGTGAATCTGGCCTTCTGAGGCACCATTTGGCCCTCTGCAGGTCTCCCCCGGCCTGTTGCAGGCCAAAATGAAGCTTCCAAGTGGCAGATCCGCCCCTCTGTGGCTCTGTTTGCCCCTCTGCAGGCCTTCCCCTGCCAGTTGCAGGCAGAAATGGAGCTTCTGGAGGCCGGATCCATTTCGGCCTGCAACAGGCCGGGGGAGGCCCCCAGAGGGCCGAACGGAGCATCACAGGGCAGATTCACCCCTCAGAATCTCCATTTTGGGCAGCAACCTGCTTGGCGAGGCCTGAGGAGGTCTGAACGTAATCTCAGAGGGGTGTACTCGGCTGAGAGGCTGGAGAGCAGACTGCTTGCTAGATCTTCACAAGGTAAGTGACCCGGTAAGGCAGGTTGGGTGGGGGCGAGGCCTCTGGAGGCCCGAACAGAGCATGGGAGGAGCAGATCCACCCCTCGGAAGCTCCATTTTGGCCAGCAACATTCAGGATGAATGTTGCAGAGCCTCTGCGGTTGTTTGCAAAGGCGAACAACTGCTGTGGTGCTGCAAGATTCGTAGTTTCAGGACTTGTTCACAAATGCTAGGGGGGCTCTTATCGCGTAACTTCAAATGTTCGCTAAGGGAACTCTCATAACCCAGGGATTACCTGTAAAACATCTGTTCATATAATAGATTACAAAAAAATACTACAAGTGAATATTTAATTTGCTTTACTAGTCTTCTCAAGTAGAATAAGCTTATGAAATAACAAGATATTGTAATTATGCACTTTACATTCTGCGTTTTCAGTGTTTTAACATCAGATAAATGAATGCTTCCACAAATTCAAGCTTCCTTATTCAGCTTCATAACCTGGCACATTCCACACAGTAATCTACTATATGCATTTATAAATGAATTAATTTCTGTCAAATGCTCTTATACCAGAATTGACAACTTTTTCCTATCACCCGCACATTCCCAAAATAATGTTGAGGGTTGAATTCAGGTTAGCAGAAAAACAGCCAGGAATTAAAGGGACCACTCCTCTTTTATTTACCATTCTATCTCTCTCCTCCTTCACAACCCAACAGGACATTATACCAGAAAACACTCATATTATTTTTGGTGCCTGGCAAGATTTATAATTTCATACAACTTTAGGAAATTTGTCCATATGTTGAGAATGTTTGCTTACGCTATACTGTGGAGCAATTTAAAAAAGGACTAAATTTCAAATTTACGATTCAGAACTAAATCGTATAAGTTTACAATATATAAGAACTACAATAATCTAACAATGGAAATATTATTTAAATACCAATCACTGGCAAGTGTTATGTAAAATAGATGTTTATCTCAAAAGCAATTTAATTATTTTATTAGAGAAAAATTTGGGTTTTTATTTCAGTATATTTCATTGGGAAAAAAAGACTGAACAAATATTTAAAGAAAAATTCATAAACCAATCTCCTTTCCAATTTTTTTCTGGGCTTCTCCAAGTTAACAATATAAGAGACATAAGTGTGTATCATCTTAGATTAAAAACCTCCAGCCATTTACAAAGCTACATAAAGAACTAACAAGTACCTGACAAATTCCTATGTAGTTAATTAGTACTTAGGAATTAGCTGATTAAATATAGTGAATCCTTTATATTAATGAAGTAAGCTGAGGAAAATTAAAGGATGTTTTTCTTCAAATCATCTGATCTGTGATAAAATTAAATCCCAAAATTTGCACAAAGATTAATGGATAAAAGAATTCTACAACTACAGACTGCTAATGCTTTTATTTGGGCATGTTCCTTTAATTATTTACCCTAATCATTTGATCAAAGGAATGCTAAGTGGAAATACAAGAACTTCAGTTATGGCTGAAATATCCTATTCTGCATCTGCTTTATTATACTTAAGATAAACTATGCTTTTTATTTCAGTACAATGCCAGTGCTCGTGGTAGCCCTCACATAAAACCAATTTTAATGTAGCAGAAGATAGTTAAAAGTTACATATCTTATGCCAATAGATACACTGTTAAATATGATCAATAAACCACAAATAAACTTTAGAAAGCCAATGATGTAAGGAACTCTTTATAACTTTTTTCTGCCTAAACCAAAATTAAAATTGTCACTGGGTTCCAAATAGACACTGTTGTCTAGATTATCCACCAGTAACTTGGATTTTGAGAAGAAAAAGCAGAGGTGTAGATGCAGATCTGGAGGCAAGATATTGTCATTGTTTCCCTACAGTAAAGGGAGTTGCCCGCAATCTTGGAGGATATGACCATCCCCTTCAAACAGATTATATCCACTGGTCTTAGGTAACTATTGGCAGTAGTGGGATTCAAATTTTTTTACTACCGGTTCTGTGGCGTGGCTTGGTGGGTGTGGCAGGGGAAGGATACTGTAAAATCTCCATTCCCACCCCACTCCAGGGGAAGGTTACTGCAAAATTCCCATTTCCTCCCAATCAACTGGGACTCGGGAGGCAGAGAATAGATGGGGGCGGGGCTAGTCAGAGGTGGTATTTACCGGTTCTCTGAACTACTCAAAATTTCTGCTACCGGTTCTCCAGAACTGGTCAGAACCTGCTGAAATCCTCCTCTGACTACTGGCTGGTCTCCAACCTTCCCTTTTGAATAAATGTTATTGAGATAATGGTAAAGAATCAATTATGTAATGCCATAGAAATTTGGACCCTCTCCCAGGCCCAGCTATGGGACTAAGATGGAACTGGTCAATAATGGTATGTGGAAAAGACCATGGAGATGGGGCAAAGAGATATTACTTAGGGAACAATCTGATAAAAGACAGCATTGCCTACAGTTCACAGTGGGCAGAGCAAGAGGCTCAGAATACACCCTTCCTAAGTTGTAAAGGTGATAGCAGGGAAAATGTATTTTCAGATCTGCAAGAATCTATTAATATAGCTTTACAATGGCATTTATCTGGTTGTGTTTCCTATCTGCTCTACCTTGTAAGGCTGACATGGTTCTTCTCTTGGATGACCCATGTTAAGATCTGGATGTAAGGTAGTCATTTCTCTTGGTCCTTTTAGACTGTAGCTTTCAGTATCTTTTATCATGGAATCATACTAAAATGGGACATTGTTTTGCAATGGTTCCATTCTTTCCTCAGTATGCGTTCAATCTATAGTAGTGGGGATGAGAAATCAGCTCAGTAGTTCCTGCTTTACATGATGGCCAATCTTAATCCTCTCTGCTGCTTTTTGACAACTATATGAACCAGTGAAAGAGGTAATCTAATAATTTGGGGTATGATATCGTCAATACACTGGTGATATGCAGCTTTTATAATGAGGAATGCCAATGTTATCCCAGTGCATGGAGGTTGTAAGGATCTGAATGAGAATAACATTAAGTCCAAGCAAGATGCTGTTTGTTCATTGCAGTCCTCTATGAACACCATTGTTATCTCTGGAAAGGCTTGCATTTCCTGTGAAGAAGCAGGTTCATGATTCGGGTGTATTTCTGAAAGCTATTGGTAGAACAGTCTTTGTCAAGCTTTGATAAGGTAATTGCAGCCTTATCTGCTTCTGGAAGTTTTGGCTAAAATAATACTATTGCAATGTACCTAATATGGGATTGCCTTTAAAGCAGTGTTTCTCAAATAGTGGGGTGGGCCCTCCTGGGGGGGCACGGAGTGATGCCAGGGGGGACGTGTGTGACCCCGGGGAACATGCGTGGTCCCTCTCGATTGATTCCCCCGGATGGGGAGTGTTTTCCCAGTTGCACGCTGCTCCGAGCTTCAGTTTTCCCTTTCTTTCCAAGCTTCTGTGTTTTGGAATCAATTTCCATGGGGAAGGAAACATTTCTGAGCTGATGCTGCCCAGAAACCCCACTAGGCAATGAGGGGACAGCAAAGGGGTGGCCAGTAAGTCCCCCAGTCGTGCAATGATTCGCATCCCCATTGTGGCTGCCCTTCCGCTTCTGCACCATATCCTGCACAGACGCCCCTGCAGCACCCTGTCCCCCAGAGGAGCCAAGACTGGCAGACGGGCTGGGGCTGGCCTAGGAGACTCCGGCCTTGCTCCTGGGGTTTGCAGCTTAACCTGATGTGATGCCGGGCGGCTTCGTGCCCCGGCTCCCCCGGCCAGCACTTAGTTTTGCTTCACCCGTGTCGCGCCATCCTCGCTCGCTGTTGGCAGCACCCATGCTCCTGCACCAGCTCCTTCCTGGCACTGCAGCCTCCCAGGAAGCGGGGTGGGCTGCGGGAAGGCCTCTCCTGCTCCGGCCATTCGCTGTGAGTGCCCGGCAGAGGCGGTGCTTATGGGCCAGGCCGGCGACCCCAAAACATCGGCTTGATTAAGCTGGCCTGGCCCCATGTCAAAAGAGGGCCCTAACCACGGTAGCCTATGCCTGCCTAACCGAAAACAGGCTCCACTGAGTTCAGTGTGACTTACTCCCAGGTAGGTGGGTAGAGCAGCCTTCCCCAGCCAATACTTTGCTTGCAGCTTATAATAAGTAAAATAATAAATATTAACACTAACATTCCATTGGGGCCCAGATCGGAGAGTTGGGGGGGGGGCGCGGAATGTTTACTTCTTCCTGGGGGGGGGGCGTAACAGAAAATAATTGAGAAGCACTGCTTTAAAGAGTACAGGTAGTCCTCAATTTATAACTGGTCAAAGTTATGATAGACTCTCTCCCAAAAGTATGTACCAAAGTCCTGTTCCAAAGTTCCAATGGCCATCCTTCCTTGCTGTCATGTGACTGCATTTTGGGCACTCAACAACTGGCTCACATTTATAGCTGTTTGCAGCGAACCACAATCATGTCACTGCAATTTACAATGTTTCTACTGAAAACTGCTGTTTACTTCCGGTTTTTGGCAAAAACACACCATAGCAAGCAATGGGTTAACCAGATTCCCTTAATGACCGCCACCAAAAAAAAAGATTGTAAAAAAGATTGTAAGTTACTGACTTACAACCAAGGCCCTGTTTTTTAGTGGAAATGCTGGTGCTTTGAAGGAATCCCACAAAGGAGATCAGAACTCACATAAAATAAGCCACAACACATGTGAAACCCAACAGTGTTTGGATTCACATATTACATGTGAAGGTACAAACCATATTATGACTTAAGATATTATGTGACCTTCCATAGAGTATGGAGATCTTTAAGACATCAAATCTCAAATTGTATTAATGCCCTGTAAATTTATTCGCTAATTGGAACTTGGCAGTAGGACATAGATATAACTTTGTTAAAAGATAGCAAATTACCAGGAACTCCAAATTAAAAAAAAAACCATAAATGTACATTACATTATCCATGACCAGATTTTTTTTTGCTGACTTTTTTTAACCTTAATTCTTAGGGAATTTCTGAAGCAAAGAAAAGATGTCATTTTATCAGAAAAGTTAAAAGATAAAAACAAAATTCTGCCTTTGGATGAAATTGAAAGCTGCAATGTGAGCCGAATAAATAAAATATATGAAAATGCTGAACTCATCAATAAAAGAAAAGGTATTACTAATAAAAATGCTCAAGAATTAAAGCCAGCCAAATTTTAAACCGAAAAACATAATACAGTTCCCAGAGAAATGTAAAATTACAGCAAAATATACTTCTAAAATTACACTTACTAATATGAGGACAGTTCATATTAAAGTGCCCAAAAACTTTAGAGAATGCATCTTTTAGAATACAGTAAAATAAAAATGAGTAGTAGTATTCATCTTACGACTGCAATTGGGGCCAGAATCTCAGTCACTTAGCAAATCAATAGATTTAAGTGAGATGCCAATGTGACTGCTTTGCTCAACATTTTTCTGCAGCTGCTGATAGATGCGCCTAACCCAGGGGTCGGAAATCGCGGTTCGCGAGCCACAAGCGGCTCTTTGGCCCCTTGAATGTGATTCTTCTCAACAACCCCCAACACACTAACTCTTACCCCTAAATCTTTTCGCCACACCTGCAAGCTGCTGAGGCTCTCTTCCTCTCTGTGCACGCATCCTACATTCCCAGCCCTGTCGCTCTTCCCACAGTTCTCCCCAGAGCCCCCTGCTGCCTTTCTGCCCCTCGTCACGCACCCACGGAGGTGTCATTCCTAAATAGCAGGACCAAACCCGGGTTTTAAGTCCACCGCTTTTCCTCCAATCTGGGTTCTGTTGCTAACATTCCCTCCCCCCCCCCCGCTCGTAATGCCCACAGGAGCAAAAAGCACAGGCACGTCGCTTTGCATGCTGGGAAACGTAGTCCGAGCTTAGTTTGGGACTGGGAGGCTTGCTCCGTGCTCAGCGTTCGATCTGCTTGATGACAAAGGCACCACTCGCAAAGAAAAGATGAGATAAAGCAAGGGGCTGTGGCATGGGGAGCATGCATGAAGTTTGCATCGAAGTGATTCCCATTTCCTGAGTCCAAACCTCCTCTTTTAATAAGCTCCAGGAGAGTTTTACTTTCGGGGCTAGCTGCATTGCGTTGAAAAGGGAATCTCTAATGTCTATGGAGATTTTCAGTCATCCAGGTTATGGTTGTCCTAAAAGTGCTTTTCCAAAAGGCAACAGGACTTTCTTGGATTTTCTTTGAAAATGTTTTAAAAACGTTTCACTTTCATCCAAGAAGCTTCTTCATTTGAAAAGAGGAGGGAGGGAGTGAAGGAGTGAAGGAAGGAAGGAACTTTGGGAATTGCTGGCGGTTTTGATCCTTTGGATCCCTCTGCAGCCAGATATCTTCCAATTCATTTGGAAGATTTTCTGCTTGTTTAAAAGTGGCACTTGCTAGAGATCAGGAGGTCTACTGCCAGGAAATAGTGGAGGATTTTGCTTCATTCTGATGTTTCTCTGATTAGCTCTCGCCCTCATAGCTTTATGCTACATCTGAGCCCAATCCATCAACGTTTGTCAGAAACAAGGCAAGGCTTGATTTTAAATCTATACTGGGAGGGGGCTCACAGGGTGAGGGCAACGTGTCTAGAACTGGGCTGCTAAGGGACATGGGTGTTTTGTAACAGTGAGGAGCATAATGAAATGCCCACAATTTGGCTTGCAAATTGAAATTTGCAGAGGCACCTCTGCTGACAGTCCAGTGACTGAGATCAAATATCCTGCAAGGCCAAATCACAGCTGGCCTGATTAAAATGAGATCGCACTGATGCTGTTACCTAGTTGGATAATTAAATGTCTGCAAGAAAACAAACTTTAGAGAGCACTAAGGACCGCTCAGAGAAGAGAGAAAGATGCATCTTAATCACTGTATTTATTTTAAACACCATTTAAAACAATGGTTTAAAACTTATTTTTTGGATATTTGTTTCATTAACTGCAAATTGATGCAAACTTTCCAAATTGAAACACCGGTTTCAGTATATTACAATATTACTGAATAAGCAAAACACACATCAAAACTGCTTTGTGACGCACTTCATATATGAACTGCATGCCCAAGAAAGATCAATGTTTGTAATGTGATCTGTCAGAGGGGAAGAAAGAGACAGAGATACAGAGAGATTCAGAGAGGGGGGGAGAGAGGGAGATAGAGATAGAGATACAGAGAGAGGGGAGAGAGACAGAGAGAGGGAGAGAGGGAGAAGGGGAGAGAGATACAGAGAGAGGGAGGATATAGAGAGGGAAAGGGGGAGAGTGCCATAGAGAGATGCAGAGAGAGGGGGGGAGAGAGGAGGAGAGAGATACAGAAAGAGGGGGGAGATAGAAAGAGCCGAGGTGGCGCAGCGGTTAGAGGCAGGTATTGCAGGCCACTTTAGCTGACACTGATCCGCAGGTCAGCGGTTCAAATCTCACCGGCTCAAGGTTGACTCAGCCTTCCATCCTTCCGAGGTAGGTAAAATGAGGACCCAGATTGTTGGGGGCAATATAAATATACATTGCTTACTGGTGTAAACCGCTTAGAGCAGTGATGGCGAACCTTTTTTTCCTCGGGTGCCGAAAGTGCATGCGCGTGTGCTATCGCACATGCGCGAGTGCCAACACCCATAATTCACTGCCTGGGAAGGGCAAAAACGGCCTCCCCCGCCCCCCCCCAGAGGCCCTCTGGAGGCCGGAAATGGCCCATTTCCCAACTTCTGGTGGGCCCGGTAGGCCCATTTTTCGCCCTCCCTAGGCTCCAGAGGCTTCCCTGGAGCATGGGGAGGGCAAAAACGCCCTCCCCCATCCCCCTAGAGGCCCTCCAGAAGCCAAAAACGCCTTCCCAGAGCCTCCGTGGAAGCCAAAAATCAGCTGGCCGGCCCGCACATGCGCACTGGAGCTGAGCTAGGCAATGGCTCGCGTGCCGGCAGATATGGCTCCGCGTGCCACCTGTGGCACGCGTGCCATAGGTTCGCCATCACTGGCTTAGAGTGTGCTTGCACTGTGAGGCGGTATATAAATCTCACAAAATAAATAAATAAATAAATAATAGAGAGGGAGAGGGGGAGAGAGAGATACAGAGATAAAGGTTTTGTGGTTCCCAGTTCTGTGCCCTAATGACCGGCTGGGTAGGCGTGGCTAGGGGGTCATGTGACTGGGTGGGAGTGAGTGATGTTGAGTTGGCCACGCCCACCCAGGTTTTGTGGCTCCCGGTGTTTTTTTTTCTGTGGGAAATGGGTCCAACTGGCTCTTTGAGTGTTTAAGTTTGCCGACCCCTGGCCTAACCTATGCGAGGTGTAGCTAGAAAGCTAGCGAATGCAGTCTTTCTGAAGTCTAGAAATGCTTTTTCTAGCTAGAAAGCTAGCAAACACATTTTTTCTGAAAGCTACAAAAAGCATTTCTAGCCTTCAAAAAGACTGCATTCGCTAGCTTTATAGCTACACCTTACATAGGGTGGGTATACCTGTTAGTTATAGAAAAGGTGAAAGGCAAGTGGACTTGGATGAGTTGGGGCAAGAAAGAGCCTGGACTTCCTAGGTATGGTGCTAACCTTTGTTTACATGAACTCATTTGTAATTTTGAATATTAAATTTATACTACCCGTGTTTCCCTGAAAATAAGACCTATCCCCAAAATAAGCCATAGCTTGATTTTTTACATGTGCACCTAATATAAACCCTACCCCAAAAATAAGCCCTAGTTAAGACCCTACCCACTCTATCCCACTGTCTGGTTGTATGAGGTGGGGTGAGGCGCATGAGTAAAAATCAAGCTAAGGTGGGGTTGTGGGAGTGGAGCTGCTCCACGTGCCAGCACCCACTTACCTTAGGACCACCGCAGCCAGACCTCCCATGCCCAGACACCTGCTGCCCAAATTCTTCTGCTCGCAGCCAGGCACCAACTGGCACATCCCAGTGGTACTGCTGCTTGCAGCAGGATGTCACGTGGTGTAGCACGCCGGTGCCACCCAGGGGTGAAATGCTCCCGGTTCGCTTTTACCTGTCTGTCATTGGAGAGCCGATCGCGCAGGCAGCGCGACGCTCCGCCCACCTGTCGGGACACTGCCATTTGAGTTCTTTTACCCTCTGCACATGCACAGAACACTTTGTGCATGCGCAGAGGGTAAAAGAACTCAAATGGCGGTGTCCCGGCGGGTGGGCGGAGTGTTGCACTGCCTGCGTGATCGGCTCTCTGACGACAGACAGATAAAAGCGAACCGAGAGCATTTCACCACTGGTGCCACCGTTCGTGGCAGGAGGCCACACGGCATGTCATGCCAGTGCCACCACTTGCGGCAGGCCATGTGGCGCATCATGCCAGTGCTGCTCGCTCACGCAAGGGCACAACACACTGCGCATCCTCCTGCCATGAGTGGCAGCACCAGTGCAAGTGCCATGTGGCTTCTGTCCACGAGCAGATGCAGAAGAAGTCGGACAGCAGCACGACAGGTGTTGGGGCGTGGGAGGCCTGGGTGAGGTGGTCCTAAGGTAAGCAGGTAAGATATCCCCTGAAAATAAGACCTGATGCTTATTTTGGGGCCTAAAAGAAAATAAGACCGGATCTTATTTTCGGGGAAACATGATGATTACTAAAGGCAGACATGAATGACAAACAATTCTTGCATAAAATTTCTGAAGAGCACTGCTATATCAACCATCTTTCATAATACATTTTAAATGTCAGAAAGCTAATTAATCAAGTTGCTATCACAAATTGAATGTCTTTTATTATTTGCTAAGTAAAACAAGAGTAGAAACTTCTATTACTTGAAATACAGACTGTTTGCATATGTCATACCATATTAATTTTATTATTTACGGTTCTACATCACAGTAATGACCATCAAGCATTGGTTTAGAAATGCTTGGTTTAGAAAATGAATACTCCATTAGTAGGAGGGGCATCTACTTATAAGGCAAATTTATAAACAAATTTAAAATTTTTAAACTAAAAAAAATAAATGAAGGAATTACAAAACTGTAACTTACCCACTACCATAAGTGTGAATTCAAATCCTCTCTTGACAGATTTTCTATAAACTTGATTGGGGAGGTTTGCAAACCCCACATATCCTTCAAGATTCTTCTGTTGCTAGGATAAAAACAAATGGTTAGGTTACTTATGTTTTAGTATAACTGACTTCTTATTTATACTATTTTTTAAGAACCATATTCTCTAACTATGACAATGGCTATGTTATTTGTACCTCATATTCTAACTACAATACCTAAACACTTGTAAAATTTCAATCTCTTTTAAAATATTTTGATATTCAGTATTATGGTGTATTCGGTTCTTGATAAGTGAATACTATCTGATCTCAAATGCAATATAGCATTGGCATGGAATATTGTTTCTAATAAAAACCCTAAGTTCAGATAGCACACAAGCTATCATCTGGAACCGGAACAGGCTGCAACATCTTCCTGAAGAGTTCTATGATTGGTAAGTATTATCATTTCTCACTAGTAAAATTATAAACCAATAAGTTGTTTCAATAATCTGCTATCTTCTACGTATTTATTAATTTTACTGAAGATATATACATTTTCCCCTCCATTTTCTTAAAGACAGCTATGCTATTTAAGCACAATAAAAAAATGCAATATTCTTTTAAAAGAAAATCTACCTTTAGAAAAAACAAGAATACTTACAGCTACTTTGTAAACAACGTATTTCCATCATTTTACATGCCCATAAGTAAGCAAAATACAGCCAAAAGTCACAGGAAGCGAGGAATTCCAGTAATTTGGTAACACAAGCCAGATTCAGTTTTTATCAAAAAGAGAAAGGAAAAAAAATAGTGTTACTTACATTTGTACAATGAAGATTTGTATGTGTGTGTCTGTGTATGCATGTAGTTTTATTGCTCAAAGCAATAAAGTATTTAGAGTCATACAATAAATAAGCAGTTAAAAGCAGAACTTTTAAAACAAATCCCAAAATTAAAATTCACCATGGATATCATGAAACAGTACTGCCTGCCTCAAGGAAGCCAGGAAGAAATGTGTCACAATTTCACTTTTATACTTTGAATGTCTATCTTTCACTATTATTCTATAGGAGAAGGAAAGATACATATGCTAAGAACTTTTTAAAAAATACATTTAAACCTTTACCAGTGATTATTCATTTTAACAAATATTAAAACATCAAGTAAAAAAACCAAGTCAGTATATCTTTATTACTGCAGAACATAGAGCAAAATTATATATTACATTATTAATTTAATTACATACTAAAACTTAGCAAATAGCTGCCTTTCTGATTTTTGTTAGAATAGTGTAAGCATCAGGACTCATATGGAAGAACAGCCTTAATTTTCCTTCTCACAGTCACTTCACAGATTACAACCTCTTTATGAGAGCTTTAAAAGGGAAATCATGGAGCTAAGGAGAAGTTTTAAACTTTTATGTACCGTTTTTCGGAGTATAAGACGCACCTTTTTACCCCCCAAAAGAGGGTGAAAACTTGGGTGCGTCTTATACACCAAATGTAGCCCCACCCACCCACCCCCACCCTTTGGCCTCTGCCTCCCAGCAATTTACCTCCTTGCAGCAAACAGTGCAGAGCCTGATTAGCACAAGAAACTGATTATCAGCCTCCCGACTCTCAGCTGAGATGCTGCAGGCTGGCCACATGCTAAAATGAAAGTGAAACTAAAGCTGCAAGGAGGCAAATTGCTGGCAGGGAGAGGCAGAATTTTATTTTCTTGTGCTAATGAGTTGCTGAAATGATGCAAGGAGGTAAGTCAATAACTATAAATGTCTGTAGAATGTTCAGATGATTAGACTTATTTTTTAAAGACTTTTTTATTATTGTTCTAGACAACTTAACAAAATGAAGCAGCTTTTTAAAATAAATGCTTGATCTGAAGAAGCCTATTGTATCTTCTTTTAAATAACAGAGAATACTTCCAGAAAACCACATCAATTTTAATAGCTTCTGTACAAGTATTGTCTGAAATGTAAGTGTCCTGTTTAGTATTAAGATAAGGCAGCTGGGTTAAACCCTGACTGTCATGTTTGGAGTAGATCTATTTAAATAATTGGGAGGAGTTAGTGTGATTACATTTAAGAAAACTTTGTGGCATTAATATACTGCCATAATGTACATTTCTCCAATTCTTTGCTATTTCTATGGGTCAGGCACACATGCACAGAAATACACAGCAAACAGTGTATATCATCTGTGCTGTTTGCTGTTTGGCAAATTGCTGGGAGGCAGAGGCAGAATTTTTTTCCCTTGTTTCCTCCCCCAAAACTAAGGTGCGTTTTATACTCTGGTGCGTCTTAAACGCCAAAAAATACGGTATACACTTTCATTAATTTAAGCCCTCTATGTTTATATTAATGTTTAATTTAAAAAAAAACAGCACAGTTGGAGCTAGAGATGTAAAATTTCTGGAAATTTTGAAGCTCAGCTCCGGAAAAAAACTTTTTTTCCGTTTTTTCGGGGGGGGGGGGCGGAAATTTTCAGAAAAATTGAAAAAAATGCTACATTAGCACTTTTTTGTCTTTTTAAGATTGAAAGTCATTCTGTTACTTTAGGAACATAAAATATGACTATGGACAATTTGACTTGGCATAAAATTATCACAACTAGCATATTAAAAATATAGTGTAGCCAAACAATTATCACAAACAGAATTTACTTTTTTATAATATTTATTTGTAACAAAAGGAGCAACAATCTCCTGAACTGCATACTAGTTTACTTTCAGGTCCTTTTTGTCGCTCTGTATTTTCTTCCAATGCTTTTGAGGTCTAGTGAAGAGGACAGAACAAACCAAACACACCCACTACATGCAAATGCAAAACTGAAACCTTTTTCTTGTTACAATAGCAGCACCTCCTAAAGGAAGAAATGCATACTATTCTTGCATTGGAGGGTTCAGTTTGTTACCTAGGACAGTGATGGCGAACCTATGGTGTTAAGGTTATAACTAACCAGATTGGGTTTCCTAATATAAAAAGTAAAACTGAAATCAAAGTTTGTAGAATATGTCAATGTTGCTTTAAGTGTATCCAGGTTTGTTCACTACTGACTATAAAGAGAGAGCAAGAAAGCGCATATGCAGAGGAGTGCATGCAGCTTGGCTTGACAGAGAGAAAGAGAGAGGTTTGCTTGATTGTTTATTACTCACTGTGTGTGAAGGACTAAAGATTTCTGAATATAACGTACAAAGAAGTTCAAGGTATTCTACTAGAGATAAGTAAAGAACGGACTGTTTATGTTATTGTGCTGTTTATTTTGAGTAAAGCTTATTTTCTACAACACGTTATCAATTACTGACTATATCAAACCACAACCACCCATTCCGCTACGTAAACCCTGGACTCTGCAATTTCATTCCTTAACATTGGTTATGGGCCCAGTGCCAGAGCAGTAGTCAGTGCCAAAGCAGTTGTCAGGGCCAGAACCTTATCTATACGTGGTGTGTTGTTGGCAAGATATTGAGTTCTAATTATTCCAGAGAAGTGACTGTAAGAAGCACTAATAATGGCACAAGGAAGATCTGCATATTTATCTATGATAACACAGCTTGATGGTACAAACTACGTATCCTGGTCAACAAAATGCAGAATGCTATTGAGAAATGAAGGACTGTGGAACGTAGTTAATAATCCTCCTGATATATCTACTTTGGATCCTGCTGACGGTGATGATGCAAAGAAGATTGAAGATTTCAACCGTGACAATGAAAGAGCTTTGAGTATAATCATTCTAACACTGAAAGATCAGCAACTTGTCCATGTTAGGCAAGAAGAATCGGCTGCTAGGTGTTGGAATAAATTACAACAGATTTATGTGCGTGATAGTGAAAGCTCTGACAATTACGTATCTTCCTTTGAAGTGTTGCCCAGAGAGGAACTAACATTAACTGGGATAACAGGGAGATTGCTTGAAGAATCAAGATGACGGGAGGACAGAAGGGTAATGAGATCAGGAGTGCAGAAGAATAAAGATGAAGAAAGAAGATCTTCAGATGCATATTATGTTAAGAAATGTTATAATTGCGGGACTAAAGGGCATATAGCTCGTTATTGTAGAAAAATTAACAATCAAAGTTTAGGAGTTATTATGCATACAGTTAGACGTACAGCAAGGAATGATAAATGGGTAATAGATAGTGGAGCTACCCAATGTATCACTAACGATAGGAAATTGTTTGTAAAAATGTTTAAAAGCAGACAATATGTAGCTTTGGCTAATGGCTGGAGAATGAGAGCTAATGGAGAAGGGAAAGCTCATTGTGTGGGAATCAATGAAATATTGCCTATGTTATATATGCCAAAACTAACTTATAATTTACTTTCTGTTAATGTGTTAGTGAAGGCTGGCTACACTGTAACTTTTAAAAGTAATACTTGTTTAATAGAAAAACAGGGTACAGTGATTATAGTGAAATCAGAAGGTGGTTTATTTGTGCTACATAACAAGCAAGGCAATACAGCCAATACTGTATATGATAATAAGAAACCACATGATAATTGTGTTCATCTATTACATAGAAGGATGGGACATTTAAATTATAAATTAGTGAAAAGAACAGCAGAGTTGGCTAATGGAATAAGATTACAGCCATGTTTCAAATATGTAGAATGTAAAGTGTGTAATCAGGAGAAGAGCAAAGTAACTCCTGCGAATAGAATTAATGGTTTCAAAACCTCTAGAAGCTGTATTTGTTGATTTAATTGGGCCAAAGACACCTAGTATGGGAGGAGCCCGTTATATTTTGAACATAGTAGATCATTATTCCAGATTTGGTTTTTGTTATTTAATGAAAACGAAAACAGAAACCTATGATTGTTTTTCAAGCTGGTTAAATATGGTTGATAGAAAACAGAACAGGAAAGTTATAAGTGTGATCACTGATAATGGTACAGAATTTACAAACCATAGATTTGTTAATTTACTGAGGAATGCTGGAATAGAACATAGAAAGACAGCTCCTTACCGACCTACCCACAATTCTATTGCAGAACGAAGACGCCAAACGTTACAAGCATTGGTGAGAACGATGTTGAATGATTCTGGTTTACCAAACATGTTATGGGGTGAAGCTGTTATGTGTGCCACTCACATAATTAACAATGCTGTCAATGCTACTACAGGTGAAATTCCATTCACTAGATGGTACAACAGAAAACCTGAACTTAGTTATCTTCATACTTTTGGAACCCCTGCATGGGTTCATATACCATCAGAATTAAGAAGAAAAGGTCAGCATAGAGCTCGATTATTATATTTTGTAGGGTATGACAGAAACCATAGATCGTTCAGATTCTGGGATAAAGGCACTAGGAATGCTTATAGAAGTGCTAGTGCTAAGTTTCTGGAAAATACAGGTTGGAGCAATGTAGAGCAGGAAGAGAAGACAGATAGTATTGTAATTGAAACTCCTCTATTTAGTGATAATACTACTAGGAGATATATAGATAAGAATATTATTAAAGAGGAAGAAATATTGGAGGAGGAATCTTCATTAGAAGAAGAACCTTCGATAGGGGAGATTAAAACAGAATTAGATAGTAGTAATAGTCCATCGACCAGTGGCAGAATATTACCAAGAAGAGGAAGTAGAGTTAGAAGAGAACCAGATAGGTATCAAGCCAATATAGTTTGTCCAGTTGGATTAGCACCTTCTAGCTATTTTGATATCAAGAAATGTAATGAAAAAGAGCAAGTATTGTGGAAAGAGGCAATGAATAAAGAGTTAAAATCTTTAGAAGAGTTAGGTGTGTATGAAGAGGTTGCATTGCCAAAAGGAGAAAGAGCTATTGGGTGTAAGTGGGTGTATAAAATAAAAACTGCCAGTGATGGTAGTGTAACTTATAAAGCTAGGCTAGTAACTCAAGGATTTGGGCAGACTCCAAGTGATTATGATGAAGTATTCGCGCCAAGCTTGAAAGCTAGCACTTTGAGAGCTGCATTAGTATGGGCAGGAAAAAATAGATGTATTGTTCATCATATTGATGTTGAAACGGCCTATTTGCATGCAGATTTGCAGCATAAGATTTTTATGAGGAAACCAGATGGATTGAATAGTAGAAATAACAAAGGTTATTGGAGACTGAAGAAAAGTCTGTATGGATTGAAACAATCTGGATACGAATGGAACCAGTGTATCGTAAAAGCATTATTAAAGATGGGATTTAGTGCTGGATTAGGAGATCCATGTTTATTTAGAAAGGAAATTAATGGTAAAATTGTTTTGTTATTGCTTTTTACAGACGATATAGCAATTGTTGCTAAAACTCAGGATGAAGTAAAAGAAGTTATAAGGAAGTTAAAAGAAAAATTTAGAATTAGAGAATTGGGTGAGATACAAAATTATTTAGGTCTCGATATAAAGAAGACAGATATGGAATTTAAAATATCTCAAGTGAAAAAGATAAATGATTTATTAAAAAGATACAATATGGAAAATTGTAAAGGTACTAATACACCGATGAGTACGGAATTTAACTCTAGCGAGATACAGGAAGGAAAAGTAGATAAACAACTGTATCAGGGACTAATAGGAAGTCTTTCATATTTAGCTAACTGGTCCAGACAGATATTAGTTATAGCGTTAATCAACTAGCAAAACATAATGCGGAACCCAATGAACATCATTGGAAAGCTGCTAAAAGAATTCTGCGGTATTTGAAACATACAGGTAATTATGCTTTATATTTAGAACCGAAAGAAGAATTAAATCTCACAGCATATGCAGATGCAAGTTTTGCTACAGATCAAATTACTAGAAAATCAACTTCGGGTATTGTTGTGTTACTAGGAAATGTATTAATAGGATGGAAATCAATTCGACAGCAGCATATTAGCCTATCCACAATGGAGGGAGAATTTTCAAGTTTATCTTTATTATGTACAGAGTTGATTTGTTATAAACAAGTATGTAAAGATATTGGTATTGCTGTAAAAGAACCAATTATTGTTTATGAGGATAATCAGGCTGCTATTAATATGGCTACAAATATAGGGGTAAAGACTAGATCAAAACACACAGATCTAAGGTATTTAAATGTACGCCAAAGTGTAAGTAATGGAATGATTAAATTGGTATATTGTGAAAGTGAACTTAATATAGCAGATCAATTTACCAAAGCTCAAAGCATAGAACAACATAAAGAAAGTTGTGACAAACTAAATGTAAAAATGTAAAGGATTGATTTGTGAATTAGAAAACCCAAAGGGGAGAACGTTAAGGTTATAACTAACCAGATTGGGTTTCCTAATGTAAAAAGTAAAACTGAAATCAAAGTTTGTAGAATATGTCAATGTTGCTTTAAGTGTATCCAGGTTTGTTTACTAATGACTATAAAGAGAGAGCAAGAAAGCGCATATGCAGAGGAGTGCATGCAGCTTGGCTTGACAGAGAGAAAGAGAGAGGTTTGCTTGATTGTTTATTACTCACTGTATGTGAAGGACTAAAGATTTCTGAATATAACGTACAAAGAAGTTCAAGGTATTCTACTAGAGATAAGTAAAGAACGGACTGTTTATATTATTGTGCTGTTTATTTTGAGTAAAGCTTATTTTCTACAACACATTATCAATTACTGACTATATCAAACCACAATCACCCATTCCGCTACGTAAACCCTGGACTCTGCAATTTCATTCCCTAACATATGGCACGTGTGCCACAGGTGGCACACAGAGCCATATCTGCCGGCATGCGAGCCATTGCCCTAGCTCAGCTCCAGCGTGCATGAGCATGCCGGCCAGATGATTTTCGGCTTACACGGAGGCTCTGGGAGGGTTCTCGGCATCCAGAGGGCCTCGGGGGGGCAGGGGGTGCCCCACCAGAAGTTGGGAAATGGGCCATTTCCGGTCTCCAGAGGGCCTCGGGGTGGGGGAGGCCATTTTTGCCCTCCCCAGGGATTGAATTATGGGTGCGGGCACTTGCGCATGCGTGATAGCGCGCTCACACACATGCTTTCGGCACCCGAGGAAAAAAGGTTCGCCATCACTGACCTAGGACTTGCTTGTCCTCACTCAGTGCACAGAAATTAGAATAATCTGATATCATACATTTTTTAAAGAAATGATATGGAAAATATTTGAATACCCTGTCTTAAAATGTTTTATTCATCATGTTAAAATAAAATATTCCACAATGTTTCCCCCCCCAGTTTTTCCAATTTTTTGGGAAAAAAACAAAAAAGCCTTCAGGAAAAAAACGGAAAAAAACTGGTTTTTTCCCGAATTTTTCCAGGTTTTTTCCGGGCCTTCACATCTCTAGTTGGAGCACTACATGAATTTGTGTGAAAACTCTCCTAACCACAACTGTCATCTGTTCTTTCAACAGGAGTCACAAGTCTAAGAGAACCCCCAAATTGTGCACCAGGTTTGTCTGGGGTATTGCCAGCCCATCCAGAACTAAAATTAATAAACCTCCAAATCGCAAGTCTACGCATATCCACAGGCACTCCATCTAGGGTTCAGTTGAAGCCTGTTTTACCCCATCCAGGCCCCTTTAGCCTCCAAGCACTGTGAAAGAGCAGCCATAGCATCACTTGGATCACCAATAGTGGAGATGTAAAGCTGAGTATCAACAGCAAATTGGTATCTTACACCAACACTCACCAGCAGTTTCATGTAGATCAGGGGTACTTAAATCTGTCCTGTGGGGCCAGCCTGGAAATATCAAAGGACCAGTCCGCGGCGCCTCTGCCGGCCAAAACGTTTCCAGCCTCCTTGGTCTCCTACAGCATCTTGGAACCTCTGCGCGGCGAGCTTTTGGCCGGCAGAGTGCTGCTGGAGGCCAGGGAGGCCAACTGCACCCTGTTTTGGCCAGCAGGGTGCTGCAGGAGGTGTCTGTCCCATCTTCCCCCTGCTCCCCACACACACACTCCACCGGCCTGTGGAGGAGAACTACAATGCTGATCTGGGCCTCGAAGAAATCCAGTTTGACACCCCTGATATAGATATTAAAAAGGAGCAGAGAGAATACCAAGTCCATCCCAGAGGAGTGGCTGTGAGCTGGACTTCTTGCTCCTTATCAACACCAATTGGAACTGGCCAGAGAAGGGGCATTGGTCTTATCTGACCGGTGTAAGGGGAGATAGTCCAATGGAATGGGTTTTCACTCCTCGCTTCCTCTTGAGGCTGAGTCAATCTTTTCTTGGTGATGCCTCCCTTCAGTGTGCATGCCCCAGTTTTGATGAAGGTGTAGTGATTGACTTGACGATTTTCAGTGCTGGTTCTGTTCCTCCTAAACTCAGGCCCTGACAGCTGCCAGGGTGGGGTTGGACTCTCTCCACTTACACCGAGAAGGAGCGTGTCAGGTAAGACCAACGCCCCTTCTCCACTGTGTCGGGGGGAGAGTTCAATGGAATGGGACTTACCAAAGCCGGCAGTCCTAAGGGTGGGTAGTCGTCTGGTCCTGAGTTCCCCGATCCATGTGCACCTTTTGAAGCACCCGCCTGCCGAATGCCGCCTCGGTTTAGGCGAAGGTGTCCAATTTGTAATGTCTTATGAATGGGGATGGAGACAACCATGTTGCTGCTGTATAGATTTCCTCGATGGAAGCCTGTGTATTCCATGCTGCCGTTGTGGCTGCGCTCCTTGAGTGAGCTGTCACTCGACCTGGTTATGGTAGGCCCTGGCTTTCCTAAGCCTTGGTGATTCAAGACTTTAACCACCGACCTATGGTTGATGATGTCTCTCTGTTGCCTAGTTTGGAAGGCTTGAACGATACGAAGAGGGACTCCATTTTTCTAAACGAAGCTGTTCTCTTGAAACAAAACCTCTAGGTTTTGAGGGCCCTCCTCACATCCAAGGTATGCCATTTCTTTTCCTGAGCATCAGTTGGGTTCGGACAGAAGTTCGGTAATATTAATTCCTGCCTTCAATGAAATCAGGAATTCACCTTGGGAAGAAATGATGGGTCCAGCTGAAGGACCACTCTGTTAGGGTGTACTATACACAGGTCCTCTCTTATGGAGAGGGCTGCCAGTTCTGATATTCGCCTGGCCGAAGTAGTGGCTACTAAGAAGGCTACCTTGAGGGTAAGCAGTCTTAGGTCACTTGATTTTAACTGAGGTGGCCCTGAGGGGAGGGCCTCTAGCACCCTGGTTAGGTCCCATGTGGGATATCTGTGTACCACTGGTGGTTTCAGGTTGGTTGCGCCCTTGATGAAGCTGCGTACCAATGGGTGTTCTACCAGGGAATTTAGTTTTCCGTATCATAATACAGATGCTAAGGCTGCTGTCTGTCTGCGCAAGGTGTTAGGGGAGAGCCCCTTGTCTAGACCCTCCTGGAGGAATTCCAGGATCCTGGGTATTGACGTGCTCATTGGGTCAAGATTTCTTTTTGAGCACCAGTTACTTAAGGTTTTCCAGGTCGCGCTGTAGATACCATTTGTGAAGGGTCTCCTAGCAGCCTGTATTGTTTGTATGACTTTATCATTGAGTTTATGTTGCCTTAGGGCCTTGATGGTGAACCTATGGCACGCGTGACACAGGTGGCACACGGAGCCCTCTCTGCAGGCACGCGAGCCGTTGACCAGCTCAGCTTCACTGCGCATGTGCGCGTGCCTCCCATCGGTGAGCTGATTTTCAGGTCAGACACAAGCATGCTTTCTCCTCACTTTCTGCGGCCCCTGCCTTCACAGATCTCTGGAGATTCCACCCCAGTGCTGTTTGGGCATGCAAGGTTCCCCCCCCAGCTCCGTTTGAGGAAAGGAGGCTTTCCCTCCTCACAGCTTTGTTTGGGGAGAGGAAGCTTTTCCCACCTCACAGCTCCGTTTGGGGAAAGGAGGTTTTCCCCCTTCACAGCTCCCTTTGGAGAAGGGAGGTTTCCCGCCCTCAACAGCTCCGTTTGGGGCACTGCACGTGCGAAAGTGCACGCACACACACTTTCGGCACCCGAGGGAAAAGGTTTGCTATCACTGCCTTAGGGCTTCCCACTCAAGTGGCCAGACGGTCAGTTGTAGCCATTGTGGCTCTGGGTGCACTATGGCTCCCTGGCTGAGGTAAATCTTGTCCGGTGATATCCTCCAGGGTCTGGATACCGACAGACTGACTAGGTCTGCGAACCACAGGCATCTGGGCTGGTGGGGTGCTAGGAGAAGTATGTCCGCTCGTTCCTCTAAGATCTTCTTGATTACTCTCGGAATGAGCAGAAGTGGAGAGAAGGCATAGAGTAGTTCCCTGAGCCATGGGCTGCGTTGAATCCTTCTGCCCCTGGTGTCACATATCTAGAATAGAACCTATTCAGCTGAGTGTTTGATGGGGAGGCGAACAGGTCTATGTTCAAGTTCCCGAACCTTCTTTAGTTCCCTGAATGAGTCTGGATGTAGTCGCCACTCTGCGTGATCGACCGCAGTCCTGCTGAGCCAGTCTCCTGCACATTGTTTATTTCTGTGATGTGTTTCGCTCTGATGGAGAGCAGATATTTCTCTGCCCAGAGGCCTAGTTGTTCGGCCTCATGCATGAGTGTCTTGGAGTGGGTACCCCCTTGACGGTTGATGTGCGCCTTAGTGGTCACATTGTCTGTCAGTATTAGAATGAGGCGCCCTGAGGCCGTCTCTTGGAACTGCTTCAGGGCTAGATGTGTTGCCCTGAGTTCCAGCCAATTTATTCTGTTCTTGAGGTCTCTCTGGGACCACTGTCCCTGTGCTATCTGGGACTGACAGTGTGCCCCCCAGCCAAACAGGCTGGCATCTGTGGTTATGATTAGTCGGGTGGGTTCCTTGAACCCTAATCCCCTTCTTACTGCTTGCAATCTCCAGCATTGGAGGGATCGTCGCACTTTCAATGGAACATTGACCTTGGTTTTGGAGTTGCTCCTGCCTGACCATTGGTAAGGCAGGAGAAACCATTGTAAGGTCTTGGTGTGTAACCGTGCCCAAGGGACTATTGATATGCATGATATCATTTTGCCCAGGAGTTGGAAAAGAAGGCACAATGGTACTGCCCGGTTTCTTTGGACTTGTGCCACCAAGATCTTTATGCTGAGCTGACGTTCTGTGGATAGGAAAACTCTGCACGCATTTGTATCTATCACTGCCCCCAGGTGTAGTAATCAGTTGGCAGGGATCATCTGGCTTTTGTTGAAGTTCACCGAAAATCCGTGATCCTGTAGGATCTGGGTTGTGATCCTGAGGTCCTCTGTCACACGAAGGTAAGAGGATGATTGGATTAGAATGTCGTCCAGGTAGCATTGGACGCATACAGGGATTGACCTGAGGTGCGCTGCCACTACTGCCAGAAGTTTGGTAAAGGTTCTGGTAAAGGCGCAGATGATAGTCCGAATGGAAGGGCTCTGTACTGGTAATGTTGACCTGCGTAGTGAAAGTGTAGGAACTTCTGATGCGATGGAAGGATTGGAACCTGCAGGTATGCTTCTGTCAGATCTATGGACATCAGGAAGTCTCCCTCCCGAACACTCTCCAATATTGACTGTAGGGAATGCATCTTGAACTTTCTGTAAATTAGATGTTTGTTGGGGCGTTTTAGATCTAAAATTGCTCTCCAACACACACACACCCCAAGCTCTTTGGTACTATGAACAGAATGGAGTAGAAACCTTGCCCTTGTTGTTCTTTTGGAACCGGTTAGATGGCCTGAATGTCTAGCAGGTGTTGTATTTCTGACTCCATAACTGTTCTTTTGGTTCTGTCCTTGATGTGGGCAAACTTATGAAAAAGCTCGGAGGTGTGGAGAGAAATTCTAGAGTGAGGCTTAGGCTCACTGTGTTTAGAACCCAGGCATCTGTGGTTGTTGTTTCCCATTGGCTGGCGAAGCGACCCAGTCGCCCACCAATGGAGGGTCCGGCCCTGCTGTCACTTGTTACGATGGAATGGGCAGCCGCCTGTATCCCTGAATGGGTGTTTGCCCTGGGATTGCTGGCGATTCCTATCTCTGAAGCCCAATTTATCTGGATATCTGTCGTTGTACGATCTTTGAGATTGCTGGGTGCTGATTCCCGTGTCTGTAGATTGAAAGGAAGGCTTCCTGAAGTAAGGTGAGTGACGTTTGTCTGCTCGTCTGTACCCAGAGGGTAAGACCTTCCCCTTGTCCTTGGTCTCCACCAGTAAGGGGTCTAGCGCTTCCCCAAATAGCTTATTGCTCTTGAATGGAGCAGAGGCCAGTTTCCATTTATACTTGAGCTCTGCTCGCCAGTGTCGAAGCCACAACATGCAGCAAGCCATCACTGAAGATGCAATGGCCTTGGAAGCATACTTGGAAGCATCCGATGAGAACTCCAATGCTGCTATGAGCTTATTGAAGTCCTGTTGTGAATGAGGGTCTCCCGGAATGATCCTTTCCTGCATCTGTCGTAGCCATATTAGTGACATTCTATTGAAGGATGCAGCTGTTGCTGCCTTGACCGCCCAAGCTGCTGCTTGATGCTCCCTGTGTAGTGTCATCTCTGTCTTTTTATCCTCTGCCTTCAATACATCTTCAGCATTGTTGGACAGTGTTATGAGGGATGTTAAAGCTGCCACTGGTGCATCAATGGTTGGTGGTTGCAACACTTCGTTGAAGTCTGATGCCACATTATAAAATCTCTTCTCGATTTTACCCGGGCCAGTAAAGACTGCTGGTTGGTCCCATTGGCCCTGAACTGTGTCTCTAAATAATTCTGGTGAGGGTACCTTCTCACACTCCTTAGTTGGTTTTGAAAAAAGGAGTCCCCCTGGATCTTGCATATCCAGAGCTGACTGCGATGTTGAGAGCTGTTCCCCCAGTCGTGCTGCTGCCTTGGCTTTGAACAGCAAGGATTTGAAAAGTGCAGGCCTGAAAAGCCCTGTAAATACAGGGGACTCTTGAGCCATGCCCTCATCCTCTGACAGCTCATCATCCTAGGCCTCTTCATCTCCTGAATTTGAGGTCTCACTCTGTGTGGATAATATCAAGCCTGATATTGTTTTGGTGCCATGGTCTGACCCATGTGTTGCCCTTGTTGTAGATTGGCAGTGAATGCCTGAGATATGGCTGCAGAGATCATCCTCTCCACTTGTGCCATCATTTCTGGCCCTTGGGATCTCTCTGGGTGAAGGCCTGCAGCAGTTGGGGTAAATGTGGCCTCTGGTGCCAATCTCCCCCTCTTAGACTGGGGTTCCCCTTGGTTCACAGCTTGGAACAGGCTTGCAGCATTAAAAGTCTCCCTGCTTTAACCCTGAAGTGGGCTTTGTAGCAGTTGAAACCTTGCTTGTTTTGTAAAGGGATTCCCCTTGAGATTGAGGCAAGACACCCTCTAGTGGTGTTCTTTGAAGGCAAAAATTATGCTGCTGTGCCACTATTGGTTGGCTTTGTAGCAGCCCAGGTAAAACACAGGAACTTTCAATTCCTCCTTCTCCTGGGGAGATCCTCCCCTTTCTTTGTCCCTCTTCCCTTTCGGCTCTTGCAATTGTTTTATTGATGGCCCTCTGGCACCTTTGGGCATCTCTTTCTTCGGCCCTTGTTGCCCTTTGGGAAGCAGAGGCTTTTGTTTTACCTCCCTTACCTGCCTTATTAGCAAGCTTAGGTTCCTGAGGCAGCCTGTGATCTGGGGTTAGGACAAGGGTCCCCTGGTCCTCTCTTGTCCCTGGTGGTTTTGGCCCCGCGCGGTCCGCCATCTTGCCCCCCCTTTGCCTTTCCCATTCTAGCTGGGCTGAGGAATGTCCTTTCCCATCTGATTTTCAAATTGCGAGTTCACGCTTGCAATTTGGGACGGCGGTGTGGCTGCTATGCTGGTCTAAGCTGGGAAGTCAGCCTAAATCTTCTGCGCCTTGCCATTGGGGAAGCCCCCCCCTTCCAGGGTGCCAGTTTGAAAGTGTGGATCTTCGCTTCTTTGGATGGAGGGGATTGGTTGCTTTGCTGGATTAAGCCGGTGAGTCAGCCGCGGGGTTTGGCTGCTTTGCCGGGCTAAGCCGGAGAGTCAGCTGTGGGGTTTGGGTGCTTTGTCGGGCTAAGCCGGACACACTACCCCTCTCTGTGTGGCTTGACTGAAAAGCCGAAGCCTCTGGTGCTCCTGGTCTTCTGCGGGGTCTCCACACTCCAATTAATGGAGTCGCTACCCCTCCCTTTGCGCCGGCTTGGCTGAGAACTGAAAGTCAATGCCTCCAGCGCTGCGGGCCTTCCAATAGCTACTTTTTACCCAGAGCTGATCTTACTGATTAGAAGATCAATGGAACATTTTTCTCTTCAGCACTCTCTTTGCGTCCTCTCGGAGACGGAGTCAAAACTGGGGCATGCACACTCAAGGGAGGCGTGACCAAGAAAAGATTGACTCAGCCTCAAGAGGAAGCGAGAAGCGGAAACTCATTCCATTGGACTCACACCCCGACACAATGGAGAAAGGAACTGAACCAGTGCAACACTGAGCCCTAAGTCCCACAATCAGTCCAAAAACATACCATGGTCAATAGTACTGAAAGCTGCCAAGAGGCCAGGGAGAGCAAGGGTGGATGGATTCATTCTGCTCTCCCCAGAGATCATTGACAAGTGCAACCAATGCTATTTCTTTTTTTATTATTATTATTATTTTTTAAAAAAGTTTTTATTAAGTTATTTTAAAGTATACAAAAAGACATAATACAAAAAGAAAACATACAAAAAAGACATACAAAAAAGATATATATATATATATATGTGTGTGTGTGTGTATCTATATACAAATCAAACTTATATATCACTATATAATTTCATAATCAATGTAATCTAGGTATATATATACATGAAAAAAGGAAAAGGAAAGAAAAAAAAGGGAAAAAAAGAATTACATACATTAAAATAGAAAATAGTACCGTGTTTCCCCAAAAATAAGACCCTGTCTTATATTTTTTTGAACCCTGAAATAAGCACTTGGCCTTATTGCCATGCACTCAAAAGCCCGATTGGGCTTATTATCAGGGGATGTCTTATTTTGGGGGAAACAGGGTAGTTATACATATATATTACAGCTTTTGCGTATTGTTATCATTTCGATATCTAATTTGTTACTTTCCTAGTTTATCATCAATCTATTTTAATTTATTTGTTTTATTCATCACCCTTATCATATTAAATTTGTTTATTTTGTTTGTTTATTTTCCATCCATTTGTACCAGTTATCCCAAATTTTATAATATTCTGAATCTTCTTTATCCTGTAGTTTCATTGTTAGTTTACACATTTCTGCACAGTCTAATATCTTGGTTATTAACATTGTGTTGGTAGGTATTATGTCGGTTTTCCAGTGTTGTGCATATAGGATTCTAGCTGCAGTAATTATGTGAAGTATGAGATAATGGACCGGTTTGCTTATTTTTGTTTTCATTATTCCTAATAAGAAAATTTCCGGTTTGAGTTCTATGGTTTGTTTTGTTATCTCCTCAATCCAATTTTGTATTCTTTTCCAATATTTCTTAATTTCTGAACACATCCACCACATGTGGTAATATGTTCCATACTCTTGCTTGCACTTCCAACACTTAGGTGACAAGTGAGGGAACATTTTTGCCAATCTTGCCAGGGGTAGGTGCCACCTGTAAAACATTTTGTATGTGTTTTCTCTGTAAGATGTGGCCATTGTCATTTTATAGTTTTGGTTCCATATTTTGTCCCAGATAGGTCCAGTTCAATATTGTAGCCGAAATTTTGTGCCCATATTACCATCACCTCTTTTACTATTTCCTCTTCCATTTTTACCTTAAGTATACAATTATATAATTTTGATATTATTTTTTCCTCTGAGCCTAATAAAATTTTATCCAAATCTTGGTCTTTTTCTTATGTCTTTTTTGTATTTTTTTTTGAATTTGTAAATATGGCCACCAATCAATCTTTTTTCCCTGTAATGCCAATTCCTCTCTTGTTTTTAAGTTGTTGTGTTCGTCAAGTAGTTCCTTATATGTAATTTTTTTGTTCAAATCTAACAGATTGGGATAGATTAGGGCTTCCATTGGGAATATCCATTTAGGCATTTGAATGTAGTGCTTATGTTTAATTTCTAACCAATCTTCTAGCAGTGTTCCTCTAATGTGATGTCTCTGAAAATATTTTTGTACTTGGTGTTTTCCCTCCCAGATGAAATTATGCCAGCCAATTTGTAGATCGTGTCCTTCCAATTGTTAAAATTCTTTTGTTTGTGAGTGTCACCCATTCCTTTATCCATGCTATTGTTGCTGCTTGATGATATGATTTCCAATCTGGCAATCCAAAACCGCCTCTTGTTCTTTTGTCTTGTAATAATTTTTTTTTAATTCTTGCTTTTTTTCCTGACCAAATAAATTTCATTATTAATTTATCTAAATCCGTGTAAAAAAATTTCCCTAGTTTTGTTGGAACTGTTTGAAATAAGTAGAGCAGTTTTGGTAGGATGTTCATTTTAATTGTGGCTATTTTTCCAATTAAAGAGATTTGTAATTTTGACCATGATTCCAAATCTTTTTGAATTTTATGTAGTAATTTAATATAGTTATCTTCTTTCATTGTTGTACAATTGGCCGTTATCCAAATTCCTAAATATTTTATTCTTTTGGTTGTTTGAATCCCTAATAGTTCCTCTAATTTCTTATCTTGCTTCTGTGAGCAATTTTTTGTTATTATTTTTGTTTTGTCTTTATTAATTTTTAAACCAGCCACTTTTCCAAATTTTTCAACTTCCTTCATAATTTCGGGCCCAGAGTTTTGGGGGTTTTCCAGAATGAAAACCATATCATCTGCGAATGCTTGTATTTTATATTCTTCTTTCTTGATTTTCAGTCCTTCAATGTTTGGGTTTTTCCTAATTTGATTTAGCAGGGTTTCTAGTGCGAATATGAACAGTAGGGGGGATAGGGGACATCCTTGTCTTACGCCTTTCTTTATTTCTATTGAATCACTCATGTCGCCATTAATTAAGATTCTTGCTGTCTGAGTTGAGTATATGGTTTCTATTGTTTTGGTAAATTTGTCACCGAATTGCATATGTTTTAGTTGTATAATAAAGAATTTCCAATCCAAATTATCAAAGGCTTTCTGTGCATCGATAAATATTAGTGCCAATTGTTGATTTGAATAAGTTTCGTAATATTCTAACACATTCATTATTATTCTTGTATTATTCCGAATTTGTCTTTTTGGAAGAAAGCCATTTTGGTCCGAATGTATCATTTGATTTAGTATTGTTTTTAGTTTTTCTGCCAATATTGTTGAGAAAATTTTATAGTCCGAATTTAATAGCGAAATTGGTCTGTAGTTTTTGATTATTGTCTTGTCCATTTCTTCCTTTGGTATGAGTGTTATGTATGTCTCTTCCCATGATTTTGGTGTTCTGGCCTGATTTAATGCTTCGTTGTATAGCCCTAACATTTCTATTTCCAAAGTGTCTTGAAATTTTTTGTATATCTCCGCTGGAAGCCCATCCGGTCTTGGTGTTTTTTTGTTTTTTTGTTTTTTGATGGCCTTCTTAATTCCTCAATTGTAATTTCTTTGTTTAGTGCTATCCTTTTTTCCTCTGGCAAGATTGGCAAATCTGTAGTGTCCAGGTATCCGTGAATATCTTCTTGTTGAATTTCTGTTCTTCCGTATAAGGTTGCGTAGAAATTTTGGATAATCTTCTTTTTTTTCCCTATTTCGTTGTGGAGTTTTCCTTCTTCGTCTTTAAGTTGTTGAATTGTCCTGTTTGCTCTTTCCTTCCTAAGTTTATGGGCTAACCATCTTCCAGGCATATTTGCGTGCTCAAAGTAATTTTGCTTCATTTTTTTAATGTTTTGACTTATTTCCTCTTGAGTTTCCAAATTAATCTTATGTTTTATTAGGTCTCTTGTCTCTTTGTATTTATTATTAGATGGGTCTTTTTGTAATAGGATTTCTTGTTCTCTAAGTTTAGTATTTAGATCTTCTAATTTAAGTTTCCTTTCTTTGTTTTTCTTTATTGTATATGCTATGGTTAACCCTCTCAGATATGCTTTCATTGTATCCCATGTATTTTGGGTTGATGTTTGCTCTTTAATATTTTCTTTGAAGAAAAATCCTAATTCTTTTTCAGTTTTTTGATAGTATTCTTTTTCCAATAAAATATTTGGGTTCAGAGACCATCGACATATTATTTCCTCTGTCCTTTCCATTTTATTGCAACTGGATGATGGTCAGCCCATTTGTTGGATAAAATATCAATATATTCAATGTCCGTTATCATTTCATTGTTCATCCAAGCCATGTCTATACGCGACCAGGATTGATGCAGGTTTGAGTAAAACGTGTACTGCTTTTTTTGAGGGTTCAATTTCCTCCATGCATCTTCTATATCTAATTCCTTGATCATGTTAAAAATTGTATTTGGTAGATGTCTTCTGGGTTTTTTTTATTTGTGCAATTGTAGTCCATTTTGCTATCTACTATGGCATTAAAATCTCCTATAATACATATATTTTTCCATTCTATTTCTGTTACTATTTTATGCAATTTTGAGTAAAAAATTTTTTGTTGTTTATTTGGTGCATATATCGCAACTAACAATATTCGTTTTTTCCCTATTGTTATCTCCACAATAAGAATCTTGCCTTCCTCATCCGCATGTATTAATTTTGAATTTAAATGGTTTTTTACATATATTGCAATTCCTCTTTTTTTTTTTTTTTTGTGGTAGAGCACAGTATAGTTTTCCTAATTTTGGGTAGATTAGTAGTTTTTCAGATTCTTTTTTTATATGCACCTCTTGCATACAAATTATGTCCATGTTCTGTTTTTTAAGATCTAGCAGTACACGTTTCCTCTTTATGGGTGAATTTAATCCATTAATGTTTATTGATAAGTTAAGTTCTTGTTCATCCTCCTTATTACTTTGTAATTCCCTTTGAAAGCATTTCCGTTTGTGCTCTTGTTCTTGCTCGTGCTCCTTCATGTTTCGCTATCCCATTACTACCTCTTCTTTCCCGCTCTTCCTGTTGGTAGCTAGCTCCTAATTCCTCCAAACTTCTACTTATTCTTGTTTCTCTGTTACTTTGACCTTCATCTCCATCTATTAGTTGGTCATAGAATTCCTGTGCCTTCTCTACATTGTCTATCTTAAATTTCCTGTCCCTCCAAGTAATTAACATCCCCTCCGGGATGAGCCATCTAAACATTATCCTTTGTTTAAAGAGCTGCGTTGACAAGAAGTTATAGATTTTCCTTTTATCTCTTATCCTTCGTGGTATTTGTTTGAGGATTAGGATTTCTTTCCCCATATATGTTAAAGTATCGCCTCTTACAGTATTAAGAATTCCATCTCTCATTGCTCTTCTCAAAAATCTGATATGTACTTCCTTGGGTGCTTGTGTTTTCTGGCATAGCTAATATTAATTCTGTATATTTCATCTATTTCACTCATTACGTGTTCTCTGCTTCTATCTAATATTTTCCCCAGTATTTCAACCATTATTTCCAGTAAGTTTTCATCTTTTGTTTCAGTAATATTCTGAAATCTTAAATAGAACATAGATTTCTCCATTTCTAAGTGGGAGATGGCGTCCTCGAGATTTTTGTTTATCTCCTCTAATTTGTTATCTGTTTTATCTTGCCTTTTCTCAACTTTATCTGTTCTTTCTACCACTTCTTGAATTTGTTTTTGACTAATTGCCAGTGCTGCTTGAATCACACCCACTCTGTCTTCAAGTTTTGTCATATTGTTTTTAACCTCAGTCATTTCGTTTTTTACCCCATCCATTCTGTTTGATAAATTCTCCTGCATCTTTAATATTATTTATTGCAAGGAGTGTATAGAGGTTTGTATACCCTGCATCTCTGCATTTGAGTTTGTCTTTTCATTACTTGCAGCACTGCTTGCAGCACTTGCAGCACTTTCCTGTGGTCTTTGTCTTGCTGGGGATGGTGTTGCAGTCAATGTTTTTTTACCCCCTTTTGTTAGTGTTGTCGTCATGGTGGACATTTGAATTACCTTAAATATATCGTTCCACTTTACCATCAATTACAGGTTATCTCTCTTTTTGTTTCAATAACTATCTTAGCTTTCAATAACTAGCTTCGCCATTTTATACAATGTAGCAGACGGAACATACCAGGAGAATTCAACTGCAAGTATCCTAATTTAATTCTAACTTAACTCCGGTGCTTTCTGTAATTTTTTGGAAGTAACAAAGCAACTAATATACAAAAAGATGGCGCTTGGAATTTCAAAGGGCGTGGAAAAGTGAAAGTTAGTGAAAGCAAGTGAGAGTTCCTTTTGCTGACAAACGCTTGTAAGAAACCTTACTTTTTACTTTTTACTTTGATGAACTTTGTTTTTTGGCTTCTTAATTTTATACAAAAATTAATACAAACTGAAAATGGCTTTAAAACTGGCAAAGACTGCTTCTTTTAAAGGAATAGGAAAAGTTCAAAGTTTCCCCACTCATATTGTCAACTTGCAAGATTTTGCCCCTCCAACACAGACTTTAACATTTGAAAAGTGGCAGCAAGCTATGAAAGATATGCAGAAACAAATTGCTTCTGTGGTTAATGAAAAAATTAAAGAAATTAATGGAAAAATTACTGAAATTAATGAAAAAATACAAGCTGTCTCATTTCATTTCAGACTCAACAAAATAGAGATGACCTGGTATCTGTATTTAAAGCTGTAGCAGTTAATATGGAATTATTGGAAAAAGATGTGGTTGAAATTAAACAAACTACGGTGACTTTGGTGAAAAAGTAGTTGAGATTCAGAACAAAATTGAAGGAACTGAGACAGATTTAACGATGATTCAATATAACGATATGGAATTTGCTCTAAGACTAAGAGGGGTAAAAGAATATAAACAAGAGAATTTAAAAGAAAAGATATTGAAAGCATTTGTGCAGATATTGGGGGGAACAAAAGCGGAATTGGGCTGCCAGATTGATAAAATATATCGAGTTAATTCGTGGATTGCAAGACAGAGACATTTGCCAAGAGACATTGTAATATATTTTACTACAAGGACATTGCGAAATCGAATCTTACAGGCGACTTTTAAAAATAAACTTAAGGTGGATGAACAAGAGGTTCTGACATTTAAGGAAATTCCTCTAAAAATACTGAAAGCATGCAAGGATTATGCCTTTCTGGTGGCAGAATTGAAAGAGTAACAGATAAGGTATAAATGGGAAATTCCAGCGGGTCTATTGATTACTTTTAAGGGAAAAAGATATAGACTCAATACGATTTTTAAAGCAAAAGATTTTTTTACCAACGTGTTAAAGGCTGGGTGACCAAAGCCACAAGAAGGCAAAAGAAATGAAGAAGTTAAAAAAGAGGAGAAAGAAGTTTTGTGGATTGCAGATCAGAGAGGAACTCTGAAGACTCAAGAAGAAAAGGATCCAAGACAGAGAGAAGTAATCGTTGAAAGTGAAGAAGAATTAAACCATCAACTTCAGTTGTCAACTCTTCAAAGTGAAGAAGAAGAATTAAATCAACATAATCTCAGATGCCAATTTAAAGAATTACTAGGCTTGGGAGAAGGATAATTTAAAATAAATACGATATAAAAGTCAAGTGCATATATAAAGGTTGTATAAGGTTAGACAAATTGGATTATAAGATTAAGTTTATATTATAGGGATATTTTTTTTCTTTCTTTCCTTTTATTTTTATTTTTTATCTTCCTTTCTATTTATGGGGAATATATATAGACTGTAATGCAATATAACAGAGATTAAATTGGTTTTAAAGAATAAGACTAAATTAATATTACAGGTTGGGGAATAAGTATAGAATGTATGGTAATGTAATAAAGATTAAACTGGTTGTAATGTAATAGAGATTAAGTGAACGTGAAGATGTTATGTATCTTTATATGGTGTTTAAGTTGGTTTTGCACTTAACAATTGTTGCCAGGTTGCTGGTGGCATAATATTGAAAGAGAAAAATCCATCTTGTATTAAAAGTGAATATTAAGAGATGTGTATTTGGAAAAGAATTCTTTTTTATTATTATTATTAAAAATTGATGTTTTAGTAAAACAAATAAGATATAAAAGTCAAATGCATATATAAAGGTTGTATAAGGTTAGAGAAATTAGATTATAAGATTAAGTTTGTATTATAGGGAATTTTTTTTGTTTTCTTTTTCTTTTTCTTTTCCCTCTTTACTTGTGGGGAATAAATATAGACTGTAATGTAATGTAATAGAGATTAAATTGGTTTTAAAAAATAAGATTGAATTAATATTACAGGTTGGGGAATAAGTATAGAATGCAATGTAACGTAATAGAGATTAAGTTGGTTTTAAAGAATAAAATCAAATTTATATTATAGGTTGGGAATAGTATAGATTGTTATATAATGTAATAGAGATTAAGTGAAAGTGAAGATGTTATGTACCTTTATATATGGTTTAAGTTGGTTTTGAATTTAACAATTGATGCTAGGTTGTTGGTGGACAATACTGGAAGAGGAAGACTCATCTATTATGCAAAAGTGAACATTAAAAGATGTGCATTTGGCAGAGATGGCTAAAATTTCCGAATATTTTGAAGACTATTCAAATGATATATTTGGTAATGGAAAAGATGGACTGACTATATTCAACTCAAGTATCAGACTAAGAAGATTCAAACAGACTGTGAAAGACATATTTTAATTTCTAGTTTTTTGTTTAATTTATAGCATAAGGAGTTAAGATCTAATGATATTTGGAAGTTAACAATTTGTTAGCATATTTTAGTTTTATATTTGTGTATATTATATTATACCCTGTGTATGTTCTGGGAAGTCCAGGGTGGGGGGAGGGGGAGGGGGGAGGGGGGGAGGGGGGGAGAAAAAAGGAAAAAAAATGTTTGTACGCATAAAACTTTTTCAATAAAAAAAATAACTATCTTCGCTATAGAGTTAATAGTAATATATAGTGCAGGAAAAGTCAGTAATCGTTATATTCACAATTTGCAGTGGTATTAATATCTAATAGTAGTTTTAACAGTTAATTTTACAGTATTTATCTATATATCACTACCTTTCAAAGAATAAATAAAGTAACTAAATGTATCAGTATAAATATAGGTATGAGTATAATCTAATATTTAAGTATAAATATATAATTATGATATAGTTATAGTATAGTATTTGATTATAAATATTATTATATATATCGTTGCAGGTATAACACAATCAGTTAATGACCATTAATTGGAATTCTATATGGTAGAATATATTAGAATGTCTTAGGTTATTAGCAGAAGAAAAAAAAGTAAGAAAGAGCAAAAGAGAAGGAGTTAAGAAAAAAAAAGGTTTGTAGCACAAAAAGGGGGGGGGGAGATATAGTTCTTGGATTCAGAGTCCAACCTTTTCACAAAGTTAAGTCCAACCTTCTTATTGTTTATTTTTCTTCGTTCTGGTATTCCTGATTTTCCAAAATGGTGTCTCTTTATTTATTTATTTATTTTTCGAGATCCCTTTTACAGTTTTTCTCCGTCTTTTGCCTTCTATCTGTCTTCCGACTTTCAATCAACCTCAGTCACTTTCCTTTCCTTTCCTTTCCTTTCCTTTCCTTTCCTTTCCTTTCCGGGATCTCCCTCTCGTCCTCGTACTTAAATCCAAAAAAGTCACTCTTATCTCCGCTTCCTGATCCCTTCAACACTTCCTCTGTCCCGTCTTGTCACTTACTTTACTTTCTCTCCATTCCTGTCACAAATTCCCCGCTATTCAATCCTCTCCGGATCTCTTTTAAATTTTTTTCCTTTTGGTTCAGTTCTCTCCATAAAGAAGCTTTCTTAAATTGCAAAGTATAGTTTGGATTCACGATATGACTCGCTGTTCTATTTCCGCCTTCCTCCTTGTTAGGCTGACAGCCACGTCTTTGAATCGGCCATTAAATGGCCGATCTCTTTCTTGCTTGATCTGAGGGTACCTCTCATTCTGTTCGAAGATCGCCTTTCTTCTCCAGAAACTCCGAGGTCGCCCCTCTCTATCGGTGCTCTTTCCCAGAGCCGACCTTGCCTCGAACGGCCTCAAAAACAAGAAATACCGGGCACGCCAGACGGAGCTCCGTCGGCTTGCTCGCACCGGCGTGACATCAGTGCCGGAAGTCCCAATGCTATTTCTATCCCTTGACCGGGCCTGAAACCTGACCAAGAAGGGTCTAGATCAGTGATGGCGAACCTATGCCACGTGTGCCACAAGTGGCATGCGGAGCCATATCGGTGGGCATGTGAGCTCAGGTCCGGCTCGCATGTGAGCGCCGGCCTGCTGATTTTCAGGCCTTCCGGGCCCACTGGGAGTCGGGAAACAGGCTGTTTCCAGCCTCCAGAGGGGATGGGGAAGGCCTGTTTTTTGCTCTCCCCAAGCTCCAGAGCCTTTCTAGGAGTCTGAGGAGGGCAAATACGGACTTCGCCACCCCTCCGGAGGCCAGAAATGGCCCGTTTGGAAGTTGGGAAACAGGCCATTTTTTGCCTCCGGAGGGCGTCTGGGAGGGTGGGGAAGGGCATTTTCACCCTCCCCAGGCTCCTAGAAAGGCTCTGAAGCCTGGGGAGAGTGAAAAACGGACATGCCATTGTGTGCCGAGAGCAGGGGGGTCACGTGCACATGCATTGGGGGGCGCATGGAATTATGGGTGTGGGCACGCGCGCCCCCCTGCACTCCCCCCTTTTGGCACGCAAACCAAAAAAGGTTCGCCATCACTGGTCTAGATAATCCATTTCATCCAGGACCCTCTAGCGTTGCAAAGCCACTACCTTTTCTAGAAAGGTCATGAGGTTACGTTGTTATTGCTCTGACAAGATGATCATATTTGTAGTATGACCACTGTCTTGAGTTGGGCCATGGATGACCTGGATAAGCCCATAGCTGTCATGGTTGTCCTGAACTCCTGGTCCACTTGAGGCCAAACCCAGGAATAGCAGATTGAAGTCCCCCAGTGAAACTCCAATGCCAATCCTGAGATGGTTGCTACACATCAGAGAGGTTACTGGGGAGGTTGCTACACATCAGGGAGGCTGGTAAAGCAGAATTCTTCTTCTACTTCATCACTTTCCTCTGGATGCCCTCAATCCATCTGTCTGATGATTGTTTTTCTTTTTAATGGCTTGACGACATGAAGAATTATCCTGACAAAATGTCTAAGAAACATCTTGAGAAAAGGGGAAGGTACTGATAGACAACAGGACCCCAATGTTTACTGAAGAGCCAATTTAGTGTGGTGGTTAAAATGTTGGCCTAGAAACCAAGTACTGGGCCTGCCATAGGCATGAAAACTGGCTGGGTGACTTTATGCCAGTCACTTTTTCTCAGCCCAACCTATTGTTGATGTAGAGAAAAGAGGAAGCAGGAGCATTAGGAATGTCACAGCCCTGAGTTAATATGACAAAGGTGGGATAAAAATCTAATAATAATATTTAATTACTTTGCTGGTGCTGAAAAATTGCTCTGCACTGCACCACCCATAATAATTCATAAAAGGCTCATGTCTGGATTTCAGGCACTTGGCAGCCTGTTCGCCTCTACAACCTGTTGCCAGTCACCCTGTGATTATGCGATCACATTTGCAATCTTTTCTGCCAGCTTCTGGAGAAACTGACAGGGAGGGGTCAGACAATTCGAGATGTGTTCCTCAACAATAAATTTCAAATCTTGCACCAAGGGATTTTCCCTCCTCTCCATGCAGGAGAAAAAAAGGACCTCAAATCTGATGGAAAATATTAGTGAAGCTGGCACTTTGAATGTTTCTGAGCAGGCTCTGAGAGGAAAAGGATGCTTGCAAGAGATTGATTCCGAAGAAGAAAAGCTAAAGCAGGGGTGTCAAACTCAATTTCATTGAGGGCTACATCAGGGTTGTGTTTGACCTTGGAGGGCCGGGGGGCATGGCCAGAGTGGGTGTGGTCGGGTGGGCATGGGCATGACAGCAATCAGCCTCCTGCAGCACTCTGTCAGCCAAAATGGGCCGCGGGGGTTAATTACAAAATGTAATTGGGGCTTTGCTTTGTGACAACCAGATCCAGCAAGCAAGGGGCATGGCTGGGTCCAAGCACAGTGGACCCCTCCCCCTGCACCACCAGCTTGGGTTGCAGCTCCACCAAGCTTCAGAGCTACGTTCGATGGAGACCCAGACAAGCTGGTGTTCGACGTGAACGGGGCATGGGCCCACATTGATGAATATGGAAGCAATTACCCCCATGACATAGCGATAGTCCGGGCCATCACTGACAACCTAACGGGGGAAGCAACAGTGTGTGTGTCCCAACTGTACAAGGACGTACCAGAGCTGACAAACGTCAATGTTTTCCTGCAGGAGCTGAGGGCCAGTTTGAGGATGAATCCCAAGACCAGGAAGCCGAGGAGGAAATCAAGGGGATCAAGCAGAGGGGCCGCTCAGCCAAAGAATATGTCCAACAGTTCAGGACAGTTGCTGGAAAATTACAGCAATGGCCTGAGCGGCTCCTGGTCTACTTCTTTAAAGGAGGATTGGACAAGGAGCTGCTTCACACGTGTCTGCCGAGGAGTTCCCGACCGAAGCCACAAGTGGTACCGGATGGCAGTGGCATAGACCTTGTTCAATCTGCATTGTAGTTCTCAGTGTAGAGTTGAAGATTTATTGATTGCCTGGTATGTGCCTACCACGTATATGTATGTATATAGAAGTCTTGTATATAAACCACTGTCTGAAAAACAAACCTCTGTGTACTGTATTTTGCTCCTGGGTTGTCTCAAAATAGTAGTCACGCTGTGCACACTCTGACAGACCTCAAGCTCCATCGGCCAAGTGGAAGAGGAGCCGAGGAGAGCCTCCATGATTAAATGCTTCCAATGTGGCCAGCAAGGCCGCCGAGCGGCTGAGTGCCTGGCCCCAGCCCCCAACCCACCAGCAAAGGCCGCAGAGTCGGCCAAGCTGAAAAAGCCTCCGTGAAAAGCTACGGAGAAGGGAAAATTTGCCTGCCAAGCCGTCGAGGTCTCCCCTCCCCTCAGCGAGGGGGGAACTCCGGTCTACCAGATGTTAAGTGACACCATCTGTCCCTTTGCCATTCAGTCGAGGCTAGTGGTACCCAAGACAGGGGCACAGGGGGAAGTAGAAGCAATCGTAGACACAGGCTGCACCCAGTGTCTGATCAGTCTGCCCAGTCCTGAAGCTAGGAATCAGGACAAAGCCCTTAGCTAACCCCATATGCTTCAAGCAAGTCGATGGGTCACTAATGGGAGGAGCCCCAGCCACACTCCTAACCGAGCCCATGAGATTAGAGATGGGCTGGAACTGCAACTAATCCGATTCGTAGTGGCGCCAAAAATGACAGCAGTAGTGATTATGGTTCTGAAATGGCTGGACAAGTGGGGCCCCACCATCTCCTGGGAAGGTGGCTACAGAAGCTGAGAATAGGCCCTCTCCCCCTCCCAATGCTGCTGGGGAAGGAGATGTCTGACGACTAAACAGCACTAAGCGAAGCGAAAAAGTGGCTGCTGCCTCACAGCAGCCCCCAGGCACTCCTCTGATCCCCAGAGAATACCGGGACTTAGCAAGGATGTTCAGTGAGAGGATTGCAACACGCTCCCCCTCCGGACCCACCGACTTATTATTGTTATTTGTAACAAAAGGAGCAACAATCTCCTGAACTGCATACTAGTTTACTTTCAGGTCCTTTTTGTCGCTCTGTATTTTCTTCCAATGCTTTTGAGGTCTAGTGAAGAGGACAGAACAAACCAAACACACCCACTACATGCAAATGCAAAACTGAAACCTTTTTCTTGTTACAATAGCAGCACCTCCTAAAGGAAGAAATGCATACTGTTCTTGCATTGGAGGGTTCAGTTTGTTACCTAGGACTTGCTTGTCCTCACTCAGTACACAGAAATTAGAATAATCTGATATACATTTTTTTTAGAAATGATTTAGAAAATATTTGAACACCCTATCTTAAAATATTTTATTCATCATGTTAAAATAAAATATTCCACAATGTTTTTTTTTCTTTTTTCAATTTTTCCAATTTTTTGGAAAAAAACAAAAAAGCCTTCAGGAAAAAAACGGGGAAAACCCGGTTTTTTCCCATTTTTTTCTGGTTTTTTCCCGGCCCTTCACATCTCTAATGAGGCCAGAGCTGTTTTTATTGGGAATAAAAGAAAAGACCAAAAAAGAAATTTATTATATCATACAGCATATAATTACAGCAGCAAGAATTACATTCCCCCAAAATTGGAAGAAAGAGAAGATCCCCTCGAATGCAATGATTATAAAAAAGGTGCTAGAATGAGCAGAAATTGATAAATTAACAATGGAATTGAGAGAGAGAGGAATCAATGTATTATAAAATATGGAACAGATGGTATGACTGGCTTGAAAAGTAAAATTAATGTTTAAAGGAATGTAGGATGATGTAACAAAATGGAGTAAATGTATCTTTAGAGTGTAAATGGATGTAAATTAATGTACAAAATGTATAAAGGAATAGATAGGTATAAATTAATGTACAAAATGTATAAAGGAATAGATAGGTATAAGAATGTTTATGTAAAAAATGATAGGCCTCAATATGGAAAATGTAGAATTAAAAAAGAATTCCCAGTATCGGAAAGCTCAAATTATTTAGGGGCTTTGTATGTAGTATCAAAACTTAAAACCCGATTTGGTAACTAGCAACAACTACAGCTGCTACAATTGAGATGTAATTTATGAATAGTCAAGCAAACCAGCTGCCATATTCTATATCAGGTGTAGTGTCTAGATGAAGCATAAGCTCCCACAGGTTACAATAATTTAAATAAAATGTTACTAGCATTAAGATAACCCTGTGCAAAAAGACATTAATTGGAATACTAGGTAAAAGCTAAAATTACTATAACTGTAGTAGAGGTCAGTTGCATTTATGGTAATGATGGCTCTAGAAACATCCTCAGCTATATAATTTATACAAAGAAGTATAACTTCATTTAGAACGTGGAGACACCATCAATCCTTTATTCAAAAACTACCTTTTTATAAAGATTCAATGCCAAAATTCATATTCAATTCCTAATAATTGTCACCAGAGTTAAATAGCATTCAGGATAAAATAGTACTTGGTTGCATGCCAAGTATGGAGAAGCACAGTCACCTAATACTATTTTATTGGAACATTCTTGCAAACAGACGTAGAACCCACAATTAACAAGGACAAATTTTTTTGCTCTAATGGGCCAGATAATCAGTTGAAAAATTATAATGTGTGACTGTGTTGCTGTTTATGCTCCTGAGACTTTTAGAAGCTTTAGATATCATAATCAGTGTTTTCAAACTTGGAACTGGCTGGGAACATACTGACTGCGAAATTCTGGAAGTTGAAGTCCACACAGGTCAAAATAGATAAGCTTGAAAGAAACAGCTAATGGGCTGGGACAGTCTTTATGTATGATCCTATCTATTACCTAGAACAGATGTTCTCAAAGTGGTCTCCAAGACACTTTCAGGGGGTCGCTGAAGTCAAATAAATATTTTGCAATGTCTCAAGTTCTAATTTATAATACAATGAATATTGATAGATATGACACACAAAACCCAGAGCACTTTGGGGTCTTCGGTTTTTAAAATGTAAAGGAGTCCTGAGACAAAAATGTGTGAGAACTGCTGACCTAGAAAATAGATTACCGTATTTTTCGGAGTATAAGACGCACCTTTTTACCCCAAAAAAGAGGGTGAAAATTTGGGTGCGTCTTATACATCAAATGTAGCCACACCCACCCAGCCACACCCATCCTTTGGCCTCTGTCTTCCAGCAATTTACCTGCTTGCAGCAAAGAGGGAAGAGCCTGTAAAGCCAAGCAAGTCATTAGCAGCTTCCCGACCTACAGCTGATTTGCCACGTGCAAAATGAAACTGAAACTAGCTGCAAAGAGGCAAATAGCTGGGAGAGACACGCAGATTTTTATTTTCTGCTGAACTGCATGCAAGGGGGTAAGTGAATAACTATAAATGTCTGTAGAATGTTCAAATTATTTTTTTTTAAAGACTGCTTTATTATTGTTCTAGACCAGGGGTCTCCAACCTTGGCAATTTTAAGACTTGTGGACTTCAACTCCCAGAATTCCACAGCCAGTTTTGCTGGCTGTGGAATTCTGGGAGTTGAAGTCCACAAGTCTTAAAGTTGCCAAGGTTGGAGACCTCTAGACAACTTAACAAAATAAAGAAGCTTTTTAAAATAAATGCTTGCTCTGAAGAGGTCCAGTGCTATTGTATCTTCTTTTAAATAATAGAGAATAATGTATACTTCCAGAAATTTTAATTAATTTTAACAGTTCTGTACAAGTATAGTCTGAAGTGTAACAGTGTCCTGTTTAGCATTAGAGTTAAATCCTGACTTACCTTGGAGTAGATCTATTTAAATAATTGGGAGTTAGTGTGACTACACTTAAGAAAACTTTCTGGCATAATGTACAGTGGTACCTCGAGATACGAGTGCCCTAACATACGAGATATTTGAGATACGAGCTGTCGAGCGAGCAAAGTTTTGCTTTGAAATACGAGGAACATTTGAGATACGAGGAACGGCCGGCTGCCACGACCCACTCATTTCCGCAACATTCTGAAAGGGAGGAAACCTTCAGCCAGATTTGAATATAGATTTAGGTTTTAAAACCCTGTCGCAGGGAACACGGCTCTATCAAAGAGAATTTTCCCCCTTTAGCTTAGCCATCGTGGCGTCCGTAGGGTTCTTTGGGGGGGGGGAGGCAGAGAGAAAGGAAAGGAAGGAAGGAAAGGGAAAAAGAATGGACCTGAAAGGAAGAGAAAGGGGAGAAGAGAGGGGGGGGGGAACTTTGGGTGTGTATCCTACAGGAATCAGAATCAACTTTGATTTTTTTTTGGGGAGGAATGGCCATTCACACCACCGGGGATTTTGCAGCTGAAAGAAAAGTTGCAGATTTCTCAAGGATCGGTGGTGTGTTTTTCCCCCTCCTCCTCCTCCACAGAAACATGAGATTTTGGGGGGGGGATGAGGGACGGGAAAGGATGCATCTGGATCCCCCCCCAGCGTGTTTCTAATTCCACCCCCTGGTCTGTGAAGTAAGTGACTTTGCCATTCTCCGTCCCCGCCAGCTGTTTAAAAGACCAGCTCCTTTCTCTCTCTTTCTCTCCTTTCTCTACCTTGCCTTCCACTCACCCATCCTTTTTCTCCCTGCGGACATCCCCCCCCCAGTTCTTTTCCACACTCTTCCAAATTACCTTAACGGGTTCTTCTCCCCCCTTGGGAAGGAGGGAGTTTCCTCGACTTCGTAAGCTGCTCTGAGTCTGCGATAAACTGGAAGTGGGGGGGAACCTTCCTCCCCGCTACAAAATAGGGATTGTCAGTGAAATATGCACTTCTTCCCCGCTGGCCCCCATTCACTCCTCTCCGGAGCACGTTCACAACAGTTTTTCCGTGCTCCCCTTATTTCAGAATGGGGACTTGCCACCTTCCTTCCCACCAACTCGGCAACTTTGCGCAGTCAAACGGCTTAATGGGAAGTTGGTGCCACCTTCCTTGAAGTTGAGGTGCTGACCCTCGTTTCTTTCTTTGGAAGGCTGGCAAGGAGCTGGAGGAAGGCGAGGAGTTACCAGAAAGCGGGGGGCAACCGATCTGCCTCCCCCCCCCAGCCTAGCCGAGAGCGCGCTTGGACTTGCGTGGGTTTCCTAGAGTGAGCGGGAGGAAAACACACTCTCGCTCTCGCTCTCTCTCTCTCTCTCTCACACACACACACAGACCCCTAGCAGCCAGCCAGCCTGGGGGCTGGAACGGATTAATGGCATTTCAATTAATTTCAATGGGGAAAATTGCTTTGAGATACGAGCAAATTGACATACGAGCAAGGTTACGGAACGAATTAAACTCGTATCTCGAGGTATCACTGTACATTTCTCCAATTCTTTGCTATTTCTTTTTTTTTTCAAAAAGTTTTTTATTTTTTCCTCCACCACTTTTACATTTCAATAAACATATACCTTAAATCATTACAATAAAATACACAATTTTACATTTATACTCCATCATTTAAAAATCAATATCTTATCTATACGCTTATATAATCAATCATCAGTCTATTCTGCTTTTCTTTCCACTGTACTCCCCCTCTCTACCTCCATCATCTCCTCCTACTTTTACTCCTTCGCTCCTCTACTCTCTCTACTCCTTCTCTTCCTCCCCTTCTACTTCCTCTTACACTCTCTTAGCCTTCCCCTGAGTACTCGTTTATCCTCTTATGTTTAACAGACTGATGATAAAATCTCAAATTTAAACTCTTCATATCCTTTCTAAAAAAAAAAAATTGTTGTTATTATATCATTTCTTTATATGTAACGCTTTATTTCTAGGTATATACTGTTAACTTCATTTTACTTCCCAAAAAAAGAAAGAAAAAAAAGAAAAAAATCTAGTTTTGTCATCTGGAATATTCACCAATTATTTTTCCAATTCTATTCCTGAATTCTCCGCTGTTCATTAGTTCCCAAATTTATTTTTATTCTCCTACTTCTTAATTTTGGCCAAATTGCTTCCTCCACTTTTTTGTCTCTATTCATTGTTTTTATATTTTTCCCCCTCTATTTTATCACAAAAACTAAATGCCCAATTATACATTCCAATTTCTTATATTAATCATAAAATTTCTTCTTTGATTATTTACACTCAAATTAAACATTTCACATTGAAAAAATATGATTTTTAAATTTTCCCTTTAAACATATCTCGTTTCAAAACACAAAAGAAAAAAATACGCAATCATATTATGCTTTTTCACTTACTAATCATCAAAAATCTTTCTGAATTATTCAATTAAGTATTCAACTCTTAAAATAATACATTTTTCCCTTTTAAAGATTTTCATTTAAACAAATTCATATGTAAAAAAAAGAATACACAATCATAATATATCTTTTAAATTCTAGTATTCATATTTAATCATTCATACTTCTCATATTAACATTATTTTATCTGAAATATCAAATCTTTAACTTCATTGCACCATATTAATCTATATTTAAAAGGACAGAAAAAAATTCAACTCTTAATAAAATAACTCAAATAAGAAAAAGAAAAAAAACATTACCATAATATTTCAATATCTTCATCCATTCCCTTTTAATTTCTCGACTAATTCATTTATATATATATAATTCCTCCACCATCTGATTAAATTCTCTTCCCTGTCTTTTAATTTTATACCAACAAGTTCTCTTTCCCCACGCTCTTTTCCTCTCTTAAATTTACTTTCTGCATATTACTTTTCTCCATTCTTTTTTCCATTTCATGTATCTCAAAATCCTTATCATCAATCTGAGATAGTTATTCTTAATATCATCTCTATTATCATTGTAACCATTATCTTTATCTCTATTTTCACTGTTTAACCCAGTGGAATATTTATCTTTATCATAATCATTTATTTATTTATTTATTTATTTATTAGTTGCATTTGTATGTCGCCCACTCCACAGAGACTCTGGGCAGCTCACAACAATAAAAAATCTACATGCAAAAAATAAATCTAGAAAAAACATTAAAAACAATAATTATTAAAAGCCTTAAAAACATTAAAAACAATTTAAAACCCCATACAATTCAGTTCATTCATGGAATCAAGGGTTCACGATGTTATATTGAAATCATTGGCCCCAGGCCTATCGACAAAGCCATGTTTTAACTGCTTTTCTGAAGGCTGGCAGGATGGGAATAATGCGGATCTCGGGGGGTAGTGTATTCCAGAGAGCCGGTGCTGCCACAGAGAAGGCTCTCGTTCGTGGGCCCGCCAGCCGACATTGTTTGGCTGACGGGACCACCAGCAGACCAACTCTGTGGGCTCTAATTGGTCTTAGGGAGGTATGTTGGAGAAGGCGGTCTCGGAGGTAAACTGGTCCTAAGCCATGTAGGGCTTTAAAGGTAAATCACCATCACCTTGAATTGCTCTCGGAGACCTATAGGCAGCCAGTGCAGTTCGCGAAGGATGGGTGTCACATGGGTGTATCTAGGTGTATCATTAGTCAGCATTGCATTTTCAATATTATTTCCCTTTTCATCATTTATAATATCTTCTTCGCTCTTCTTTTCTTCTTCTGTTCTCCTATCCAGTTTTTTTTCCCATTTGTACTTCATTTTTTCCTGTCTCAAAAGCTCCAAATACAGTTCTAAAATCTTCAAAAAGCTCCTTCATAAACTCAGTCAGTTCTTCATAGTCAATTTTCTCCATCTTTAATATTCAACAAAGTCAAACTGTTTCAGTCACAAATTTTTAATTTTACAGTCCATCCAGCTGCTAACAAAGATGTAATCCAGTCTTTTTCAATTGTAAATTTCCATTCCATTTTGTAGTTAGAGAGCCAAGTCCTTCTGTTCCTTTATTATCAATCTTTGTTCAAAGTCAGTCTTATCCAAAATAATCCAAACAGTCTTTCCATTTTTTTATTGTTAACAATTTCAGTCCAGTTTTTGTTCTTCTCTGTTTCAACCCCAATGTTATCTTTTATACAATAACAAATGCTCTATTCAAAATCCACAGCTGTTCAAGCTTGACCTAATTCAATCTAACACAGAACTCATTCAAGAGTATCACCAGTTCTTAATAATCATTAGTCTCCATGTTTCAAAGCTTCAAAATCACAAATCAGAATTTTCACCATTTATCCAGCTGCTAGCAAAGATGTACTTCACAGCCTGTTTTATAATTTGCAAATTTTAACTTTAGTTGTTGAGAGGTCAAATCCTTCTGCTCATTTATTATAAACATCTGTTCGTATTCATTCTTATCCAAGTCCAGTCAAAACACTTTCTTTCAAACAATAGCAAATTTACAATCTACTTTGTATTTCTTCAGCTCTTAAAAGGATTTTCCTTATTCAAGGTCACAGCTGTCCAAACATCCAAAAAGATATTCCATCACGAGATTAATTTTTCCAGCCACCAGATGGCACTCTCCAGTTAGATTTCCCGGCTCTTCCATTCCTGTTTTAATTTTCCTGTTTTTAATCAAATCTGATTTAAATTTTTTCTCTTCAGGTTTATTTCCCAATTCTTACTCTTTTATCAAATCTTTAAAACAAAAGTCCAAATCCTTAGTTTGGCTTTAGTTACAAATCCTTTTAAATCTGTTATTCTATTTTGTCCATATATATAACAGCCGCTCCTTAATTTCCGGTCCTTTTGCCCCCGTTTAAATTAGAAAGTTCCTTTTACCGTGTTCTTTTGGCCGTGTAACTCACCATCCTCTTCTTCAACTTCAAACTCCTCCAGCATTTGACTTTAATTTCCTTCCTTCCTTTCCCAGATGACTCCAAGTTTGCTAGTTTAAATCTTGCCAATGTGACCGCCGCAGCTAAGTGATGACACTTGAGGTCGTATTCCGATCACCGCCGGTCGAGGAGACAGAGCCGGCTCCCTGGGGGGTTTGCAGCCCCCCCAGTCTACCAGCAGGTGCTCCTCTTCCTCACCACCCCTGCAGGGTGGATCTGACCTGGTCCTGACCAGGTCCCCGGACGGCGCGGAATTTGGGGCTTCCCCGCGGAGCATGAGGAAACTCCGTAGCAGCGCTGCATTGGCCACGCCTTCTCCAATTCTTTGCTATTTCTATGGGTCAGGCCAGTGCTGTGGAGTCGGAGTCAGAGTAAATTTTGGGTACCTGGAGTCGGAGTCGGCAAACAATGCACCGACTCAGACTCCTACAAAATTTTGATTGGAATTTAAAAAAGCAAGTTTAAATGTCCCAATTCACAAAAAGTTATAATTAATGACTTCTCTATTGTAAGAATAAAGACCAATGCATGCAGTGCCTCACGTAACCGCAAAACGAACACGTTAAGTGACCGTGAAGAAGCATGCTTTTCATGTGCTTCACTATATGGCACGCAACGCACAATTAGGAGCGGCAATACTTATACTTTGCATAGTGTTGTGTTCTGCTGTTACAGGGAACCCATGGGTAACCTAGCCTCTCACTGATAAGGGATTAAGTAAATATGTTTTTTGCAGGACTAGACACACTTGTATAAGTGAAGGGAATGGAGGATCAATAGTTCAAGACTGAAGCTGTAAACCATTGGAAAAACTGCTGTCATTCAGCAAAAGGCTATAAAAACTTGTAAACTTCTATTGTTAGCTTAAACTTTAAACATGACTATGGGATTCTACTAGGGAAATCATGTTTTATAATAAAGGCCCCTTTCTGGATCCTCCCACTGCCCTATCTTCAGCAGAAGATCAGCACACAGAAAGGAGAAGGCAGCAGCTTCTGCCCAACTACCTCTCTCTGCTAGAAGAGCTTAGAAGAACTTGGTGGAACAGCTTCTTGGATTTAACTGTAAGTGTTTAGATTTATTTTAAAACCTGCATGCCTGTGTAATGAAGAATTGTGTGTCTTGAAGAGTTCTGTGTCCTGATCAGCTGATGAAAGTGCTGAATCAGCAGAGCTGCCAGCACAGACACTGTGATTGGTTGATGGGAGGGTGTGTGCAGTCTCACTCTGCTCCCTGCACAGATCAATTCTTCATTACACCTGCTTGTCTGTATGAGGGAAGACTTGTTTCTTGAAGAAACTGCATAGCTGTCCCTGCTGGTATGTATGAGGGAAGACATGTGTACATGTTTCTGGAAGAAACTGTCTATCCTAGGTTTGTAAGTGTGGTGCAGGAATGTATGAATGTTTATGTATAGTGCAGATTGTTTTTATGCTCTGAGTACTAAAATGTAAGCTCTGTGTTGTGTGTGTGTTCAGTACATGTCTGTGCATGTTTTTCTGTATAGGACAAATCATGTCTAGGTTTAGTGCTGGGATATATAGCTTATTTGTTTGTATAAAGCCATGTATGTACAACTTACAAGACTGTGTATGTTGATATTAAAAATCTAATTATATGCCAGTTAGTATAACATATTTTATATTTTAGGGAAAGAGGCATCCTAAACAATGGCAAAAAGACTGCTAACAACAAACACAACAAAGTCTACAGTTTATGAGCACTTTGCATTATCAAGTGATGGAAAACATTACGTGTGCCAATGTATTAGAAAAGATGATGATGGTGAAAAACAATGTGATGCAAAAATTAGCAGTTTCAGTGGGCCTGATAAAAATGCACCTTCAAGAGCATCAAATTTGAAAAGACACTTACAGCGTTTTCATCCCAAAGTGTTAGAAGCCGTGAATGAGAAAGATAGCAATGAAAACATTGCATCTACTTCTGTGACAAAAAACGTTCAGAAATCTACTGGAGAACAATCACAAATAAGAAAATTCTTTATATCTGACAAAGTTACCATGACACCAGAAAAATTCAAACACCACATTATTGAAATGGTGATAAAGAATAGTGTACCACTATCCTTCTTTTCACAGACAGCCTTTTTGGGCCTAAATGGAGAAATGGCAAATAAACTTGGTGTTTCTCTGGAAAGAGAAAGTATAAGGAAACTTATAATTGAGGAGGCCAAATATAAAAAAGAAGAACTACAGAAGGTTCTGAAATGACGTTTTGTCTTCCTTAAAATGGATGCATGCACACATCACAGAGTCAATTATTTTACTATTAATGTTAGAGAATGCTGACATTTTTTTAGACAACTTTGTTGAAGAAGCATTGAAGCTTGCTACTATTCATCATATGCGATGTGCTGTTCATACACTGCAGCTTGCCATAAGAGATGGATTAAAAGATCGCCATGCAGCTACACTAATTGGCAAATTACGGCAAGTAACTGTTGCAGCCAGGGCCCCGAAAACAGATGTAATTTTGAAAAGACGTGCAGGAAAAGGAGCCATTTTGGATCAAACAACTCGCTGGGGAAGCACTTATTTAATGGTGAAGCGTTTGCTTGAACTTAAAAACATCATAGAAGAAATGGACAATGAAAATATTGCATTAACTGAAAGCCAGTGGACACAAACAAAAGAGCTGGAGAACCTTCTTTCTTACCCCTTCACTGTCACCAAGAGGTTGCAATCTAACCCCGGGTAAATTCCTCTTGGAATGGAAGAGCCTGTTACATCGCCTGAACAAAAATGGAGGGTTAATAGCTGAGGGCATTGCATCTTCAATGATGAAAAGAGAGAGTCTTTTGCTGGAAAATGAAATCTTGTTAGCGGCTATTTATGTCGACCCAATGAGCCGAGTTTTGTTGAACAGTGAACAGACTGCTACTGGGAAAAAGTCCCTCTATGATGTAGCAGTTCGCATGAAGGGATTACAACCTGAAATACCTCCACAGGAGGATGAAGTTCTTTTAAGCAATAGTGGTAACTCAGGATAATCTTCTCCAAACGAAGAATTAGACTTTGATTCCTTATTAGACAAAATGGAAGTTGCTAAAGGAAAGCGTCGCATAAGCATTACAGAACCAGTAAATGTCCAAATAAAAAAGTTCCAACAGGAGTTTTATAAAGCACTAAAAGAAGTTGAAAAGTATGATCGCTCATCAAAACTTACTGTTGAAGAAGCCATCCTTGTTTTTTTTTTAAAAAAAAATAGTTTTTATTGAGTTATTTACATTTAAAAACAGAAACATACAAAAGAAAAACATTTACGACATTAACAAGTACAATATAAACATATACAAAACATAAAAAAAACACATACAGCTATAAAGCTGTTCTATTTCTATAGTTTGTTCTACGGCAAATATATATTAACATTTAATTTAACGTGGTTTTCGATTTTTGTCTCGTATTTTGCATTGTGTTTTATAAGTCAAATGTAGTAATGGTACAATTAACCATAATATTTATAATATTATAACAATAGTAATAGTAGTAATAGTATAAGTAGTAATGATAATCATAGTACAGAAAAAGTAAGGCACTGTTAGTTTAGTAATATCATAGTATACATATATAGTAATACAATATAACTATTTTCCCTATAAATTCTCTAATTCAATTTCTATATGCCTTATTTGGCTTGTATTTCTATTTGTTGCATTGATGTTGTTTGTTTTCGTTTTTCGTACCAATTGTAAAATAAATTCCAGATTTCATAGTAATCGGAGTCTTCCTTTCCTTTCAGTTCCATGGTTAATTTATCTGCTTCGGCACAGTCCAGGATTTTACTAATTACACTGCTTTCCTCGGGAATATCGTTTGATTTCCAATTTTGTGCTATCGTTATTCTCGCCGCTGTTAGTATATGTAGAATAATGTAATGGTATTTCTTTTGCATTTTTTGATTAATGTTTCCCAATAGGAAAATTTCCGGTTTGATATCTATGTCTTGTTGTGTGATTTCTTTTAACCAGTTTTTGATTGTATTCCAGAAGGTTTTTATTTTTGGACAGGTCCACCACATATGATAGTAAGATCCAGTTTTGTGTTGGCATCTCCAACAGTTTGGTGATAAATTTTTATACATTTTTGCCAATCTCGCTGGAGGGAGGTGCCATCTATAGAATACTTTATAATAATTTTCTTTGTATGAAACTGATTTTGTCATTTTGTAGTTTTGGTTCCAAATTTTTTCCCATTCATTAATTTGTATCTCATGTCCAAAGTTTTTTGTCCAGCTTATCATATTTCCTTTTATTATATCTTTTTGTGTTTTGTTTTTTTGAAGAAATTTATATATTTTAGTTATTGCTTTTGGTTCTTGATCTAATAAAATTTTATCTAATTCTGATTTGAGTTTTTGTATTCCGTATTTTCTCTTGTCGTTTTCTAATCTGTTCTTAATTTGAAAATATGGCCACCAATCAATCTTGATTCCTTCCTGTTCCAGTTTTGCTATAGATTTTATGGCTCCTCCTTCTTCCAGTATTTCTTCATATGTGACCATTTTTTCCAGATTCGTTGTGTTTGGGTGTGTAATGGCTTCCATACCAGAGAACCAGGGTGGTATTTTGGTGTAGTATTGTTTTTTGATTTTAAGCCAAGTTCCTAAGAGAGAGTCTCTGATTTTATGTCTTTTGAAGTATGAGTGTATTTTATGTTTATCATCCCAGAGGAATCCATGCCACCCTAAATGTAAATCATAACCTTCAAGTACCAGTAAACGTCTGTTTTTAATTTGGATCCAGTCCTTTATCCATGTTAAAACGGATGCTTGATAATATAGTTCAAAGTCCGGTAATCCGAATCCTCCCTGATTCCTATTTTGTTGTAAATATTTTAATTTAATTCTTGGTTTTTTCCCGGCCCATATAAATTTGGTTAGTATTTTATTTAGTTGTTCAAAATATTTTTTCTCTAACTTGATTGGAATGGTTTGGAATAGGTACAGAATTTGAGGTAATATTGACATTTTAATCGCTGCGATTCTACCAATTAGAGAGATTTGTAATTTGTTCCACTTATCTAATTTTTTTTCAATTTGTTTTAAAATTTCCATATAATTTGCTTCTTTTATTGTGGTGCATTTTGCTGACAGATTGATTCCTAGATATTTTATTTTCTTAACAGTTTGTAGTTCTAATTTCTTTTCTAATTTCTTATTTTGTGTGTCTGTCAAGTTTTTGGTTATTATTTTAGTTTTTTGTTTATTAATTTTCAGACCAGCTACTTTCCCGAATTCATTTATTTCTTTTAATAAAATTGGCCCTGTCTCTAATGGTTCTTCTATGTTAAAAACTAAGTCGTCAGCGAATGCCTGTAATTTATATTCCTGCTCTTTTATCTTAAGTCCTTTTATTTCTTTATTTTCTCTTACTTTTTGTAATAATGATTCCAATGATAGTATAAATAATAGTGGGGAGAGGGGACAGCCTTGTCGAACTCCCTTTTCTATATTAAAATTTTTTGTAGTTTCTCCATTTATAAGAATTTTAGCAGTTTGTTTTGAATATATTGATTTGATTGTCCTTATGTAATTCTCTCCAAAATTCATTTTATTCAATTGGTTTATTATAAAGTCCCAGTTTAGGTTATCAAATGCCTTTTGGGCATCTAAAAAAATGAGTGCCATGGATTCCCCTGGGTGTGTCTCATAGTATTCTAAAATATTTGTAATTGTTCTTATATTGTTTTTAATATGTCTATTTGGTAGGAAGCCATTTTGATCTGAATGTATTATTTTGGTAAGCATTTTTTTTAGTCTTTCCGCCATTATAGACGCAAAGATTTTGTAGTCTGAATTTAAGAGCGAGATTGGCCTGTAACTCTGGATCTTATGTTTCATATTGATGTCTTTTGGAATGATTGTTATCAGTGCCTCTGTCCATGAATCTGGGATTGCTCCTTTTGTTAGTACTTCATTATATGTAATTAGTTGTATATTTTTTAAAATCATTTGTAATTCTTTGTAGTACTCTGCTGGAATACCATCCGGTCCTGGGGTTTTATTGTTTTTCTGATTCCTAATAGCTTTTTCTAATTCAATCAATGTTATTTCTTCATCCATCTTATCTTTAATATCGTCTGGTAATTGCACTATATTAGAATTTTTTAAATACTCTTGTATGTTCTGGGGTTGTATAGTATCTTTACTGTATAGCTCTCTATAATATTCTCGTGCTATGTCTTTTTTCCCCTCTATTTCAAACTGCATTTTCCCTAGCGAATCCTCTTAATTGTTGTATTGTTTTTTTTCCTTTTCTTTTCTTAATCTGTAGGCCAGCCATCTGCCTGGTTTGTTAGCATGTTCAAAATAATTCTGTTTGGATGTCTTAATTTTTAATGCAATTTCTTCTTGTGATATTAGATTTATTTTGTGTTTAATTAAATCTTTTTCTTCTTTTATCTCTTTATTTTGTGGCGTCTCTTGTAATTTATGTTCCAATTCCCCTATCTTGTTTTGTAAGTCCTTGATTTGCTTGTTTTTATTTTTATTTCTTTTAATAGAGTATGCAATAGTTAATCCTCTTATATATGCTTTCATAGTGTCCCAAATATTTTGTATAGATGTATCCTCGTTCCAATTCTCCTGTAGAAAGAAAGTTAGTTCTTTCTCCATATATTGTTTAAATTCCTTTTCTTTTATTGTTTTCTGGTTCATCATCCATCTCCTTCTTACCTTACTTGTTCCTCTTATTGTAATTATTATAGGGTTATGGTCCGCCCACGTATTGGGTTCTATTTCTACACTGTCTATTTTAATAATTGGTTCTATATTTGACCAGACCATATCGAGTCTAGACCAGGATTGATGTGAGTTTGAAAAATATGTATATTGATTCTGTTTCTGGTGTCTTTCTCTCCATATATCTTTTATTTTAAATTCATTCACCATTTCAAAAAAAATTTTAGGTAGAGTTTTCCTTTCCACATTTTTTTTTGATCCCGTTTTATAATCTTCTTTAACATCTACCACTGCATTAAAATCTCCAATTATACAAATGTTTTCTCTCTCTAATTTAATGATTTGTTGGTATAATTTTTTATAGAATTCTTTTTGTCCATTATTAGGGGCGTAAATAACTATCAATGATATTTTAGTTTTGTCTATTGTAATTTCCACTATGAGTATTCTTCCTTCTGTATCTCTATATATTTGTTTGGGTGTTAACCAATTTTTGATGTATAGTGCTATTCCTCTTTTCCTTGAGTCGGCCAGGGATGTAAAGAGATTACCTATCTTGGGGTATTGTAATAACTTATATTCTTCTTTTTTAATATGAACTTCCTGTAAACATGTAACGTCTGAACCTTGTTTCTGTAGTCTATTGAGTATTTGTCTTCTTTTTATTGGTGAGTTAATTCCATTTATGTTAACTGAAAATATTTTAATTTGATTTTGCATCTTATTTTTTACTTGTTGCTCTTGTTAGTCTCGCAGTTTTTACTTCTTTTATTTTCACCCTCCTATCTCCCTCTCTCTCTTGTCTTTTCATTCTCTCCATTTCTTCTATCATTTCTTTTTCTTCCTGGCTTTGTCCCTCTCCCTCTGCACTGCTCTCTCCTTCCTTTTCTAAATGTGTTTCGATAAATTGATCTGCTTCTTCCATTGTTTCTATCTTAATTTTTTTCCCTTTCCACGTCACTAGGATTCCTTCCGGAATCAACCACCTAAAAGGAATTTCTTGCCTTATTAGTTTTGCAGTACAGTATTGTAGGTCTCTTCTCTTTTCTCTTATTCGTTTAGGAATTTGTTTTAATACATTGATTTCTCTTTCCTTATGTAGTATTTGTTCAGTTCGCGTGGTTTTATAAATTTCATCTCTTATTGCTTTTTTTGTAAATCGTACATGTACCTCCCTGGGTAATTTATGTCTTTTAGCAAAGTTTGTTTGTACTCTGTAGATTTCATCTATGTGTCTATTTATTTCTTCTTTTTCTACCTGTAGAGCTACTGCTAATATTTCTACTACCTGTTCCCGCAAATCCTCCTCTTTCACCTCTGGTATGTTTTGGAACCTTAAGTAGAATGCTGATTTCTCCATTTCGAGGAGGGCAATAGCTCCCTCTAATTCTTTGTTTTTTGCTATTAGTAATTCTTCTGTTTCCTCTATTTTTTTGTCGGTTATGTCTGTTTTTTCCTCTAAATTTTTAATTTGTTGTTCATGTTTTGCTACTACTCCCTGGATTACCTCCATTCTATTGTCTAATTTTTTGATGTTTCCCTTAACTTCTTCAAAATTTTCATTGGTCTGTTCTTGATTATTAAATATTGTTTGCTGCATTTTAACCATTGTTTCTTGTTGTGTCATCATAAATTCTTGTATTCTATCTAATGTGGCCTGCATAGTGTATAGTGAAGGTGCTTGTCCTTGTTTTTCCGTGGTTGCCATCTCTGTTATCAGTTTTTGCCCTGTTGCTGAAGGTGTTACCGGAGTTGGTTTCTTAATTGGTTTAGTCACAGTAGTTGTTGTTGACATGATCACTCTGCTGAAAAAGTTATTCCACACTTTCATAAATTTATTTACTAGCTACTAAGGAAAAGAAGAGGGAAGCATGAACTGGAGTAGCAAGTCTAAAGTTTAAAGGAATCAGATGAAAGTCAGAAATTCATTAAAGTACAATAAGGAAGAGTATTGGAGAGTATTGTTCATGTTTTGAGATAGGGAGATAGAAAAGAAGGATTAATTCTTAATCATTTAAATATCAATTTTCTATTTTGTAAATTTCTATTAAGAGCTTATTGTTATTATTATTGCTATTTATCTTTTCATTATATAAATCAAAAAAAATATTTACTAACAATTTCTATCTTTGTTAATTCACAATCTAAACAGTTTAAGTAGTTTAATATTCAATAATAGAAAAAGAAGAAAGAAGAAAAAAAAAAGAAAAAGTCGAAAGAAAATGTCTATAAATATATATATATATATATATATATATATATATATATATATATATATATATATATATAAATTCACTTAATTCAATTTCTTAGTTTAAATTATTGTTAATACCTCTTAAAATCTTATTTCTTATTTCTTACTTTCCATAAAATGAAAAAACTAATATGTACTAATAACCGTAGTATTTAATTACTTAGATATCCACACATACTAATCTTAACTTTAATAGCTTTAGTAACTAAGTGTTAAAGTTTAATTATCAAAGTATTATTAATTATAGGTTTACTCAATATATACTTTAAAGTTTTCAAGTTGATTGGGTATCATATGCTGTTTCTTACAAATGTCTCTCTGGGGGTGGCGTCTTCAATCTTCTTTTCCTGTTTTCACAGTCTATTCAGGATGTCTGCGCTCTAGAGGATTGCTTTGTCACAGTTCTCTCTCTCCTTTCCCCCCCTTCTTTAATTTCAGAGTATTTCCGATATGATCTTCTCGTGGGTCCCTTTTTTACCCTCAACTGTTTTTCCGGTAGTCCCTTAGTTCTTTCTGGGTCGTATCCCTTTAAAGCAGTCAGTTGATTTAATTTTATTTGTCTCGCCTTCGCTCCTTTCCGCTAAGGCGCCGCTAGGTTCTTTTTTTTTTTTTGGAGACTCAATTGTCTTTCGGGGGTGCCGATCGTTCTCTTCTCTTAAGGAATATTCTCCGAAAATCAAAACTGTAATCCAATTTGTCTAATATTTCCAATGATCTGCGAATATTTTGCCGTTCCTCTATCTCTCCCTTCCTTGCTGTATGCTCAGGCGGCCATACCTCTGGACCAGCATGGTTTGCTGGTTTCTTCTTCGCTCCGATTTGGGGTTTCCATCTGCTTCAGCGGGGGTTTGCGCCTCCTCCCGTCCTCGCACGATGATCCCCTTCCTCGCGCTAGCCCCTACAAGGCTCCACGCTGCGGATTTTCGGCAGTCTGAACGAAGAAACTCGAGCTAAGTTGCATGAGTTTGCTTCTTAGCTTCGCTCCGCCATGGCCCCGCCCCCGGAAGTCCATCCTTGTTTATCCAGAGATCGTTAGTGATGTGGCCAGAATAGTTACTGCAATGCCACCCACCCAAGTCAGTGTCGAAAGATTATTTTCAGCCCTAAAAATAATAAAGTCTGACTTAAGAGCCTCTATGAAAGAGGATCTGGCAGAGGCAATTCTCTTCCTTAGAACTCTACATTGAATTGATTTGCATTTGCTAAGCCTATAACTACATTTCAAGATTAATATACACCATTTCTAGGTTTTACAAATTTTGTTTTTGGTTCATATAGATAAGCTTTTTGTTTTTGTTCTAAAACAACCAAATAATGTGGTTTGTATTTTTGAACTGATAAAGTTCCTGTTCCTGATGTTTATGCCTGCTGCTACTATCCAGCCACTTGATTAATAATATTAATTTAAAAAAATTTTTTTTACAAAACTTTGTTGTTTTCATTGTGTTTGTCTTTTGCTTAAACTGTTCAATACAGTAGACTGTCGGCTTCCCAGCCAGTAGTCCTGTGGTAATGACATGTATGTTGCCTTTCTTTCCTTCAAGGAATGTATAAAATACATTCACATATTAATACAGAGGAGTCGGAGTCGGGGAGTCGGAGTCGGAAGTACAAAAAACTGAGGAGTCGGAGTCGGAGCATTTATCTACCGACTCCACAGCCCTGGGTCAGGCACACATGCACAGAAATACACAGCAAACAGTGTATATCATCTGTGCTGTTTGCTGTTTGGCAAATTGCTTGGAGGCACAGGCCTTTTTTTCTTGTTTTCCTCCCCCAAAACTAAGGTGCGTCTTATACTCCGGTGTGTCTTATACTCCGAAAAATATGGTAAATACCATATGAGTGGAAGAAAACAAGTATATGTCTGTCTCTAAAAAGATGAAAAAGGGATTAAAGAACCACAGCCTAATCACAAAAATGTAGACACCTAGGAAGATTCTACAACAGATCAAAAAAAGTAATCTCATTAATAATTTGATATATTGGAATGTTAGTTTATTAATGATATATGCCTAATTTTTTAGATTATGTTTAAAAGGTTTTGAGTAACAAGGAGTTAAAGAATTAGAGAAATTTTGAAATTAATAATCTGTTAGTATATTTTAATTTTATGTTTATTGAATACTATACCCTGTGCTTTTTCTGAGAAGTCGGGGGTGGGGGTGGGGGGGAGAAAAGAGAAAAATGTTTGTACTTTGTACTAATAAAACTTTTTGAATAAAAAAAAGTAATCTCCAGGCATCTTGAAACACTGCAGCATTTATCAGAAGCCACACAGATTTGTCAAGAACAAATCTTGCCAGACTGGATGTGTTTATGCAGAGGATGAACAACCAGCTGCTCAGAATGCATTAATTTGGATTTTACACTGAGAAGTGGGTTGGACTAAAGGGTCCTTTTCAAAAGTATGATAAACCAGACATAAAAATTAGTCAGGTTCAAAAATAATGACACTTCTATACACAAGATTTACTTTCGCTTCGTTGAAATCTGGGCCCAATCCATTATTAAAACATCTTTTTGTAGATATTCTTGAAATATTCAATTTCTATAATTATCTTGGAAACGTTTGTGTAATGAATGCAATTTAATAAAACATGAGTACTTATCTTTCAGCACACTCTATCCATTCCTAATTAAATCTACCTTTATGATAAAAAATATTAACTGAACTGAACCCTATAGACTGAAAACCCATGAATTTTTCGGTCCAGTGTGCATTTAAGCAGAAACAGCATTAATTTCATTAAATTGGATCAAAATTTACCATATAAGAACAAACTTAAAATCAAAAGGCATTTATATATTCAATCAAACAGCCATTCAGTCTTCCAATCCCCGAAGCCAGTTTTAAAATGAAGCAATATAACTAGAATGCATGTAATAATTGTTTAGGAATCACTGATATAAGCTCAACAGCAGCAAATATGTGGTGTTAATACTTTTGTAATATTTAAAGTTTTACCTGGGTCAAGTATATTGAAATCTCATAGTATTAATAATTGAAATGACCTGGAATGTTATACAAATCTTTACATGAGTACTCTTGAATTAGAAAATTATTCAGTATTTCAGAATGGTTCTAAATATTAGCATGAATAAGAAACATTTTCTTCCTTTAAAAACAATTAGCATTAATATGTTAAAAAATTAATATTTAAATTTTACAACTTTAAAAAAATTATTTCTAGAAGGATCCACAGTAGGCAAACTCAAATTACCCTACATACCAGTTATACAGAATAGTCTGGAATGCTCTTTCCAAGGTGTGACCAAACAACCAGAATGAAATCACATGCAGCCACAAGTACAATTAAACAGCTTTTGAAAACAGTAACAACTTTAACTTATAGAATACTATAATTATAGAGAAAACAGCAATGTTTATGCTGCTAAGTACACGTTCATTTTGATCTTCCTTTTTTCCTGCTTTTAGATTTTTTGATACCTCCCAATCTTCTATCACCCGAAACTTATATAGTGCCTTGCATTCCTGTTAACAAATCCCATCCATTCCAAAACTAGGAGGCTGAAAGGAATGGTTTGAAGAATGGACGCAAAGAAAAGGAAAGCACCACAGAGGAGTGGATTCCATTTTCGAGCGTTTTAGTTTCCTGCATTAAAAAATGAGGGGGAGCCGCACAAAGTACCAGCCGTAAAATAAGACGCAGGAAATGAGTCCGTGCGCCGGGAGGTTCCAATCAGCAATTCTCTCCTTTCAGAGTGAGAGAACTCGAAAGCACAATAGAAAAAAGGAAAAGAATAGAGCCGGTAAGGGAAAGAAGAATTTGAATGGGAGAGCAGGGCGGGGAACTGAGAAATGACCGAGAAGCGTCGAACAAAAGTGGGGATAGAGGGAGACTTTCGCTTTGGAAAGAAAACGAGCTTCAACCCAGAGCCCCAAGGAATCAAGAGGAAGGTTGTGGTACGCTTGTCCGTCCCCGCAACCTTTCAGCCTTCTTCAGCCGAAAGGAGGAGTCAGAAGGAAGAAATGCGGTTTTGGTTAACTACTAGTTGGGCTCGAGCCTCCACGAAGGGCGAGCAGCAAGCGCGGATAGCTGAAGCTCGGCCCCCCGCTACAGCTTTCGCCGCCACCGGAAGCAGCGCGAGGGAAGAAAGAAACTGAAGGTGACTAAACGGGCTCGGGACCTGCTCCTCCATCTGTCACCAAGCCGGCATTTCCACTCCCGCCCTTCCCCAGCAGCGGAAAAGAGCTCGGGATGGAGACTCACCCATGGTGCTGGTGGCAGCTGTGGCTATTCTTGCTGACGTTCTTCCCACTCAGCCGCGGCGGCAAGGAGCGAAACGACCCCCTCCCTCACCTAGTAGTGGTGGTGCTTCTGCTACTATTCCCGCTGCACCACCAATTCTCCAACCCCACAACGCCGACTCCGCTGCGTAAACCGCCAAACAGCCTAATTGACGCCTACGCACACGTACTGAGAGGCCGAAGGGGCTGGGAGACTCCGCTGTCTCTATCCTCTTCCGGCCTCGTCTACGATATCGCGAGAATTTCCACCCCGAAAATATTTAATCTTGTCCGCAATCAGTTTTCTTCCACCCTTCTTTTCTATCCTAACCATTGAGGCACTTTCCTCCATCTTTATCTCGGGCATATTTCTCCATCATGAAACTTAAGTGATGTCTATGAAAACAAGCTATTTGTGGTGTTTATTTCGTACCGAACCTGGATATATATTAATTACTAGTCTATAGATAGTACTTATTTAGGATTGGTTATAGTTTCCGCAAGGGAAGTGGCAAAAAATAAAATATTTTGCCTATCTCAGAGATGGATGTCACGGTTACTGCGCAAGAATTCTTTTGATTGCGAGGTAGGAACTGTTCGTGGGCAGGCGTAGTCTTGGAGGTTTTCACCGGTTAGGCCTCTAGCCCTACAAAAAAGTGCGGAAGAAGCGCCAACAGTTTCTCAAGGAGGGGAGTTAATGATGAGGGAACTGTAGCTGAGAGGAAGGTCAGCTCTGAATGATTAATAGAAAAATCTGTAAAAAATGAAGGTGAAATGACTGCTTGGGCGCGATCCGCTGGAGATTGGAACATTTTGCTCTCTTTTACTCACCCCAAAGTTTTCTTTATGCTCTACGGGCATTGACGTCAGAACAACTAGACACAAGGACAGGTTTCTACCCCCCCATGCCATCACTCTGCTAAACAACTAATTCCCACAACACTTAAACTTTCTAGAAAGGTAAAGTGACCAGATATTTTTTTTTAAGCGGGACACAATTTGAATTTTGCCCTCTACGCATGCGCAGAACGCTGCGCATGCGCAGAGGGCAAAAGACAGCGGCGTCCAGGCGGCCCTGCCCCCCCCCCGTCAATGGTGTCCCCACACACACCCGGCGCCTTTGCAAAGCCCGGCCGACCTCGCAAGGCGGTTGTGCAAACGTTTTGCAGGAGCAGGCATCGCCCCCGAGCCCCGTTTCTGCAAAGAGGGGGTGGCTGGGAAGCGATGCATGCAAAGCCGCCGGTGCATTTTTTTTTTTGCAGCGGCCGGAGAGGGTGGCTAGAAGTCTCCCGGCTGCACCGGTTGGATGCTGGCCTGCCGATTCGCCCATCCTTCCCACCCACCCAGCCAGCCCGACCCCGCCTCCCAGGGCCGTGGAAGCCCTGCCCGCTTTCCCTTCCTCGCCTCCCCGCTTCTCTTTTATTTTCGCTTCGCGCCCAGCCACTTCCCGGAGTCGGGGTTCGCTCCGCCGCCTTTGCAAGACCGCAAACTCGGGTCAAGCCCGGCGCGGCCGGAAGAAGAATGAGCGAGCGAGGGAAGGAAGGAGGGAATCGTACGGCTCCGCCCCGGATGCACCAGCTGGCCACGCTATCTCTGTCGGGGCTGCAGCAACCCCAGGACCTCTTTCTCCAGGCACGGCTTCCGGATCCGGACTACTCTAAGGTGACCAGATGTCCCGATTTTGAGAGGGCCTGCTGCTGCTGCTGCTGCCCCTGCGGCTGGGCCCAACCTGGCCGTCCTCGAGTGCCTGCAGGCCGATTTTTTGAAAGAATGCCCTAGTCGGGCATTGTTTTAAAAAATCGGGACTTTTTAAGAGGGCGGGCGGGAAGCGGGACAAATGATTAAAAAGCGGGTCTGTCCCGCCAAAATCGGGACGTCTGGTCACCTTATAGAAAGGCAGTATTACCACCATTATTCTAATCTTCCGTATTACCTGTTGCCTTATCTTCTTACCACTATAACTTTGTTGCTTGTATCCTACCATTTAAATTGTTTAATTAGTATCCTACAGGGGTGGCTTCTGGATTTTCTCGCTGGCGGTTTGCTCAGTGGTGCGCCGGGTGTGTGTGTGTGCATGCGCAGTGCTTAAAAAAAGCTATGCATGTGCAGAAGCTAAAAACAAGATGGCGCCGCCTATGGCGCCACCGAAAGAACCGGTTCGGGGGTATGGCAGGCCTAGGTCGCTGCTGCTTCCAGCTACACAGGCCGCCAAGTTACTACCAGTTCTATAGAACCAGTCCGAACCAGGAGGAAGCCACCTCTGATATCCTAGTATGATTTATGTTAATTGCTTATTTGATATCAATGACTATCACTAAGTGTTGTATCTAATATTTTATGATGAATGTATTTTTACAATGACTATGATAATAAGCTATCACTATTGTTGTATGCACACTGAGAGCTTATGCACCAGAGACAAATTCCTTATGTGTCTAATCACACTTGGCCAATAAAGAATTCTTCTAATAGTAAAACAGCAAGGGCTTCATGTCCATAAATAAATGTTGTGACAGTTTGATGTTTACTACATTGTGCTGAGTTTGAAGTGGTGAGAAAACTAGTTTGTGGGACATATTTGCCCCATTCGTTGTAACTTCATGTTGCAACCTTTTTCATGTCATTACTTCAACACACAAAGCACAGAGGTTTTCCAAATGAAACTTATTCTAATGTTTAAAAAACAATACCACACACTTCTGATTTTCGGAAGATTAAATAATAGTTAAAATATAAATAATTTATCTGTGCATTATAATAATCACAAAAACATGGCAATATACAATATTGTAAGCCTTTCGGAGATCATTATATGTAATCCACTCACTCCCATCTCTTAATGATGACTTATCCTGATGTCTTTCCAGCCTAGAGAAAAAATTTAAAAAAATATTGATTCTGCATGATTTAGGATTTAAATGTAGTGTTAATCCATAATTGGCATAGGGTTTCTAGCACAAAATGGCTAAATTTCATCTCACTATCTGAGATACAAATTTATTTTACTAATAAATATACCAACACAAAATAAACAAGGCACTTTATAAGTTAGGACATGAATGTGGTTATCTGTCCATCAGTATTTCTCCCCTGCTGTCACAACGAAGATACAGATTTCTATTCATAAAGGCTTTAACAAACATTCTCTGTTTCTGGAAAAAAACGTTAAGTGAAAACATTAAAATGGGATGGTTTGTTTTTCTGTTTGTATGAATGGGGATTGTATCAAGCTATTTTTCCAATACAGCCCTTCCAAAATCAGGATATACTGTATAATAGTGGTTCTCAATCCCTGGGCGGCTGTGATGGCTTGAAAAAATGTTATGATTTAAATCTTGGTGGTCCATGGCCACAAAACATATTTAAAGAGGTCCATGGTGAAGAAAAGGTTGAGAACCATTGCTGTAAAAACTGGCTGTATTCATACCACATGCTGCTTGACCTTAAAAAAAAAAGCAATATTTCTAAGTTTGTTTTATACCATGAGCTATAAACTTAACAATGCAATGCAAACTGTGATTGCAAAATATGATAAACTAAAATGTCCAGTAGAGTTACTAATATAGCTAATGTAGGTTAAAGCTGACTGCAATTGGAATTGAAAGGATGTTCTGAAGGTGACATGAACATTAATAGGAACTACATAATGACTAAGCTTACTTTCTAAATCAAAATGCATAATATAGCTGTTTGTGAGTGATGTAATCTCAGAATCACACTAATCTCAGAAAAATGCATCTTATACACATGTGTTTATAATACAATTATATTTTTTGTTTTATTGTTTAGTTGTTTCTTAAAATGTTGTACACTGCCCTGAGTCCTCAGGGAGTAGGGCGGCATAGAAGAACACTAAATAAAATAAATTACCCTATTTTTCGCACTATAAGACACACTTCCCCCCCAAAAAAAGTGGGTGGAAATGTCTGTACGTCTTATAGAGCAAATATTGCGGCAAGGGGTAGGGGGGTTGGTGCCGCCTGTCACTGCGGCTGCCGTTCACCACTGCTGGGGAAAGTTGGAGCCTTTGCTGCCGAGCAGCTGATTGGTGGTTGGATCGGCCTCCCGGGATACCACCAATCAGCTGTTCTAGGCGGGGATTGCTGCCGCCAACCGCCGTCGATCACCGCTGCTGAATGGCAGCGAAAGGCAGTGGCAATGCCCGCCACCTAGAACAGCTGATTGGTGGTATTCCAGGAAGCTGATCCAACCACCAATCAGCTGCTCGGCAGCGAAGGCTCCAGCATTTCTTGCTGGCGGCAGCAGCTCAGCTCAGTTGACCGGTGGTGGGCACAATGGAGCGGAGCCCTGACAAGCCACGTGCTGGGGCTGCGATAAAGTGCTAAAGCTGACCAGGATGTTTGCTGTTTGCTACAAGGACGCTAGCCAGATGAATACCGGATGGCCGCTGGGAGGCAGAGGCACATTTTTTTTCTTGTTTTCCTCCTCTAAAGCTAATGTGCGTCTTATGGTCCAGGCCAGTGTGTCTTATAGTGCAAAAAATACCATTTTACTTACTCCATATCATCCCATCAGATTATCTAAAAACTGCAATCTTGTGCACATTTTCTTAGTATTTCCATCAAACTCACTTAAACTTTTATATTAGTGTAAGTTCCTTGCATTAATTTCTTTTATTAAGTATGTCAGCCATAAAGGTCTAATATATGATAGACTGACATCTATCGAACTATGTGCTGATCTCCCTCAAATCTAATGAACGGAAAAAATGTAATTGCAAATTTTTTAAAAGATATAAACACCAACACATTGTGTACTGAACAATTATAACAAAAACAATCTTGTTTTGAGAAGTGTTTCTTATGTTGCATTGGTGAATGTCCATTGCATCAGTTATCCAAAGAAAGAAGCTCTGATCCAAAGAAATCCAATGATGTAATCTTGGTGAGAGGCACACACATATACTTATTGTCTGAAATTGAAAAAGAGTATTTTGTTGTAAATGTAGTAGTAGTAGTAAATCTGTTTTTATGTCATGATACAATAGGACAAATTCTTAATCTCTTAGCAGTTTTAGGTAAGTTTTCCAGGCTTTAAATATATATTGGGTACTTTATGATTGTATCAAGCTTATCAGGAACATCATTGGTAAAAATATTTTTTGTTGTAAATAAAATAAACATAAATGATGGATCAAGACTGATCAAAGCTAGTTTCAAGTCCCTTTCAAGCAGTGGGAGAGTTTGGGCCAATCATGGTATCTCAGTTCAACCTACCTTATATGTTTGTTGTAGATGATAATATAGAAGAGGATCCCATGCAGTCTGTGCTCCTTAAGAAAATATGGGTTGCAATAAACAGATAAATGTAGTATATACCAGTAGTAACATAGTCATTCACAATATCTACCGTATTTTTCGGAGTATAAAACGCACCGGAGTATAAGACGCACCTTAGTTTTTGGGGAGGAAAATAGGGGAAAGCAATCTGCCTACCAGGTATTCATCTGGCTAGCATCCTTAGTCTGGTCAGCTTCAGCACATTATTTTATCCCCTGGTTAGGACTTAAAAAAATCTTCTGAGAGAATAACAATGAAAGAACCTGCAAGACAGTAAGAGCTGGGAAGATTGTTAGCACCTGGTTAGGGCTAAAAAAAACTTATTCGGAGCAAGTAGAGCAATGAAAAAAAATTCTGCAAAGACTTAGGGCTGGAAAAACATTCTTTGGAGAGAGTAACAATGAAAAAGCCTGCAAGGTAAGAGCTGGGAAGATCTGTTAGCACCTAGTTAGAGCTGGAAAAAAGCTACATTCGAAGTATAAGACGCACCCAAATTTTCAGCCACTTTTAGGGAGGAAAAGGGTGCGTCTTATACTCCGAAAAATACGGTAAATATTGACTAAAGAATAATAGTATTGTAGAAAGTCAGCACCTACCTCTCCTAGAAGAATGAAATATTTTGGAAAATATTAAAAAAGGCAGAATATTATATTTTCCCAAAGGTAGAAATGGAGAAACATGTTTTTTAGAAGTAGGAAACAGACTCAGTCTTTGTTAATAGCCCCCAGGAGATACTGAGCAGGTAGCTTTTAGAAATGCAGCTTTGGTAATCCATTCAAGATAGGATATGTTGAAACTCCCTGAAGCAAAGTCTGAACAAAGGCAGAATGGTAGGATTAGCCCTCACTCAAGATCCAAAACAGGACGAAAGCCATTAAGCCACAATAGAAATTGTCCAACACCCTTTCAGAACACAAGCCCTTCATTGCATCACTCCCAGAGCAGTCCAAACCTCAACCAAACTTGGGAGCTCAAACAAACACCTAGGATTTGCATTTCCTCTTTTGCCTATAGAGCCTGCTATGACCCCTACATAACCTCTACATGACCCCATAGGAATCTGACAACAGCCAATAGAATACATGTTCTTGCACAGGAACAGGAAGCTCAAGTGCAAAGCCCAGAGAAGGTATAACACCCCCCCAACTCAATTTTGCCAGCTGCCCAGAACCACAAACCCATGTGGTTCTGCTTCATCAAGAAACCATCTTTCCAATCAGCCTCCATGTTTCCAGTGTCTTTTTCCCAGCTTGAAACTGAACCAGATGGATATTTCTTCCAACAGTATTTATCATTTGAATATCAGGCTGGAATTCTCTGAGTACTCTCTGATGGATCTGGTCAGGTGTTGATTTTGCAATGGGAAGTAGCTGTATCATGTAGCAGAATTCTTGGAAAGCTTATTTTATCAGGATCCCAATTTCCTGGGGAAATAATCTCTTCAGTAGCCCATAGCAGCAGTGAAATGGGTTGTGATTTGTTATTTTTCCCTTCCAGTGTAAAGGGAGGAATTGCACAGCTGGTTTCTTTCAGTACCACTTATCTTTTGCAGGAGATTGCCTATATTCTTGGTCATGTCCTTGAATATCAAACAAAAAATGAAGAATGTTATCTAAGAATGTCTGTTTCCCAAATATTCTGGGTTGTTATTAATGCAGAGACATCCAAATTTTTCTTTTATGAGCATTGGCAGACATTTTATCAGACAGCAAAAAGAATTGAGATGGGAAACAGAGCTAACTGAATATTCTTTCAGAAAGACCAGCTCTATATGGTTGTTCTGTTCATGAACTGTATTGATATGTTCATTTATCAGAAAACTAAATTTTGTTTTAAGATTGGGTAGTATTTTTTTCTTTAGCTTGTAAGTGATAGTATATATATTTTTTCATCAGCAGTAGTTTGGTCCTTTGCCAACTAGATCTAATTCTTATCTGATGTTATACAGTATTAATTTGTGCTCTGCTTTGTATTGTACTGTGACATAACTAGTGCTGTCTGTTTCAGTTTGACGCTTCCCAGGATTAGCTTCTCTCTCTTAGTTCCTCTAGTTGTGCAGTTATAGAATGCTAATTTGCACCAACTTGAATATTAACACAGGTTCTGGGCAATTTTCACTTTGAAATCAAAAATATCCATGACATCTCTATGGCTCAAACCTCAACCAAAATAGTAGAGTTAAGCATTATTTTAGGCCTGGTTTAATGATGAATGCATTGTGACCAAGACTAAATTAACAGACATATGGGATGTATAGAGCCATATGCTACTTGCAGGGACTGGATCCTGCAAGGAAAAAAAATCTTAAAAGAGTTTGCTTAAACAAAAATGGGACGTTGTCTTCTTCCTGAACGTCCATTCTCGTAGGGCGGAGCTAGCCTCCAAGATTGGGATGACACATTCTACAGCCAATTAGGACTGAGTCTGGAAATACTATAAAAGCTGACAACCCCTGATACTCCCCCTCTTGAGACGAAGTACCAGTCCAGACTCTCGTGTACTCCCGAAGCCGATCCCTTCACCCTAAAAAGGGCGGGACTTGGAGGCTAGCTCCGCCCTACGAGAATGGACGTTCAGGAAGAAGACAACGTCCCATTCTCCATAGTGGGCGGAGCTAGCCTCCAAGATTGGGACATGCCAAAGCCATACGTCCCTAGGGAGGGGCCAATGAATCCAAGCTGGAACCCCCTGGATTAACTGCCGCTAACAAAACGCGTCGGCCAAAATCCGCCTCTGCGGAAGCAAACTGGTCCAGCATATAGTGTCTAACAAAAGAAGTCGGCGACGCCCATGTGGCCGCCCGACACACTTCTTCAATAGACGCGGAAGTAGACCACGCTGCTGTGGTAGCCGCGCTCTGGGTCGAATGAGCCGTTAGTGGCACCGGGCGTTGGAGACCCTGACTCTCGTAGGCCGAGGCAATCACCGACCGGATCCAGTGACCCACCATGGCTGCAGACGCCTTCCTTCCCATTGACGTGGACGACACCCCGATAAACAGCGCCTCCGAACGACGGAAGGACGCAGTGCGGTGAATATAGACCTCAAGGGCCCGCTTGACATCCAAGGACGGGAGGCAGGTCTCGAAGGCCATGGAGGGTGCTGGGCGGAAGGCAGGAAGCACGAGCTCCTGGGCGCGGTGGAAATGGGTGTTCACCTTGGGAACAAACGTCGGGTCTAAGCGGAGGACTACCTTGTCCTGGTCGAAACGACAGAGATCAGACCGGACCGAGAGGGCCGCTATCTCGGAGATGCGGCGAGCCGAGGTGATCGCCACCAGGAACACTACCTTCTCCGTTAAATGGAGCAAGGGTGCACTAGTTAAAGGTTCGTATGGTGCCGCCGTGAGAGAGAGGAGAACCTTTTGAAGATCCCACGAGGGATAGCGGTGGATGACCGGTGGGGATACATTGGATGCCGCTTTAAGGAAACGACGTATCAAGGCATGGTGAGATAGCGGTACCGAGTCGAGACCGGAGAGCACCGTGGAGAGCGCGGCCACCTGGTGCCTCAAGGTATTTGGCGCGAGACCCTTGACCAAGCCGGCCTGGAGAAACTGCAGGACCCGCACTACCGACAGGTTCACAGGAGACACCGCCGCCGCGGCACACCACTCACAGAATACCCGCCAGGTCGAGTTGTAGACCCGCACGGTGGATGGCCGGCGAGACAGAAGGAGGGTCTGAATGACCTCCTCGGGTACCCCGCGAACCGTCAGAGTACGCCGCTCAAGCGCCAGGCGGTCAGTTGATACCAGTGCGGATCTGGATGCCGCACCGACCCCTGGGAGAGCGACAACTCTGTCGGAGGGATCCTCCAAGGTGGTTCGATGGAGAGGGAGCGGAGGTCCGCGAACCAGGTCCTCCGTGGCCAGTGTGGGGCTAGAAGTATCACTTCTGCTCGTTCCTGAAGAATCCGGCGAATCACCCGTGGGATCACTGACAACGGCGGGAACGCGTACAACAGGCCCTGCAGCCAGGGACAGCGGAGGGCGTCCACGTCCTCCGCCCCGTAAGTCCGGTAACGGCAAAAGTAGCGCGGTAACTTCGCATTTTGAGGCGTTGCGAAGAGGTCTACCAGTGGGAGGCCGAACCTGTAGGTTACTTCCCGGAATAGATCCTGGTCGAGGCTCCACTCCGTAGAATCTACCTCGTGGCGGCTCAGCCAATCTGCCGTCTGGTTGGCCTCCCCCGAAATGTGTTCCGCCGTGAGAGATGCCAAATGTCGTTCGGCCCACAGCCCGAGGGCTCTGGCCTCTGTCATCAGTTGATGGGACACCGTGCCCCCCTGCCGGTTGATATGCGCTTTCGCCGTCACGTTGTCGGTTAACAAGAGGACGTGACGGCCGGCTAGGAGAGGCAGAAACTGTTGGAGGGCGAGGAATGCCGCCCGTAATTCCAGAAGATTGATGCTGAGGCATTCTTCCGACGATGTCCATGTGCCCTGGGCCACCTGGCGCCCGGAGTGAGCTCCCCACCCCCGAAGACTGGCATCGGTGGTCACCGTCAGTCGGCGAGGTTCGTTGAAGTCGGTCCCCTTGGTCAGTGCGGGGGACTGCCACCAATGAAGGGAGCTGCGGACGGAGTCTGGCAGACGTACCTTTGACGACGAAGCACTCCGATTCGTGCGCTGAGAAGGCAAGAGAAACCACTGTAACTCTCTGGAGTGCAGCTGTGCCCACGGTGTGACGTGGATGGCAGATATCATTTTGCCCAATAGAGAGGACAAGGTGGCCAAGGGAACCGTGCTCAACCTAAGCACGGTCCCGACCGAGGTGGACAGGCTGTCCTGGCATTCCCTAGACAGGTACACCCTGCCCTCCAGAGAGTCAATGATGGTTCCTAAGTGAGTGATCCTGTGTGAAGGCTCGAGCTGGCTTTTCTCCAGGTTTACAGAGAAGCCATGAGAGCGAAGAATCTCCAGTGTGTGTTGGACATGAACCGGGGCCTGCACCTGGGAGGACGACAAGATGAGGATATCGTCCAGATAGCACTGGACCCGAATGGGGACGGCCCTCAGGTGTGCCGCGAGGGCTGCCAAAACCTTAGTAAATACCCTGGCGGCTGATGACAGGACAAAGGGTAAGGCCGTGTACTGATAGTGCTCGTCCAGGTAGCAGAAGCGCAGGTATTGTTGATGCGCTGGATGGATGGGGACATGGAGGTAGGCCTCTGTAAGGTCGATGGATGCCATGAGGTCCCCGTCCCGTATGCAAGTAAGAATAGACTGCAAGGTAGTCATTTTAAACTTTTTGTAAATCAAAAATTTATTTAGATGCTTAAGATCCAAGACCGCTCTCCACCCTCCTGAGGACTTCTGCACCAGGAATAGGATCGAATAAAAGCCACTGCCTCGTTGGTCCGCTGGCACTCGCTGTATCGCGTCGATGTCGAGGAGGTGCCTGATGGCGGACAACATGAGTGACCTCTTCCTGGGGTTGGAAGAACGGGGACACCTTAAGAAGAACCTCAGGGGGGGTGGAAATGAAATCCAGTGTGAGGCCGGATACCACGGTCTCGCAGACCCATGCGTCGGTCGTGATGGTCTCCCACCGCCTAGCGAAGAAACGCAGGCGGCCCCCAATGGGAGGACCGGATTCGCCTATTTGTAACGGCGGAAGGGGCGACCGCCGGAGCTCAGAAAAGGGCGCTTCGCGGAGTTATCAGCTCGGCGCCTATCTTGACCCTGGTTCTGCCGCCCCCCGGATTGCTGCCTTCCCTGGTTATAGGAAGGTTGCCTAAAGGGGCGCTTCGGAAAAGAGGAGGAGGGCGGTGTGGCCGATGAGGAAGCCTTAACCTGCGCCTTGCGAGTGGCGTTAGGCAGCACCTTCCTCTTATCTTTGGACTCCACCAGGTAGGGATCCAAAGCCTCGGCGAAAAGGGACTGACCCTTCACCGGAGCCACTGCCAGAAGCCACTTGTGACGACAGTCCGCCAGCCAATTGCGGAGCCAGTGCATGCGACGGGCTACGATGGTGGAACCCATTGCTCTGGCCGCGAAGCGGGAGGCCTGAAGGGTGGCGTCGGACGTGAACTGGCTGGCCGCAATCAGCTTGTTGATATCTTGCCGGGTTCTGGTATCCACATCCGGAAGGCGCTCCTGGAGGCTCTTTAACCACCGGATCGATGTCCTACAGAAAAAGGACGCCGTGGACGAGGCCCTGATAGCCCAGGCCGCGGATTGGTGGGCCCGCTGCAGTGCTTGCTCTGTACGGCGGTCCTCCGGGCGCAGGAGCTCCTCGGAATCCCCAGGCATTTGCGCCGTTGTGTACAGTGCCTTGATCGGAGGGTCGATCAGGGGGACGGGGAGGTGTTGCGCCAGGGCCTGATCCACGTTGAAGAAGCGCTTGTCGACCGTGGTTGGAGCGGCCCCCGCCGAGGGGGCCAGCCATTGCTTCAACACGGAGTCGACAAACAGGCGAGGTGTTGGAATGACCTCAGCCTGGGAGGTGGTCTCCTCAAAAAGAGGGTCCACCTCCTCCTCGTCGGTCTGCTTGGTTGCTGCGGAGGAGACCTTGGCCGTGGCCTTGGCCTTATGGAGCAGAGACTTGAAGAGGCCCGGGTTAAACAGGCCTGTGGTGATCGGTGTCTCAGGGGCCATGTCCTCATCAGCCGAGAGGTAAAGCTCCTGCTCCATATCATCTGGGTCCTTCAGTGGGCCTGGAGTCCCCAGGAGGGCATCCTCCCCTTCCTCCAATGGCTCCGGCTCAGTGGACTTGGCGGAGCTGGTTGCCTGGGGGAGAGTCCTGGGCGTGCCGGGTTCGATGTGGTTGTGGAGGCCTGCTTTAGGCCAGCCTCAATCCCTTTCTGTATAGCAAACTGGATCAAGGCCTGGACCTCAGGGCTTTGCAGGTGAGCAGAGGCAGCAGCTGATGGTGGGCTGCGCTCTGGTCTGACCCCGGGTCTGGGGTCCTCCCAGACATCCCCTTCCCCCAGACAGAGGTCGGGGTTGTCCAGGGATAGGGCACCTGAGGATTGCCTGGACCTATGAGGGGGCTTAGCCACTGTGGCCCTGGCCGGAGGGGACACCTCGGTGGTGCTGGTGGAGGGTGCGGGCTCAGGCCTGGCGGTGGGTGTTGGCTCCCTGGTCTCTGGAGCCTTATTGCGGTCTGGAGCCTTATTCCGTTCCCCCCCCACCTGTTGTGAAGAACGTTTGCCCTTATCTGGGGCTGGTTGGCGAGGGGGGGAGCGCTCCTTGCTGGACCCATGCCTCACGGGGGAGCGGTCCCTGCTGGCGGACCCCCTGGATCTGCCCCGCCTGTCCTGGCTATCCCTTGAGGATTTGGAACCGCCCCTGCTCGATTTGGCTTGTTTGTCTGCCATTGAGCTTATTCGGGGCTGTGTAGGAGTGAGTGCTTAGAACGAGCCGATGCGATGCAAAACGGCCTCCTGCGAAGACTGCGGCTGCGCGGCTTGGCCGTCGGGTGAGAGGAGGCGTGGGCGTCAAGCCGATCCGATCCGCTGGCCTCCTGACACGAACTGCGGCTGCGCGGCTTGTCAGGCAAGAGGAGGTAGGCCGATGACGTCGGGCTCGTTGTGCGGCTGCGCCGAGTTTGGAGCGAAGGCGGGGGGGCGGGGCCTTGCCGAAGCAAACGAAAACTCAAACGGAGGCCGTTGGCGCCAAAAACCGCCGAAGCAGAGAACTGCTAGGTGCCGGCCTGTTGTCCGATGCCGCCCGCCCTGTCGCTCCTGAGGCGAGAGTCCGATCGGATGATCCCTCGAGGCCGACCTTGGGGCGAGGCAGGAGCCCACTGTGGCCGGGGTTGGAGAGAGAGGCCTCAGCGCGCAAGCGCAGAGCTTCTGCACTTGACAGTTGGTCCGTTCTCCTCAGAAAGGCCTCGCTCTCACCGCGGACGTGGCACAGGCCACCCTGGCCTAGTCGCCCAAGCGCTATGCTTCTGCGACATTAAGGGGGTCCCCACGAGAAGGCCAGGCCGCAAAGGAGGGAAAGTAGCCAGCCACACCCTGTGGCAATTGGCAGGCGATGGCTATAGGTCCGTCGCCAATATCCCACACAGCAGATGACAATGTATGAGACAAGCACTCACGGTTCACGGTTGAATATTGATGTTGAAGAATTTGAAGTAGTTGACACAGAATTAGGGAGACACAAGTCCTTGACTAAGACTGAGTCGAAAGAGGGGGAGTATCAGGGGTTGTCAGCTTTTATAGTATTTCCAGACTCAGTCCTAATTGGCTGTAGAATGTGTCATCCCAATCTTGGAGGCTAGCTCCGCCCACTATGGAGAATGCTGGAATCTGCAGGCTCAACTGAACATTGGTAGAAATTCAGCTGGAGAGTAAATTTCTTCTGTTTTCTGGTACTTTGGCCTTCTTTCCATAAGGTTTCAATTGAGCTATTCAGCCTTACTTCTCTTGAGACCTAGATAGAATATTTCCAGGCTCTATTCAGTGATACCCACAAAGCCTCAAACTTTCCAACATATGGCTATGTTCCCAGAGAGTCTTTGGCTGCCTCTTCGAGTATGAAGGCCTAATTTTCTTGATTATGAGATTTCATGATAATATTTAGAGTGTTGCTGATTTTCTTTTCAATTCCATTCAGAACAGGACAAAGCAAGGATGCATCTTCTCACAGCCTTTTTATATTTTACAGTAATTATTTAGTATGAGTTCTGACAAAATTTGTGATCAACTCCCAAAAATTAGCAAATAACATTTGATTCTCCTTTATGCAGATTATTATTGTCTCCAATTCAAATGGACTTGAGATGGATTCCTTGCTATTTATTTTAAATAAGAAAATTATTGTGTAGTGGCAGAGGTGAAATGCTACCGGTTCGGGCTGGTTAACCTGAACTGTTAGTAACAAATACTTCTGGTTCTCTGAACCAGTAGTAAAAATGCTTTTAAAAAGTTTAAAAAAAAAGTTTTCCACGATCATGCAGCACAACTGATTGTCACAGCTGATGAGCCTTTTAAAAAACTTTTTAAAAAGCATTTTTACTACCTATTCCCCGGAGCTGGTAGTAAAAAAATGCTTTAAAAGGGGGGGGGAGTTCCAACTCTCAGCTGTTTGACAATCAGCTGAGAGGGGGATCATCGGAACCTTTTAAAAAAACTTTTTAAAGCATTTTTTTACAACTACCTATTTGCTGTAACTGTGACTCTGTGAAGATTCCTGCTTTGTTGCAGGGGCCATTTGGTGTGAAGTCCAGCTGCTTCTGCATTGTGTGTGAGTCAGTTGTGTAGGAGTCAGTTGTGTAGCTTTTGTGTTATTTTTGTGTAAAGTGTGAAAGTTGGTTTTTTAGCTCTTTGTGGCTCTCTGAGGTTCCTGCTTGTTGTTGCAGGGGCCATTTTGTGTGCTTTTGCATTGTGTGTGAGTTAGTTGTGTGTGAGTCAGTTGTGTAGCTTTTGTGTTTTTTTGTTCAAAGTGTAATAGTTCGTTTTTGAGCTCTCTATGACTCTGTGAGGTTCCTGCTTGTTGCAGGGGCCATTTTGTGTGAAGTCAGCTGCTTTTGCATTGTGTGTGAGTCAGTTGTGTAGCTTTTGTGTTGTTTGTGTGTGAACTGTGAAAGTTGGTTTTTGAGCTCACCTGGTCACATGACCGTGACCACCAAGTCACGCCCACCCAGTCACATGACCATCAAGCCATGCCCACCAAGACATGCCCACAGAACTGGTAGGGAAAATTTTTAGATTTCACCACTGTGTAGTGGGCTTCAGTAGGCAAGAAGCAGACCAGCATAACTACAACAGCATTTATTGACTCAAAACTGGAACTGAGAAACTGCAGGCAATTCCCTTTAATTTATACTCTGCACCCACAGGGCCTTAACCAATCATAATACTTGAAAAAACCCACCCAAATTAGAATGTTCTAAATTTCCCTCCAAAACAGTTGGAATTAACAGTTAAGGTCATCTAAAAGTTAGTTTCACTTTAGCAGGGCTTAACACAACTATGTATATATTAAATACATAACACCCCTCCCCCCTAGGATAGTTCTTACCCTCAGTCTGTTCAATATTCATAGTCTTTAAGATAGGCTGGGGGCCCACAGATCCTGGTGGACCACCACAATGTTACATGAGAGTCCTGTTTAAGTGGAGTATTATCCATCTCCAATTGGACAGAGTCTTGATGGTCATTTTGGTTGCCCATGAGTGGTGGCAGCTCTAAGGCCCTTGGTACTTCTGTTTCTCCAGAGGTGGCCACGGGTGGTTTAGGCAAACTCGGAGGAAAACAGTTCTCTAGTGGGTCTGATAAGGCCTTGGGTTCCTCATCCGGGACTGGCCCAGCCTGCCGATGCCGTAATTGATCAATGTGGTGTCTGATTGTACGATCATTCCCCAGAGTAACCTCGTATGACAATGGACCCATTACTTTAGTTATCTTAGCTGCCACCCAATGTGCTCCACTCCCATAATTCCTGGCCTAGACCAATTCACCTGGCTGTAAGTTCCTGGGGTTTTTTGGCTGTGCTGTCTCCTCCACTACTCTGTCTGAGTGAAGTCGGTCGAGCTTTGTGGTGAGCCGGCAGCCCCACCTCAGCTCCACTGGGCTGCAACCTGTTGCTGTACAGGGAGTTGTGTGTTGACACAGGAGGAAGTTCGACAGGCAGTGATTCCAATCCCCAGTCATCATATGCTTGATTGCCTCCTTTGTGGTCCTGACCACTCGTACGGCCTGAGCATTGGTCGTGGGGTGAAATGGAGCGGATGTTACGTACTGAATCATGTTGGCGTTGAGGAAAGATTGAAACTCTTCTGCTGTGAATTGTGCCCCGTTGTTGGACACGATCATATCTGGCAGACCAAATGACTCTGATCATTGTCATCGATGAGACCGGTGCCACTTCCAACCACTTGACTAACTCTCCACTACTATCAGGAACACCTGCCCCTGAAAAGGGCCCGCAAAGTCAGTGTGCACACGAGACCATGGGGCATGCATGGTCTCCCAGTGGTGCACTGGTGCTTGTCGCATCTCCGGTCGGGTTTCTATGCAGGCTTGGCAACTCCTTACTTGATTCTCAATGTCTTTGTCCAGGCCTGGCCACCACAAGTAGCTCCTGGCTAGAACCTTCATCCAAACAATTCCTGTGTGCCATCTCGTGTAGGGAATCCAGCACCTTGCAGTAAAGACTGGGTAGAATGATGATTGTGCTGCCCCACAGCACACATCCTTTGTGGGCTGACAGTTCATTTTTCTGAGAAGCATAGTGCTGGAACTCAAGGCCTGGCTGGGACTCTGGCCATCCCCTTAACACCCAGTTGAGAATGCAGCTAAGCGTTCTGTCCATGGTGGTTTCAGCTGCCATATCTCCTGCATGTAGGGGTCTTCAGGCAGGTCCTGGATAACCAGAATACAACAAGCTGGGGTTCAGTCTATGGTAGAGGCAGTCGGCTGAGAGCGTCGGCATGGCCCGTTTCCTTGCCCGGCTTGTGGACTAGCCGGTACGAGTATGCAGCCATGAAAATGGACCATCATAGCATTCACGGTGACAGGATCTGTGGTGTCTGTTTGTCAGCTGTGAAGAGACCAAGCAGAGGTTTGTTGTCTGTAAAGATGGTGAAGGTTCGTCCATATAAGAAGTCATGGAACTTCTTAATGCCAGCCAGTATGGTGAGGGCTTCCTTGTCTATCTGGGCATAGTTCCTTTCAGCCGATGATAATGTTTTAGAATAGTATGTGATGGGGGCCTCTCTACCATCTGGCATCCTGTGGCTGACTACAGCCCCAATACCATATGGCAAAACGTCACAGGCTAGTGTTACTGGTAGGGTTTCGTTGAAATGAGCTAGGACAGAGTCTGAGGATAACAATGATTTTACACCCTTGAACGCTTTGTCTTGAGTGCTCGACCAGACCCAGGGTGCTTGTTTGTCCAGTAGTTGGTGTAGCGGTTCTGCTAGGGAAGTCTTATGCAGTAAGAAGGAGTGGTAAAAATTGAACAAGCCCAGGAAGCTCCCCCTTGGATTTTGGTGTGGGGGCTTGCTAAATTGCCTTTAGCTTTGCTTCAGATGGGTGGATTCTGGCAGCGTCGATGTGGAAACCCAGGAAATCTGGCACTTTTCCTTCTTGAGTTTTAGGCCTTTGTCGTAGAAACGTTGGAGTACTGTGCAGAGATGTTCCACCAGGACTGCCGCTGATGCCCCTGTGATCAGGATGTCATCAAAGTATGGGCAGACACCGGGAATGTTCTTCAGTGTTCGTACCATAATACTTTGGAACAACCCTGGTACTAATGCTTACACCAAACTGCAAGCGGCACACTCGGAATGCACCTCTGTGTGTGACTATTGTTTGAGCTTCTGCGGTAGCTTTATCTACCGGTAGCTGCTGGTAGGCCTGGGCGAGGTCTAGCTTAGCGAAGATTCAGCCTCTCTGGAGCGAGGTGAGGATGTGGCTTACCACTGGTACAGGTTAAGCATGCTGCTGTAGTGCTTGTTTATGGTGCACTTGTAGTCTGCGCAGATGTGAACATCCCTGTTAGGCTTAACTGGGGTCACTATGGGAGTCTCCCACTGGCTACAGTCCATAGGTTGGGGCACTCCCTGCTTGTCTAATTCTGCATCAATTTTAGGCTTCAATGCAAAGAGAATCCTGTATTGAAGTTACTGCTGGATTGAGGTTGAGTGAAATGGGTGCCCCTTTGTATTGTCCCAGCTCAGTGCTGAATATGTCAGCATATTGTTGGCATACCGCTGCTAGATCAGCTATTTAGGTTCGATGGATGCCCATCACCCTGATGCCCAGGGCCTCGAATCAGTCCAGACCTATGAGGCTGGTGCCCGGCCCCTCTACGACCACTACACTGAGGGTACCCTCAAACTCTCTGAATTGTACTCCAATGGTAGTCTTGCCCCTTACAGGAACACGGCAACTCTGGAAGTCCATTAGCATTAAGTTTGATGATTTGAGCGGGACCCGCCATCAGCTACATTTGCAAATGTGGTCGAAAGTCGTGGAGGAGATAATGGACAGGGCCGATCCAGTATCTAGCTCAATGGAGTATGTTTTAGTTGGAGTCTTATTTTTTCTTTGATGGGGCGTTGAGCCCCTGTGCATTGGATACTATGCCTTCCCGAGCAGTGTTCAATTCTGTTCTGTCCAGGGGGCCATTTCCTCTTGTGCTGCTGTGTCGCGGGTTTCATTTCCCGCTGATGACCTCTACAAACTCTGGCAATGTGCCCTTGTTTTCCACAGGCACAGCATATTGCTGTGCAGAATCTGCACTCTGCTCTTCCATGCTGTCCCCCACAGCTTGCGCAGCTCTGTGGGGGAGTTGCTTTCTCTGTGGAGTGTGGCCGTCTGGGTGGCTCTCTCTGCAAGCGATCGATTTCTTCGCTCTCACTGACCTCCCCTGAGCCTTCTGTGGTCTTTTGGTGGATCACTGGGGGGCTGGTGTGTGTTTTTGGTGGCTAGAGAGTCTTCATGGCCCCTCCGGCAGCCTCATCCGCCATGACTTTATTTTATTTATTTATTTATTTATTTATTTAATTGCATTTGTATGCCGCCCAACTCCCAAAGGACTCTGGGCGGCTTAACAACATTTGCAAATACAAAAGCATAAAAACATTAAAAACAAGTACAACGATTTTAAAACCCATGTGTTTCCTTTCATGGTCGGATCTCGTCAATTTCAGTCACGAGATCAAACGGCCTCAAGCCTGTTGGAAGAGCCAGGTCTTAACTGCCTTACAGAAGGCCAATAGGGTGGGGGCAGTCCCCCCGGAGGTAGCTGGTTCCAGAGGGCCGGGGCAGCCACAGAGAAGGCCCTCCCCCGCGGACCCACCAGCCGGCATTGTTTAGCTGATGGGACCCGGAGGAGGCCGACTGTGGGATCTCGTCAGTCGCTGGGAGCTGTGTGGCAGAAGGCGGTCTCGAAGATAGCCTGGTCCTAAGCCATGTAGGGCTTTAAAGGTAATAACCAACACCTTGAATTGTGCCCCGAGACCGATAGGAAGCCAGAGCAGCTCGCGGAGGATTGGTGTAGTGTGGATGTACCTAGGTGCACCCACGATAGCTCGTGCGGCAGCATTCTGGACCAATTGTAGTCTCCGAACACTCTTCAAGGGTAGCCCCATGTAGAGCACATTACAATAATCTAATCGTGAGGTGACAAGGGCATGATTGACTGTGAGGAGAGCCTCTTATTTATTTATTTGGCATTCTTATATGCCGCCCAACTCCCGGAGGACTCCGGGCAGCGTACAACAGCAAAAAATACAAGAAACCAATAATAAATATGCATTTAAAAACAAATATAAAAATTAAAACCGTAATATTAAAAGTATACAATAACCATTCAACAATCATACATACTTGGGGTGAGCTCAATGGATTACGCTCTACCCTCAGCCTGCAGGAAGAGCCATGTCTTAACAGCCTTGCGGAAGGCCAGCAGAGTGGGGATAGTTCGGGTCTCTGGGGAAAGTTGGTTCCAGAGCACGGGGCCAGCCACAGAGAAGGCTCTCCCCCTAGGGCCCGCCAGCCGGCATTGCTTGGCCGACGGGACCTGGAGGAGGCCAACTGTGTGGGCCCTAACCGGTCAAAGGGAAGTGTGAGGCAGAATGTGGTCCCGGAGATAACCTGGTCCTAAGCCATGAAGGGCTTTAAAGATGGTGATCAACACCTTGAATCGGACCCGGAGACCGATGGGCAACCAATGCAGCTGGCGGAGTACAGGTGTCATGTGGGTGTACCTTGGCACACCCACCACAGCACGCGCAGCCGCATTTTGCACCAACTGAAGTCTCCGGATACTCTTCAAGGGTAGCCCCATGTAGAGCGCGTTGCAGTAGTCCAGACGGGAGGTGACAAGGGCATGAGTGACCATGAGTAGAGCCTCCTTCTCCAGGTATGGCCGCAACTGGTGCACCAGGCGAACCTGTGCAAAGGCCCCCCTAGCCACAGCGGAAAGATGGTGATCCAATTTTAGCTGTGGATCTAGGAGGACCCCCAAGTTGCGGACCTGATCTGAGGGAGTCAGTTTCGCTCCCTCGAACATCAAGGAGGGACAATTGTCTTGGTCCTTAGGAGGCAATATCCAAAGCCACTCAGTCTTGTCGGGATTAAGTCTGAGTCTGTTCCTCCCCATCCAGATCCTAATGTCGGCCAGGCATCGGCACATTACATCGACTGCCTCTCTGAAGTCAGACGGGGTGGTGATGTACAGCTGGGTGTCATCAGCGTACTGGTGGTAACGCACCCCATGTCTGCGGATGATCTCCCCCAGCGGTTTCATGTAAATGTTTAACAGGATGGGCGAGAGAACCGACCCCTGAGGCACCCCACATGATAGGGGCCTAGGGGACGATCTCTGTCCTCCTGTCAACACCGACTGCATCCTGTCGGCGAGATAAGAGGAGAACCACCGTAAAACGGTGCCTCCCACCCCCAACTCGCCGAGACGATGCAGAAGGATACCATGGTCGATGGTATCGAACGCCGCTGAGAGGTCAAGTAGCACCAGGATGGAGGAATTACCCCCATCCCGGGCCCGCCAGAGATCATCCATCAGAGCGACCAAGGCAGTTTCTGTACTGTAGCCTCTTGATCCAAGAAGGGTCGCAATTGGTGCACAAGACGAACTTGTGCAAAGGTCCCCCTAGCCACAGCTGTTAGATGTTGCTCTAATTTCAGTTGTGGGTCTAGGAGGACACCCAAATTATGAACCCGTTCTGAGGGGGACAATTTCTCTCCCCCAAGAGCCAAGAATGGACAGTTGACATAGTCCTTGGGAGGCAATATCCACAGCCATTCAGTCTTGTCTGGGTTAAGTCTGAGCTTGTTGACTCCCATCCAGACCCTCATGGCCTCAAGGCACCGGCACATCCCATCCACTGCTTCACTGAATTGATGTGGGGTGGAGATGTATAACTGGGTATCATCCGCATATTGCTGATACCTCACCCCGAATCTTCGGATGACCTCACCCACTGGTTTCATGTAGATATTAAATAGGAGGGGAGAGAGAACCGAACCCTGAGGCACCCCACAAACGAGGGGTCTAGGGGTCGATCTCTGTCCTCTTACTAACACCGACTGGGATTGACCAGAGAGATAGGAGGAGAACCACCATAATACGGTGCCTCCTACACCCAGCTCTCTTAGTCGTCCCAGAAGGATACCATGGTCAATGGTATCGAAAGCTGCTAAGAGGTCAAGTAGTACCAAGATAGAGGAGTGACCCCCCATCTCGGGCTCACCAGAGATCATCACCAAAGCAGTTTCTATGCTGTAGCCAGGCCTGAAGCTGGATTGAAAAGGGTCCAGATAATCAGTTTCATCCAATAACCGTAGGAGTTGAAGTGCAACCACTTTCTCAACAACCTTTCCTAAAATGGTAGGTTGGAGACTGGATGAAAGTTCTTTAATTCAGCTGGATCCAGGGAAGGCTTCTTGAGAAGGGGTCGCACAACCACCTCCTTTAGCGGTTGCGGGAAGGACCCCTCACTCAAGGAGGCATTGACTAATGCCTGGAGCCAGCCTCGTGTCATCCCCCTGCTGGCTGAAACCAGCCAGGAGGGGCACGGGTCTAACAAACAAGTGGAGGAACTCATCACTCCTATTGCCTTGTCCACTTCCTCAGGGGTCACAGGTTCAAAATTATCCCATACAACAGGACTAAGACCTGCCTCTGTCGTCTCGGTCAGAATTGCCCAATCAGAGTCCAGGTCCATCCGAATCTGAGTGACTTTATCTGACAGAAACTGCACAAATTCCTCAGCTCTACCCTGCAAGGGCTCCTCAGTTCCCTCAACATTAAGGAGGGAACGAGTCACCCTAAAAAGGGTGGCTGGGCGCGAACCAGCGGATGCAATAAGTGTGGAAAAATGAGAACATTTTGCCGCATGTATCGCCACTAAATAAGTCCTAATAAAGACTCTTAGACGTGTTTGGTCGGATTCGGAATTACTGGTCCTCCAGCATCACTCTAGATGTCTCTTTTGGCATTTCATCTCCCGGAGCTCCTCGGTAAACCAGGGAGCTTTCCTGGATCCACTGCCATGGAGAGGTCGCAAAGGCGCAGTCTGGTCCAGCGCCCCAGATGCCGCCCTATTTCAGGCAACTACTAGGGTCTCAGCCGGATTGTGGACAAGGGAGTCAGGTATCTCCCCAAGCTCCTTCTGCAACCCCTCTGGGTCCATTAGGCATCTGGGGCGGAACCACTTAATCGGTTCTGCCTCCCTGTGGTGTAGGAGTGGTGCCTTAAAGTCTAACCTCAGCAGGAAATTATCTGACCATGACAAGGGAGAGATAACTATACCCCTTAATTTCAGATCATCTCACCACTGCCCTGAAAGGAACACTAGGTCAAGCATGTCCCCCCCCCCATGAGTCGGACCCTGAATTACTTGGGTCAGGTCCATGGTTGTCATGGAAGCCATTTACTCCTGAGCTGCATCCGAGGGTTCGCCAAGTGATGGCAGGTTAAAATCCCCCAGTACCATAAGCCTGGGGAACTCCACTGCCAGTCCGGCTACTGCCCCTAGCAGCCCAGGCAGGGCCATTGTAACACAGCTGGGAGGCAGGTACATCAGCAATAGGCCCAACTGAACCCCTGAGTCCAATTTCAGGAGGAGAGACTCACACCCAACAATTTCCGGGGCAGGGATCCTGCGAGGCAGAAGATTCTTGCGTGCTATAATTGCCACTCCTCCACCCCTTCCCTGGGGTCACGGCTGATGCTGTACTAGAAACCTGTCTGGGCACATCTCTGAGAGGGGAACACCCCCCTCATGGCCCAGCCAGGTCTCCATTATACATGCCAGGTCAGCTCCCTCCTCCAAGATGAAATCCTGAACGAGGGGAGCCTTGTTAACAATAGACCTGGCATTAAACAGCAGCAGCTTGAGCCCAGGGCCCTGATGTCCCAAGTCACCAGGAATGAGTTGAGCCAGGTGAACCATAACTAGAGGGGCCGGAACAAGTAATCGCTTTGAGATAGCGAGTCCTAGTTCCCTGAGAGCGGCCTACCCCTCAGCTCCCGCCATATCTACCTCTCCCAGTTACGACCATTATGCTCTGGCTCTCCAACCCTCCAGAGATCCCCTCCCTCACCCCATTGGCCCCACTCTTCCTTTGCAGGCAAGACATCCCATTCATATCAAGCCGGGGGTCACAACCGAGCCCCTATCTGATTCTGTTTGCACACTTAGCAGAGGGGGCTCCATTTCTTGCCCCCGGCTCTCTCATTTTTCCAAATTCAGTCATTCCAACCCATTCATTCCATCCAAACTATCCACATCTTCACACATACACACAAACACCCCCCCAAAGGTGAAATATAATATAAAACAAACAACAATCGATGTAGGAAACATGCAGGGAAAAGCAAATATGCCAGCCCCAGCAGGAGTTTGTCCTTTTACTTTGATGTCTTTGCTGTAGCAAATGATAGCTCTTAGGGGAGGGGATTTTTTCTTCCACTTCCAGGACTTTCTGTAGCTATCCGTTGTTCTCCACTGCAATTATGATGTTGGCTCCACAACTCTCCACGGCATAACGACAAGTCTCAGAGGGGTCAGTAATGTAAATGCTGATGGTGAAATCCCCAGTAAAGATGTTGCCGATGTCACAAGAGTCCATTCCCCAAAGTCAAGTCGCTGTTTTCCTCGGTGGAACCCAGCAACAGTGCACAGTTCAAGCCAAAAATTCTGGCCTCGTTGTCCCGTTTCCTCTCGTTGCTGGCTCCTGCAACGACAACAGCAGCGGAGATGGTAATAACTGGCATAGCAAAAGAAGCCAGGTAGGAGGCCAGGACCGCATCGATGGAAGAAGGCTTCAAGGCGGCTGCAGCGCCCAAAAAAGACGTTGTGATAGTAAAGGGAAAAAGGGCCATGCCCAGGGCAGGGGGGGTCATCTGAGTGCCAAGACAAGTTAGCCAGGGAGAAAGGTTGTGGAAAGACCTGCTGATGCAGGGGAGGCTGATGGCAATAACAATTATGATGGTTGGACAGGTCGGCGTCCTCCAACGGCTGGGAGTCAGGCACTGGGTCGCCACCACGTAACACGGAGGACATACCGGGAGGCAATAAATCAATGTCCACTCAAACCTCTAGATCAGGGGTGGCCAAACCGTGGTGCATGCGCCAAATGTGGTGCATTGGATGATTACAAGTGGTGCATTGCATCCTTGCGCCTTATTTTTTTTAAATACCATGTTTTCCCACCACACCATGCCACGCCCCATCCCCCGCCTGAAAACCCCAAACTCCTTCGGCAGCGTTTTGAATCCTGCTTGCAATGAACCCAGAGCAGGTGAGCCAGTCTCCTGTAACTTCAGCTCTTCGGCTTCCAAATCCAGCCTGGAAAGCAGCTGCTCTGGACAAGCGTCACGTGCTGGGGCTTAGCGGGGCAGGGCGGGGCGCGCGTCTTCCTCCCCGCCGCTTCTGGATTTGGAAGCCAAAGAGCCAAAGGTTGGGGGAAAGAACAACTTCTGCTGTTTCTGCCCCGCCCGCCCTGCCAAGCCCCAGAGCGAGACACGCGTCCTACCTGGGACTTGTCCCAGTACCTCAGTCGCGTTCTTATGGTGTTCTCTCCACAGCAGCCTGTTATAAAAGAGAACGTCTCACGAGTTCAAACTTCTCGAACCCGCACGGCGTTGTCTTTTAGAACGGGCTGCCCTGGAGAGAACACTGTAGGAATGTGGCGGAGGTACCGGGCAAGTCCCAGGTAGGACGCATGCCCCACCCCGCCCACCCCGCCAAGCCCCTTGAATGTCAAGAAATGTTTCACATGTTTTGCAGGGGAGAAAAGGCGAGTGGAAACGGTAACTTTGGGAGCGATCCGAAGCGAGGCGGCTGAGAACCCCCCCCCCAAAAAACCCACCAAGGCAGCAAGAGAAAGGAGGGGGGTATTTCGCTCTGCCCAGGACTCGCAGGACTTGATATCCCCCCCGCTCTGTCAGATGATTTAAAAAGAATGGACTATTCCTTCCCCATGTGTGCTTTAGCAGCCGCTGCTGCGCCAAACCCCATGTTCCCCTCCCGGAGCAGTGGAAAATCCATGCTCTGTGGCTCTGGGTGGTTGGGGGGGCGTGGGTGCTTGCACGGTGAGAGATAAGAGATCTCAAGGCATCCAGGCATGTTTTCACATGTGTGCGCGCACACACACACACACTGCAGATTAGGCACCCTCCCCTCCAGAAGAATCCCCTTTTCTCCCCCTGCAAAACCCGCACACGTGAAACGTTTCTTGATGAAAGAAACTGCCTCTGAAATCCACCCTTGGGGAGTTCTGGGGGTCCAGCAGGGCTTGGGGAGTCCTGGGGATCCCGAGCTGAGACCCTCATCTGGGTTCCTTGGCCCTTGCGCAGGCAATCCAGTTTTTCTAAGGCTGGGAGAGAGCGAGAGCAAAGCGCTTCCCTTTCGCCCCATCAGAGCCCCATTCGCTAAAATAGCTTTTCCAAAGGCAATGCGAGCGGCTTTAACAAAGCCATTGGCGCTCACCTTTTTGGTTTCAAGCCTTTTGTCGGACAACCTTCCAGGGGAGAAAGTCAGGACCAGGCTCTTTTTGTAGAAAAAGCGACGCTCTTTCTAACCAGCCCGGTCTCGAGGCAGAGAAATCATAGGAAGGCGCCAATAAACCTGTTGGAAAGAGGCCTCCCCCTTCCTCTTCTCTCCCTGCAAAGACTTGCCAAAAAAGAGAAGCGGCGAACTGCCAGATGCTGGTTACGTTCGGGCACAATTTGGGGGTGGTAGGTGAGGCAGGGGAGGGGGAGGGGACATGCCAGGAGCCGCTCTTTTTGCGGCGGCCACTCTTTTGCAGATCCTACCCCCATCCCTATTTTACAACCCCAAATGTGAAAGTAAGAAGGTAAAAAATGTGCTTGAGTTGTATGGCGCATCTGAACTCGTCTGTGAAAAAATTGGCGCATGGTATACTTAAGGTTGGCCACCACTGCTCTAGATGTTGATTCCTAGCTCCTGGCGAGCGACTGTCCTTCAATGTGTCTTGGCAAGTCAGTTCCACCATTTATTGGTCACATTTGTATGCCGCCCACTCCACAGAGACTCTGGGTGACAATAAAAATGTACATGCAACAATAAATATAAAAAGCATTAAAAACAATGATTATTAAAACTTTAAAAAGCATTAAGAGCAACAATTTAAAAACCCATACAATAATTCATTCATGGGGCCAAGAGTGCTCGATGTTATATTAAAATCATCGGCCCCAGGCCTGTCGATAAAGCCAGGTTTTTAGTGCTTTTCTGAAGGCTGGCAGGGTGGGAATAATGCGGATCTCAGGGGTAGTGTATTCCAGAGAGCCGGTGCTGCCACAGAAAAGGCCCTCGTTCGTGGGCCCGCCAGCCGACATTGTTTGGCTGAGGGGACCACCAGCAGACCAACTCTGTGGGCTCTAATCGGTCTTAGGGAGGTATGTTGGAGAAGGCGGTCTCGGAGGTAAACTGGTCCTAAGCCATGTAGGGCTTTAAAGGTAATAACCAACAACTTGAATTGTGCTCGGAGACCTATGGGCAGCCACTGCAGTTCGCGAAGGATGGGTGTCACATGGGTGTAACTAGGGACACCCATCACCACATGCACTGCCGCATTCTGCACTAGCTGTAGTCTCCAAACATTCTTCAAGGGTAGCCCCATGTCGAGTGCATTGCAGTAGTCAAGACGTGAGGTAACAAGGGCGTGAGTGACTGTAAGTAGTGCCTCCCGGTCCAAAAAAGGATGCAACTGGTGCACAAGATGAACTTGTGCAAAGGTCCGTCTGGCACAGCTGTTAGATGTTGGTCCAATTTTAGCTGTGGATCCAGAAGGACCCCCAAGTTGCAAGCCCGTTCTGAGGGGATCAAATCCCCCCCCAGAATCAAGGAGGGACAGATGTCAAAGTCCTTGGGAGGCAACATCCAGAGCCACTCTGTCTTGTCCGGGTTGAGTTTGAGCCTGTTCACCCCCATCCAGACCCTTACAGCATCCAGACACCGGCATATCACATCGACTGCCTCACTGAATTGGCATGGGGTGGACATGTACAGCTGAGTATCGTCAGTGTACTGTTGGAACCTCACACCATGCCTACGGATGATCTCACGCAACAGTTTCATGAAGATATTGAAAAGCATAGGGGAAAGAATCAACCCCTGAGGAACCCCACATACGAGGAGTCTCGGGGTCGACCTCTGTCCCCCAGCCAACACCGACTGCGACCGGTCAGAGAGATAGGAGGAGAACCACTGCAGAATGGTGCCTCCCACTCCCAGCTCCCCAAGCCGTTGCAGAAGGATACCTTGGTCAATGGTATCAAAAGCCGCTGAGAGGTCAAGTAGCACCAAGATGAAGGAATAACCTCCATCTCGGGCTCACCAGAGATCATCCATCAGTGTGACCAAGGCAGTTTCTGTGCTATGACCGGGCCTGAAACCCGACTGAAAAGTGTCAAGATACTCCCTTTCATCCAACAGCCGTTGGAGTTGCAACACCACCATTTTCTCCACCACCTTCCCCATGAAGGGGAGTTTGGAGACTGGTCGATAGTTTTTAAGGTCAGTTGGGTCCAGGGATGGCTTCTTAAGGAGGGGCCTCACCACCGCAACCTTTAAAGGCTGAGGGAAGAACCCCTCTCTTAAAGAAGCATTGATTAACTCCTGGAACCAACCTCGTGTCACCTCCCTACTTGCAGAAACAAGCCAGGAGGGGCATGGATCCAGCATACAAGTGGCAGAGCTCACCACTCCAATGGCCTTGTCCACTTCCTCAGGGGTCACCAGGTCAAACTCTTCCCATAAAATGGGACCAAGATCTGCCCCTGTCATCTCGGCTTGCTTCGCCCAACCGGAGTCCTTGTCTGTCCGAATTTGAGTGACTTTATCCATCAGAAACTGAAAAAATTCCTCAGCTCTACCTTGAAGGGGTTCCTCCGTCCCCTCCCCCTTGAGAAGAGACCGGGTCACCCTAAAAAGGGAGGCTGGGCAAGAGTCTGCGGATGCAATAAGAGCGGAAAAATGTGAACATTTTGCCGCCCTTATCGCCACTAGATAAGTCCTAATAAAGGCTCTTAGTAGTGTTCGATCGGATTTGGATTTACTGGCCCTCCATCGTCGCTCTAGGCATCTCTTCTGGCGTTTCATCTCCTGGAGTTCCTTGGTAAACCAAGGTGCTCTCCGGGATCCACTGCTGTGGAGAGGCCACAAAGGCGCAATTCTATCCAAAGCCCCAGATGCCGCCCTATGCCAGGTAGCCGCTATGGCTTCGGAAGAATTGTGTACCAAGGATTCAGGTAAATCCACAAGCTCCCTCTGAAACCCAACGGGTGCGAGGATGCACCCGTCCCCTTCCAGTAAGGTTTATTGTTTTATATGTCTGGTAGCGATTTGTGTTTAATTTTCTTAACTTTATATCTCCCTGACCAAGGGTCACACCCTCTGTTTCACTTCTCTCTCTCTTTAGAGGCTTGCTTTTACTTTTACAATATCTCTAAGCTCTGCAGAATTGCTTAAGATTTGCTTTATGTGATAAATAGCAAGACGTTGACATGTTTCTTGAACAAACTAGTAAACAGTTTATTTAAATACAACTTCTCAGTAATTGTCAAGTGAATTTGTTACAGCCACAAGCAGCTATTTAATTCTTTCTTTTTCTTTTCTTCCCCTCAGAGACTCTCTTTGCTTTCCTGACTAAATCTAAGCAAATCCAATTCTTCTTTGTTTCTAGGCCTATAGATAAGAACACGTTTCACCATTTATCTCTATCTACAAATTACTCAATATTTATCAATCAATAAAGTTCCCTGACCCTGGCACCTGCTTCCCACAGAACTGCCTAGGGCCTATCTTTCTCTCCTGTCAACTTCCCTCTTGGACAGTCAAACTCAGGCAGAGATTCACTATAATCCTTCCCTCATGGAAGTTACACACACAGACAGAGCTCTTCACAGCTCTTTTTACTAAACCTTCCCTCCTGGAAGTTACCACATAACAGAGACCTTTCCAGCTCTTCACACTAAACCTTCCCTCATGGAATTTACCACACAACAGAGCTTTTTCTTCACAGCTCTTCTCACTAAACCTTCCCTCCTGGAAGTTGCCACATAACAGAGAGCTCCAGATCTCTCTCAACCAGGCCTTTTATAGTTCCTGGCCCTGCTATCTATGATCTGATTGGCTGTCTTTTATGATGTCATCTATCCCCCCTCCCTTCTGGAGCACTGGGATAAACACCTCCCCCTTTCTACTTACCATACATTTAAAAGCTGTTTGGCTCTATACTTACTTGTTTAAACAGTTCCTTTTAACCACATTTTAACTTTATACAACAACTTACTATTTTACATTCAGTACCTGTATGTGGGCACCACACCACCCTATGCCAGGCAGCCACTATGGCTTTGGAAGAATTGTGTACCAAGGATTCAGGTAAATCCCCAAGCTCCCTCTGAAACCCTTCTGGGTCCATTAGGTGCCTGGGGTGGAACCACCTAATCGGTTCCGCCTCCCTGCCGTGATGGAGTGGGGTGGAAAAGTCCAACCTCAATAGGGAATGATCTGACCATGACAAGGGAGAGATGACTAAACCCCTTAGTTCCAGATAATTAATCCACTGCCCAGATAGAAATACTAAGTCGAGTGTGTGACCCCCCCTGTGAGTCGGATCTTGAATTACCTGGGACAGGTCCATGATTGTCATGGAAGCCATGAACTCCCACTCCGCATCAGAGGAATTGCCCAGCGATGGCAGATTAAAGTACCCCAGCACCATGAGTCTGGGGAACTCCACTGCCAGGCCAGCTACTGCCTCCAGCAGAGCAGGCAGGCCATTGACACACAGCTGGGAGGCAGGTACATGAGCAATAGGCCCACCTGAACCCCTAGGTCCAACTTCACAAGGAGGGCCTCACACCTGACAATCTCCGGGGCAGGGATCCTACGAGGTGACAGACCCTTCTGGATGATATCTGCCACTCCACCACCCCTTCCCTGGGGTCATGGCTGATGCTGCACCTGAAACCTGTCTGGGCACATTTCTGAGAGGGGAACACCCCCCTCAGGACCCAGCCAGGTCTCAGTTATACATGCCAGGTCGGCTCCCTCCTCTAGGATAAGATCCCGAATGAGGGGAGCCTTGTTGACAATTGACCTGGCATTTAGCAGCAGCAGCTTGAGCCCAGGGCCCTGACAACCCTGGTCCCCAGGCCTCTGAGTTGACTCTGAGGGGTTAGAATGTGGAATCGCTTGAAGGTAGCGAGTCCTAGTTCTCCAAGTGCGGCCCACCCCTTGGTTCCCACCATATCTCCCCCTCCCCATAATGACCGATATATTCCGGCTCTCCTCCTCTCCAGAGGTCCCCTCCCCTCTCCTGCCAGCTCCCATAATTTCTGATTGGCCCACTTGTTCATACGTACTATGTTGGTATCAGGGTCTGGCCCCCACCTGCATCTGTTTTTCACACTCAGAAGGTGAGAAGCATTTTCCCGAGTCCAACTCACTCCATTTTGTACCCACCCATACAATTTTAAAACTACCCAATCATTTCCCCATCCAAACCACTTATATACTATTCAGCCACTCCCCCCCTATAAAAAGATAAAACCAATCTGTAAATTAAAACAGGATGATAAAACAGGATGATTAAAACTTGATGATAAATTTCCTATTTTAACTGCAATCCTCGATGGCTTGGCGAATAGGCGTTGCTGTAATTCACTATTATGCAGGCCGCAAATGAGCCTGTCTCTAAGATGGTCTTCCAGATCAGGGAACATGCATTGGCGCGAAGCTTGGCAAAGGGCTGCCATAAACTCTGCTGCAGATTCCCTGGACCACTGTTCACGTTGCTCGAATGCATAGCGCCGGGCGATGACTGAGAGTTTAGGCTCAAAATGTTCCCTTAATTTTTTATTGAGGTCTGCGTAGTCCACAGTCTCTACACTTTCCGGTGCTATCAAGTTTTCAGCTATATCAAACATGGCTTGTCCACAGACACATAGTAGGGTTGTCACCTTCAGGCTGTCGTCCGTGACCTGGTTAGCCCGGAGATAGTTGTCTACTCGGGAGACATAGGAGCTCCACTGTTCTGGGTGAGTAATATCGAACTCGTTGAGCCTTCCCAGTTTAGCCATTTTGAGAACGCCCTTGTGGTGCTGGTTAATGCCTGTACTGCTGCGGTTGGAGCTGGGCTGCACTTAGGAGTCCTGGGGACGGATCCCTCTTGTTCGTCCGTGCCTCCAGTGAGTCTTATTGGCAGGCAGGGTGGGGAGCATGGTCTCACCAGGGCTCTTTACTTGGTCTGACACCCAGTGATTTCAGTGTGCCTCCAGTGTGGCTTACTGATAGGCAGGGGTGAGGACTATTTCCTGCTGGGACTCGTTACCCAGCCTATCACCCAGTGATTTCAGTCTCTTTGTTAGCAGCAGCTCTCTCCTCTGCAGTATCCCACCTTCGTCACCACTATTGTGTAGTGGGCTTCAGTAGGCAAGAAGCAGACCAGCATAGCTACAGCAGCATTTATTGACTCAAAACTGGAACTGAGAAACTGCAGGCAATTCCCTGTAATTTATACTCTGGGCCCACAGGGCCTTAACCAATCATAATACTTGAAAAAGCCCACCCAAATATGAATGTTCTAAATTTCCCTCCAAAACAGTTGGAGTTAACAGTTAGGGTCATCTAAAGGTTAGTTTCACTTTAGCAGGGCTTAACAGTTAGGGTCATCTAAAGGTTAGTTTCACTTTAGCAGGTCTTAACATATCTATATGTATTCAATACATAACAAAAATTACATTATTTCTAATTGTTTATTATATATACAGATTGGAATGATCTCTATATTTACCTGTAGCTTTGTAACATAAAATTCTAACTCAAATTATACTTTTATGAATACAGGTAGTCCTCACTTAATGAGCACAACAACTCCGTTGCTAAGCGACAGTTGTGAAGTGAAATGTCAATGACTGCACTTTACTTAGGATGTCAGTTATGCTTCAGTTATTAAGTAAATCATCTGTGGTCATTAAGTAAGATATCATATGATTTAACTTATGATTTTACTGCTGGCATCACCATTGACCTATTTATTTGAAGCCAGCTGTGAAGCACAAATAGCAATCATGACAGAGGGACAGTATGACTGTCATAAATGTGTACTAGTTGCAAAGCACTCAAATGGCAATTGTGAATGCAGGGATGTTACAATAGTCATAGGCTTGAGGAACAGACAAAAAGTTATTTTTTCAGTGCTGTCATAATATTGAACAGTCACTAAATAGGGCAGACTCTAAAGCAGTGTTTTTCAACCACTGTGCCGCGGCACACTAGTGTGCCGTGACATAATGTAAGGTGTGCCGTGGGAAAAACACCCGCCGCGTGTTTTTGCTGCGGGACATCTCTGTGTCCCGAAAGTTGCTTTCGGGACACAGAGATGCCTCTATTAAGTCCCTGCGGCCCCGCGTTTACTTTAAAACACGGGGACCGCCGGGAGGTAGCGCACGCAGGGACGTCACTGACGTCCCATGCGTGCGCCCATAGCAACAATCGCGGAGGACCGGAGCAGCGAGGAGGACGTGCGCTGTCAACTTGGTAAGTGTTACCAGCGGCGCGTCTCCTTCGGTGTTCCGAGCACCGAAGTGGGGCAGTACACAGGCACACAGCCTTCAGTAATACACTGTATGGCTGAAGGCTGTATGTCTGTGGGGGAACTATACTGCACCTAATGTGGCGGGACTATACTGCACCTAATGTGGGGGGACTATACTGGGCCTAATGTGGGGGAACTATACATTATATTATATTATAATATATTATGGCTCTTCCCTCCAGACCTTTGTCTATGTGGTTAATGTATGAAAATAGAGATGCCAGTGCAGGAACTCACCAATTTGAGATAGATTTGATTAGCTAAGGAGGGATACAGTCACTCTGAGGACTTTTAGCACACTTAAGCTGGTTGATGATATTTTTTACTTCCTTACATGTATCTGGGGACCATTGCGATAGTGAGGATAGTGATAGATCCTTCATATAGGTATTAGCATGCGATCTTGAAAGTAACATACCAATAAAGGTTTTGAAAATGACATACCTTGGTACTTGAGGGGATAGTACAGTGGAGTTGTGGGTTACTGTTGTTGGAACAGTTTGCTATGGTATGCCAAATAGGGTAGGGCAGGGGTCTGCAACCTTAAACACTCAAAGAGCCATTTGGACCTGTTTCCCACAGAAAAGAAAACACAGGGAGCCACAAAATGTCAGGCAGAAGCCAGTTTAGTTGGGGTCTTTGACCTGCCACACTTTATGCTATTTTAAAATGTATTCTTAGCTGTGGGAATTTGGGAGGGGCAGTTGCATGAGGGATATCTGCATGTAGCCATAACAAATTCCTTCTAGATGGTCAAAGTCATCCTTTGTCTTCACACTTCAGCACCTGCACGGAAGGAGATGGGAGTTGCTGCCAAGTTGGCAGATGAAGATTGGTCAACGTGATGGACTTGTGGGTGTGGGGACAAGGGCTTGAACTTTCTTTTTTTTTGTTAAAAAGTTTTTTATTTTTCTCCACAACCTCAAATACAACTCAATACACATATACCTTAAAATATTAAAGTACATAATTATACATTTTAATCAATCATTCAAAAGTCAATATCTTATTTTTCACATATCACATATCATCAGTCATCAGTCTATTCTACTTTCCCCATCACACTCCCCTCTCTCTATCTCCATCTCCTCCCCCTACTTTCTTACTCCTTCACTCCCCCTCTACCTCTCTCTACTCCTTCTCTTCCTCTTCCTTCTACTTCCTCTTTCACCTTCTTTACCTTTCTCTGAGTAGTCTTCATATTAACTCATCTCACGTTTAACCGACTGAAGATATATTCTCAAAGTTAAACTAGCTGTGTCTTTTCCCAAAAAGAAATTTTTTTTAAATTGTTATATCATTTCTTTGTATATAATGTTTTATTCTAGGTATATGTTGCTAACTTTATATTACCTCCCAAAAAAAGAAAGAAAGAAAGAAAGAAAAATCTAGTTTTGTCATCTGGAATTTCACCAATTATTTATTTATTTATTTATTTTGTTATTCTTATATGCCGCCCAACTCCCGAAGGACTCAGGCAATTAGTTTCAAATTTCCCTTCCAAATCAACCGCTATTAACTTAACTTCCCAAGATGATGATTATTTCTTCTGCTTATTAATTTTAGCCACATTGCTTCTTTCCCTTCTTTAATCTCTTTATTCATCATTTATGTTTTTATCCCCTATTTTATCATAACTAAATGCCCAATTATACATAAGAAAAACAAGAAATTCTTAACTCTTAATAAAGTAATTATATTAATTATATATATCTAGATTCTAAACAGTTAGCATTCTTATCACAATTAAATCTAATATAATAGTTATAAAAAAGAAAAATGAAATATTAAAGAAAAACAAAATAATAAAAAGAAAACATTTCTGTAATATTTCAACACTATCATCCATTTCCTTTTAATTTTCCATCTACTTCCTTTTTGTATATATATTTTCTCCATCCCCATTTCCTTGACTCCTTTCCTTTCTTTCTTTTATCTTTATCCCAATAAATTCTCTTTCCCAGGTTCTTTTTCCTCTTCTTAATTCTAGTATCTGTATATATCTAGTTTTTTCCAATCCTTTTTTGACTTTATATATCTCAGTCATCATCATCAGTCAGAACAAAATCATTTTTAATATCTTTATCTCTGTTATCACTGTTAACCCCAGTGGAATCTTTATAAGCTTTAATATATTCATCAGCATAATCATTAATCAGCATTATATTTTCAATATTTTTCCCCTTTTCATCATCATTTATAATATTTTCATCAATCTTCTTCATCTGTTATCTTTTCCATTTGTATTTCATTTTTCTCTTTCTCAAATATTCCAATTCCAAAATGTCTTCTAAGATCTATAAAAAGATCTTTCAAGAATCCAACCAGTTCTTCATAGTCTATTTACTCCATGGCTCCAAAATCACAATTCTCAAATCCAAAAGTTTGAAAAGCTTCAGTCTCAAAAGTGCCACCAATCCTTAGTAAACACAAATCTCCATGTCACAAAGTCACAAATCACTAATTTTTACAATCCATCTAGCTGCTAACAAAGATGTGTTTCACAGCCTTTTATAATTAAGTTTTCATTTTTGATAGTTCAATAGACCAATTCCTTTTATGTCTTTATTTGTTAACATCTGTTCATGTTCATCCTTATCTAAGTCAGTTCAAACAGTTCTTTCAAACAATAATAAATTTACAGTCTATTTTGAATTTCTTCAGCTTTCAAAGAAGTTTTTCTTGTTCAGGGTCAAACAGTTGTCCAAACATCCACAAAGATATTCTACCATAGGAGTAATTCCTCCATCCACTAGATGGCATTCTCCAATTGAATTTCTCAACTCCGCCTTTCCTGTTTTGATTTTTCTATTTTTAAAATCCATTCCAATTTTCAAATATTTCTTCTAGATTTAGTTTCCAAATTTCTTACGCTTTAATCAAGTCTTTAAAACAAAATTCCAGATCTTCAATAATTGAGCTTTAGTTGTAAGTCCCTTTAATTTTGTAACACCATTGTATCCACATATTAAACAGCCGCTCCTTAATTTCCGGTCCTTTTGATCCCCTTTTAATATTGAAATGTTCCTTTTAATAGTTTCCTTTGGCTATATCACTCACCAAACTCTATCTTCTCTGTCTTCTTCGGCTTCTCCAGCACATCGCTTCAAATTTTCCTTTCCGGATGACTCCAAACTTGCAAATTTAATCCTTCCAATGTGACCTCTGAGACTAGGACAGCATTTAAGAGCCGTCTTCCGGTCGCCACCGGTCGAGGACAAAGCCGGCTCCCTGGGGGGGGGGTTACAGCCCCCTCCCAGTCTGCCAGCAAGCGCCCTCTTCTTCACCACCCCTTCAGGGTGGTTTCTGACATGGTCCTGTCCAGACCAGGTCCCCGGACAGCGCAGATTCGGGGCTTCCCCGCGGAGCGTGGAGAAACTCTGTAGCGCCACAACTTTGGCCACACTTTCTTCCCCAAGGGGTTGAACTTTCAACTGGGTGGAGAAACCCCTGGGACTTCAGATTCGGGTTTCTCCCAGATGTGCCAACATGGCACTGTTAATAAATTGGAACTTTGAGGAATACTTTGCCTCAGACTCTGATTTAGTTTTGGATGCTATTTGGAACCCTGACACTAACCCAAATCTCTCTTAAAACTCACCCAGCTACCCCGACTCCTCGGGGCGCTGTTTGGGGTCATGAGCCCCAGTGCCAACCCGGCAACGGGCGGTGTAAAGACTCAGGGAAGATGGAGGAAGAAAGGCATGCCACGGGGGAACCAGTAGGGGACAAATTGCGTATCCATGTCGAGAGCCTCTACATTCCTTCCAAAGCTGTGGTGGAAGCCAAAGAGGACACGGAGAGGGAATGCCAGTTAGGGGCTCGGGGCAAACAGCCAACGCCTGGGCACCCCTCCCCACAAGAGCGGACATGTCAAGGCTCAGCTGGAGGGCTGAGCTCTCCCACGGAGTGAATGTGGGAGCCACACCTGGGCGCGGGATCAGCCTTGGCCCACAAGTGGAGACAGCCGAGCCTCACATCAGCCGGAAGCTCCAAAGGTGGGATATCCCAGCCGCTGTTGCGCAGCCAATCGCTGGTGGAGCTCCCTGACCAATTTGGATGACTAAGCGTGAGTTAGACCAACCACCCTTCGGGACCTGAGGCCACCAGGTGGAACTCGGCCCAGCCAACATTCTCAATCCTGAGGAGGGACCCACTGGCCCAATTGAGCAGAGACTTCGCCTCATTCCGCACGGTGAGTAGCTCTTTCCCGGCAAGTCTCTCCACTGAGGTGAAGCCAATGTGGGCAACCCATCGCCCCAGTGCACAGACGACCCAACGGCCCGGGCTCAGAAGCCTGCTGGCCTGGCGGCAGGGATTGTGGGAGCTGCAAGCCCCAAACCTGCTGCCGAACCTCAGCCTTGTGCTGCTGAGACCAGCCCCAGCAGGGTGGGTGTTCTTCCCAGGCATGCGATGGGCACTGTGCCAATGGGGCCCCGGGACCCAGCAGCAACCGAACCCCACTCCGATGGTCAGTGCGGTGCTGCCCCCTGCAGTACCCGGTCCCAGTGCAAACCCAGCTGCCCCAGATGGAGCTGTGCCCCAGATGGAGCTGTGCTGGGAGTAGCCCAGCCAATACATCTTGTGGGGGCACAACTGGGAGGACCCCCACCATAGGCGATCATCCCGCCGGCCGCAGAAGTGCAAGCTGTCACCCAGCCAGCCCCGGCGCAACCCCCTTGGTTCCGGGCCATGTTTGATGAAGCTGGCTATTTCCTACACTGGGTCTGGGCGTACATCGATCAGTTTGGAACCCAGTTCCAGTCAGACTGAGAGCTGATAGACAAGATAACCGAGGGGATGAACTAGGGGGAAGCAGCAGAGTGGGTGGCAGAGCTCCACGATGAAGCGGCCCCAGAACGTGATGACACTGATGAATTTGTGCAGCAGATGTGGGTCCGATTTAACGACGCAGCCCGGCACATGGAAGCTGAAGAGCAGATTAAGGGGTTGAAGCAAGCGGACTGCCCAGCCAAAGAGTTGGTGTGGGAATTCTGAGGGGCAGCAGAGAAAGTGCGGGATTGGCCCAAGCGACTCTTGGTGCACACGTTTCAGGACGCCCTGGACCCAGAACTGAGAAAATTGTGTGAAATCCGTGGAGTCCCATGCTGGATCCAGGACTGGCATAACACAGCAATTGTCCTGGATCATGCGACCTGAGACCCCAAGAAACCTCCGGGCGAAAGTCCAGCCAGAAGGCCTCTGGGCTGCTGATCACAAATGAAGCAAGCCGCGACCCCGGGCCCTGAAGCAACAAGAGGTGTAAAGTGCTATAGATGCAGCCAAGCCGGGCATCGGGCTTCAGAATGCTTGGCGTTGGCCCCAATTCTGCAACCAAGAGCCAGGCCAACCCGGGGATGCGAAAACCAGTGCGGAGCCGCCTGGCCCAACAAGCGGAAGAATCCCCTCCCCCATCTGACGAGGCCGAGGCATCGCCGGGAGAGGAAACATCGCCGTGTTTGTACAAAGGGGGCAGTGGCAAAGACGACCCAATAGTGAGTGAAGCAGTTTGCCCTTTCCTCCTTAAGGCGAAAATTACGGTGCCAGAGACGGGAGAGGAAGGAGAGGTGGAGGCGATGATAGACACAGGCTGCTCACAATGCTTAATAAGCAAATCAATGGTAGAGAAGCTAGGGATCTGCACCAGGCCCTTGGCCAGCCCCATCCACTTCTATCAAGAATTGGTGGAATTGCAAATAGGATGCCACTCCTCTCCGAATTGGTGGAATTGCAAATAGGACACCATCATGAGCTCATCCGGTTCATAGTTGCCCCCAAGATGTCAGAGGCAATCATCTTGGGGCTCGCGTGGCTAGACAAGTGGACCCCCACCATTAAATGGGAGGATGGCTATCGAAAGCTAACCATGAGCATCGGGCCTTTACTCCCCAAAGAGAAGCAGAGCAGCCCGAAGGAGGAAAAGCTGCTAAGGCCAGACTGTCCCCAGCCAGCAGCCCTGGCGATCGAAGCCAATCCCCCAGGCTCCCAGCAGGTGCCAATAGAATACCGAGATCTGGAACGGGTGTTTAGCAAGGAAGACTGCAACTATCTCCCCCCTCACCGGCCGACAGACTGCATGATAGAGTTCGAGCCTCCGCTCTGCCGCACCTGTTTTGTCCCCAGCCTTCCGCCCCCAAACAATCCGGCGCTGCCTTTTCTCCTTGGCCCCTTCGCCTAATGGGCCAAAAAGCCAGTTCACCCTGGGCTTTTGGGCGCATGGGGACACTTTGCCCCCAGCCAATCAGAGGAGCAAGAATCCCACCCCCTTGGAAGCAGCCTTTTTAGGAGAAGGAAAGGGGGACGAGGCTTCCCTCTCTTGCTTAAAAGAGACACGTTTTTGAGGTGGTCCCAATGAAAGAAAGTGGAAGGGGGAAGAGTGCTTCTGGCTGGACTCAATGAGATTCCCTCTCTTGCTTAAAGCAGACACGTTTTTGAGGTGGTCCCAATGAAAGAAAGTGGAAGGGGGAAGAGTGCTTCTGGCTGGACTCAATGAGATTCCCTCTCTTGCTTAAAGCAGACACGTTTTTGAGGTGGTCCCAATGAAAGAAAGTGGAAGGGGGAAGAGTGCTTCTGGCTGGACTCAATGAGATTCGCTCTCTTGCTTAAAAGAGACACGTTTTTGAGGTGGTCCCAATGAAAGAAAGTGGAAGGGGGAAGAGTGCTTCTGGCTGGACTCAATGAGATTCCCTCTCTTGCTTAAAAGAGACACTTTTTTGAGGTGGTCCCAACGAAAGAAAGTGGAAGGGGGAAGAGTGCTTCTGGCTGGACTCAATGAGATTCCCTCTCTTGCTTAAAAGAGACACGTTTTTGAGGTGGTCCCAATGAAAGAAAGTGGAAGGGGGAAGAGTGCTTTGTGGTGCACACCTAAGTGCACACTTAGATATTAATATTCAATCATGTTAATAGATTAACACAAGATGGTAATTATTCCATTGAATTGAGTCAGACAAGGCTACTGTTTTTGAACTGTGGTGATTTAGATCAATTAAGAAGAGTTGTTTATGAACAACTGCTATCAGGAGTACCCCCCCCTCTCTCCCTCTCTCTCCCTCTCTCTCTCTCCCTCTCTCTCCCTCTCTTCCCCCTCCCTCCCTCCCTTCCTCCCTCATCCTCTCTCATCCTCTCTGTTCCTCGCACTCCCTAGTTCTCTCTCTCTCCCATTCCCTCTGTCTCTCATTCTCTCTCTCATAGGAAGGAAGGGAGCGAGGGAGGGAGGGAGGGAGGGAGGGAGGGGCAGCAAAAGAGAGATATTGAATCAAATCCGTTGCAAAAAAACTAAAGCTCCTGGTAAGCTGGTTTAGGTATAGTGAGAATCACAGCTGGCATCGGGGTTTGCCAGGGATGGTCGCCTGGCTCAAGGGAATTCATGACAGGAACCAGGAACCTGGATTGAAGAGATCGAAAATGTGGGGAGAAAAATGGAAGCCCCTCTCTTACAAATGCGATCTGCGTTCATACACACGCAATGAAGGGGAAAATATATGTCCTCCATTTTTCCCGACTGGTTCCCCCCAAAGCACTCTTCCCCCTTCCACTTTCTTTCGTTGGGACCACCTCAAAAACGTGTCTCTTTTAAGCAAGAGAGGGAATCTCATTGAGTCCAGCCAGAAGCACTCTCCCTCCTTCCACTTTCTTTCATTGGGACCACCTCAAAAACGTGTCTGCTTTAAGCAAGAGAGGGAATCTCATTGAGTCCAGCCAGAAGCACTCTTCCCCCTTCCACTTTCTTTCATTGGGACCACCTCAAAAACGTGTCTGCTTTAAGCAAGAGAGGGAATCTCATTGAGTCCAGCCAGAAGCACTCTTCCCCCTTCCACTTTCTTTCGTTGGGACCACCTCAAAAACATGTCTCTTTTAAGCAAGAGAGGGAAGCCTCGTCCCCCTTTCCTTCTCCTAAAAAGGCTGCTTCCAAGGGAGTGGGATTCTTGCTCCTCTGATTGGCTGGGGGCAAAGTGTCCCATGCGCCCAAAAGCCCAGGGTGAACTGGCTTTTTGGCCCATTAGGCGAAGGGGCCAAGGAGAAAAGGCAGCGCCGGATTGTTTGGGGGTGGAAGGCTGGGGACAAAAAAGGTGCGGCAGAGTGGAGGAGGCGAAGAGTCATAGACCCCAGCCAGGGGCTACGCTCCCAAAGCCAAAGATGTACTCAATGACCCCAAAGGAATTGGAGGAACTAAGGCGATATATCAATGCCAATTTAGAATGAGGGTTCATTCAGCCAGCAAAGTCGAGAGTACAGCCCCTGTGCTTTTCAAAGAGAAGGAAGGGGGGATCAGACTGTGCGTTGACTTCTGTGGGATCAACGCCATGTACGTGCAAACACATACCCCCTCCCTCTCATGAAAGACTTGCTGAACCACTTGTCCAAAGGCAAGATATTCACCAAGCTGGACTTGAGGGAAGCATACTATCGCATACGCATTAGGGAGGGGGATGAATGGAAGACCGCCTTTAACTGCCCATTGTGGAGCTTCCAATTCAGAGTGATGCCCTTTGGACTGCAAGGGGCCCCCGCAGTCTTCATACAATTTATCAACAAAGTGCTCCACCCCCACCTATATAAGGGGGGTGCTCATTTATTTGGATGACATTGTCATCTTTAGTGAGACACTAGAGGAGCATGTGAAGCTAGTGTGACAAGTCTTAGAAAAACTTCTGGCCGCCAAGCTGTACGCAAATGCGAATTTCACAAAACCTCCCTAAACTACCTGGGATATCACATCTCCAGTGAGGGGATAGAGATGGATCCAGGAAAAGTGAAAGCAGTGCTAGACTGGCAGGCCCCCCGCACTCACAAGCAACGTCAAAGCTTCTTGGGCATCGCGAACTTCTATCGGCAGTTCATCCCCTCATTTGCTGAAGTGGCGCTGCCACTGACTGAACTGCTAAAGACAGGCCCATCACCCACCAAGCCAAAGCCTAACCAGCCAATTGGGTGGAAAATGGAATGCCAAAAAGTGTTTGAAAGGCTGAAGTGACTCTTTGCCCAAGAACCGATCCTGCAACACCCCGACCCAGAACGGCAGTTCATAGTTCAGTCGGATGCCAGCGATGTGGCAGCGGTGGCAGCAGTGCTGTTGCAGAAAGATGAAAGGGGCCAACTTCTGCCGTGCACTTACGTCTTGAAGAAGCTCACAGCCACAGAGAGGAGATGGCCATTTGGGAGAAAGAAGCCTATGGTCCGTTGGATGCTGCTCACTTGGAGGCAATTCCTAGAGGGGGGCAAAGTACCTTTCAAGGTATGGACAGATATAAGAACTTCGAAGCATTGAAAACCCCTAGGAAATTCTCACCAAAATAAGTACGCTGGGCACAATACTTCAGGAGATTCAAATTTGAACTGAAGCACATTCCAGCTGGGAAGAATTTATAGGCTGTTATCGAGAAAACCACAGTACGACAGCCAAAGGGAGCAAGAAGTCCACTCCGTCATTCCTCCCTCACCAGGGGAAACAGCGGCCCCAGTCTGGCTTGGCCCCTGGGCCAAGCCAGACAACCAAAGGCTCTTAGCCAGGACAAATGGACAGCAACACTGAAAGCAGCCTTGCCCAATGATCCCTCCAACAACAACAAGGAGGTCTTGACAATGAGGGAAGGCTTGGCATGGAAAGGGTCCAAACTATATGTGCCTGCCAGCCTCAGATTGGAAGTGCTGCAACGAAGCCACGACTCCAAACTGAGAGGACATTTTGGATTCCTAAAAACTCTCCACCTAGCCCGGCGACAGTTCTAGTGGCCAAAGATGAAAGCTGAGGTAGAGGACTACGTAAGAAGCTGTGCCACATGCGCGACCAGGAAGCATCGGCCTGGGAAACCGCCTGGACTGCTGCAGTAAGTGGCCAACCCCAGCAAGCCCTGGGAGGAGATTGCCATGGACTTCATCGTGGATCTCCCAGACAGCAACGGTAACACAGTGATTTGGACAGTTATTGACTTGTTTTCCAAGCAAGCCCACTTCTTTGCTTGCTCAGGCTTGCCGTCTGCCAGAAAACCAGCAAAACTGTTCCTCAAGCACATATACCGCCTACATGGCATCCCAAAAAGAGTCATCTTTGACCGAGGCGTGCAGTTCACCTCCAGGTTCTGGAGAGAGTTCCTATGAGCAGCTCGGAAAGCTCAGCTCCGCTTTCCATCGAAGTACAAATGGAGCAGCAGAACGTACAGACATGATGGTGGAACAATACATCCATTGTTATGTAGATTACCAGCAAGACAATTGATCAGAGCTGTTGCCTTTTGCAGAAGTGACATACAACAACGGTGTTCATAGCAGCACTGAATCAACTCCTTTTCAGGTTACTAGCGGCAGGGAGCTCATTCCCTTGCCTGAGCTACCTATGGAGGCTCCCACCTCGATGTTCCTGACTGAATGGATGGGCTGAAAAAAGGATGGGAGAACACCAAGAAAGCACTAACTGAAGCGGCGGAAGCCTATAGGAAGCAAGCAGACAAGCACCGATCGCTCCAGCCCCCCTTCCAAGTGGGGGATAAAGTTTTCTTGTCCACAAAATACATCCGATTGAGAATGCCCAGCAAAAAGTTAGGGCCAAACTTTTTGGGTCCGTTCCCAATAGTTAAAATTATCAACCTGGTCACTGTGCAGCTTGCATTGCCTAGAATATTGGGGAAGATTCACCCGATATTTCATTGCAGCTTATTCAAACTGGTGATTGGGTCAAATATAAGACTACAAACCCAACCACCACCTCCCCCTGTAGTAATACAGGGAGAGACACACTATGAACTGAAGAAAATTTTAGACTCCAAAATGTTCAGGGGTCAATTACAATATCTAATCCATTGGAAAGGGTACCCTTTGTCCAAAGTTACCTGGATGAAAAGTTGAATGTAAAAGTGGACAAGCTAGTTAAACAATTCCACGACAAATACCCAGACAAACCAAAGGGTCCCCCAGTGGGGGGGAGGGGTGGTTAAGGATGCCATATTAACCTCCTCATCTCTTTCTCTTTCTCCCATCTCTCTCTCCCATCTCTCTCTCTCTCTCTCTCTCTCTCTCTCTCTCTCTCTCTCTCTCTCTCTCTCTCTCTCTCTCTCTCTCTCTCTCTCTCTCTCTCTCTCTCTCTCTCTCTCTCTCTCTCTCTCTCTCTCTCTCTCTCTCCTCTCTCTTGTGTATGTGTTCCCTCTTGAATCATTTCAAAAAATAGGCGAGGGTTGGTTTTTGTTTTGTTTTTTTGCTGATGTTGTTCTTTCTTCTTCTTTGGGTGCTTTTTAACATATGATTTAAATCAAGAGTCATTTCAGGTTCCCAGATAAATGAAGCTCTTTCAGCCCCCAGCTGTGGCTTCCTGCTGGCTGAACCCATCACTGGCTGGCCCCGCCCCTCACCCTCGCTCTCCCCTCCCAGTCACTCCTTGCCTGAGAAGGTAAGGTCGACGGAGGCGGATGGAGACTCACTCCATATTCCAGAGCGGGAGCGAAGTGGCCCTGTACTTACCTCTTCTTCCAGCTGTCAGGCCTGGAAGCCATCATTTACCTTTTTGTATTCAGGCCTGCCACATTTTCTACTGTGGAAAAATGGGAGGGGGGATTATATGGAGTAGGTGATATGTAGTAGTCTAAATAACATTCTTTACAGAAATTCTAGGCTGCTGTGCCCTGCAGCTGCAATGAAGTGACTGGGAGGCATCTTCAGTTTTGGATGGTGCCTGATTGGATTGTGTGATGGACATGTGGGGTGCTGGGCAGGGACTTGAACTTTCGTTTAGGTGGAGAAAACCCGGAAGCTTGCCAACATCACATCTCTAATAAATTGGAACTTTGAAGAACTTCTAGCCTCGGAGTTTTATTTCATTGGGGGTGTTTATTGGAACACTGACATTAACCTGAATCTCTAGATAACTAAGCAGCATCCCGAAAGGGGGCTGTCCGGGGTGCTGATCCTCAGCACTGACCTGAAACTCAGGCAGTGTGAAGAGTCAGCGAAAATGGAGGAGGAAGAGGAGATAACAGAAGGAGCCACAGGAGCAGATACCAGATAACTTATCGAGGTCCAGTATTCTCCTTCTGAAGACGTGGTGCAAGCCCTTGAGGCTGAAGAGACGGCCTGACGGCTGGCCACTCGGCCCAAATAGGTGGATTCCTGGAAGAGTTGCCAGTCTGATCCAACTTCAGAGATGGGACCGGAAGAGCGACTGCCCATCGCCAGCTCCCTGAAGTTGCCCCTCAAGCCAGAATGGAGAAAGGTGGGGACGACAGGGTTTGAAACTCCCAGAGGCTGGAACCTGTTGCCTCTGTCTTGAAGCCAATCATTGTCCGGGCTCCCGGAGTGGTTTAAGAGGCTTGAAATGGGAAGTTATGCACTGCTGGTGCAGCCCCCACAAGTGAGATGGGGCTTAACTCAACCCACCTACACTTTTCCTGATCCAGGACCTGGCAGTGGAACTAGTGTGGCATCAGCACCTTTCTACTTGGTCAGGGGCGATTGGGGGATCAGCTCGACGCAGCAGGGTCAAGCAACAGGAGGGGGACAGCAGACAGTCGGCACGGGGTAAGCTACAACCGCCAGTCGACCCCCTCACCAACCAGCCTCCCTGCTGCCCCCTGCGGAATGCATCCCCCGAGGCTGGGGGTTCTATTCCGGCCACGGGTGGGTCCAGTGCCAGTGGACGCCAGCCCCCATGCTCTGCTTTTTTCAGGATCCCCCTGGGCCCAATATGCCCCAATGATCCTGGCACAGCAGTGGGGTCTGAGCCAGCAGCTGGCTGGAGCCCCCCCTATGGCAGCTCAACAGCCAGCCCTGGTCCCAACACCAGCAGCATTCCAGCAGCCAGCAGCACTGCCCACCACAGTGCCCCCCAGGCCCTTGCCCAACAGCCGGTTGCCATGGCGATTCCACTGGCGAGGCCACCGCCACCTAGGTTCAGGGCAACCTTGGATGGCCAGCCTGCCAAGCTAGCGTACTTTCTCAGCCAAGTCTGGGCTCCTATATATCAGTATGGAGAGCAGTATGAAACAGAGCACAACTTGGTATCTGCTATTGCGGATGGGATGAATGAAGGAGACGCTGCTGCCTGGGTGGCCCAGCTGCACAACAAGGGGGCTGCTGAGCTAGATGATGCCGATGGCTTTGTTGAGCTGCTCCGGGCCAGATTTGATGACCCTGATCAAATCAATGAAAATGAGGCCACAATCAAGGTGATGAAGCAAGATAGCCGACCAATAAAGGACTTTGTATGGGACTTTAGATGGGTCACAGGAAACCTAATGCATTGGCTGGACAGAATACTTCTGCGCTATTTTAAAGAAGCCATTGATCCAGAGGTCAGAACAGCCTGTGCCATCAGAGAGGTGCCTGAGCGGCTACAAGATTGGTATACCATGTCAATAGCTCTGGACCGAGAAATCCACCCACGCTGCAGACCCCCTGCTGAGAGACCCCCGAAGAGGACCTTGGCCAGGCGTCCTCTGACTAAACCTGTGGAAACTCCCCCTTCTCAGCCTACAGGAGCTATCAAATGCTACCATTGTGGACAAGGGGGTCATTGGGCCTCTGAATGCCTAGCACCTGCTCCAGTTCCACAGCAATGTCCTGTCATAGCTGCCCGGGGCCGAAGGGCTCCATGAAAGCCTCTGGATTCCAGCCGATTCACCCAGCAGGCAGTTGAAGTCCTCCCTCCCCCTGAAGAGCCAGCCAGCGGTAGCAGTGGTGAAGACGACCCAATGGTAAGTGAAACCATCCACCCATTTGCAGTCAAGGTTAAACTGGTAGTGCCAAAGACGGGTGCAAGGGGAGGTAGCAGCAGTAATAGACAACAGCTGCACCCGGTGCCTGATTAGCTCTTCCATTGTTCAGCAGCTAGGCATAAGGACACACCTTTTAAACTGCCCCATACGCTTTGAGCAGGTTGATGGGACCTTAATAGGTGGCAACCCTGCTACCCGAGTCACTGAGCTTGTCAGAATGGAGCTGGGGATCTAAACATAACTCATCCGGTTCATGGTCACCCCCCAAAATGGCAGTCAATCCTTCTGGGGCTCGCCTGGCTAGACAAATGGGCCCCAACGACTACCAAAAAATCAGGATGGGCCCTTGCCACCCATCCCACCTGAGGCGGGACTCACTGAGGTGAGCCCACAGGGGCCCCCACACAGTGGTGAAATCTAAAAATTTTCCCTACCGCTTCTGTGGGCGTGGATTGGTGGGCAGGCTTGGTCATGTGACCGGGTAGTGTGGCCAACTTGTAATATTTGGTGAAACTCAATTAACAATGCTCTTGCTTAGCAACCAAAATTAGCCTCTCTATGGCTTAAAGAGCAATAGGCTAGGGCAGTGATGGCGAACCTATGGCACGCGTGCCACAGGTGGCACACAGAGCCATATCTGCCGGCACGCGAGCCGTTGCCCTAGGTCAGCTCTAGCATGCATGTGCGTGCCAGCCAGCTGATTTTCAGCTCATGCGGAGGCTCTGGGAGGGCATTTTAGGTTTCCGGAGGGCCTCCGGGGAAGCAGGGGGCATTTTCGCCCTCCCCAGGCTCCAGGGAAGCCTCTGGAGCCTGGGGAGGGTGAAAATCGGGCCTACCAGGCCCACCGGAAGTCAGGAAATGGGCCATTTCCGGCCTCCAGAGGGCCTCTGCGGGGGCGGGGGAGGCCGTTTTTGCCCTCCCCAGGCATTGAATTATGGGTGTGGGCACTCACACGTGCGTGATAGCACCCATGCACGCGCTTTCGGCACCCGAGGGAAAAAAGGTTCGCCATCACTGGGCTAGGGCTTTTTCATCATTTTTTTACAGTAGTTTCCCCCGCTAAGAGCCACAACCCAGCCTCATACCATCATTCCCCCTCCTATCTCTCTCAGCAGTGTTAATGTTCTGGGCGGAGCTGGCCATCTTCAGCTTACCACATCTCTTTGCCTGTGCTCAGCATCGCGGCAGCCATCTGTCTATGGCCATCACCTCTACTGCCTCTGCTCGGAGCCAGGCTGCCAGCTCACTCCTTGGAGCAGCTGCCCGGGGGCAATGGGTGGCAGGGACCATCAAGCTGGAGCTCATCTCTCCAGAGATCTGCATGGGAAGCCCACAGTTTAAACTCCCAAGGGGCGGCATCCTCTGTGGCAGAAAAGGCCAAGGCGAGGATCGGGGGATCGGGCATCCCGAGACGTCCACCCCGAGCATGCTGGTGCTCGCTGCCTCACTTGCTCTCCATTCCTGCAGCAGTATCTGGAGGGGGCTGATGTGATGCGGCCTCTGGAGTGCAGTTGTCTCATGTGCTCAGGCCATGAAAGCACTGGCTTGCTGAACAGCAGAGCTGCCCCCCTGTAGGGCGATCCAAAGAGGGGAAGGGGATGCTGTAGAAAAGGCCACCTTCTACCCGTGACTCCCATGCCGGCTCCCTGGGGCTTGGGGTTCCAAAGCAGCCCACTGGCTTCCCACCCAGCCACCTCCCTGCTCTCTTTGACTGCCAGTGCTACTCCGGGAACTCGGATTGCTACTCCGGGAACTCGGCATTTCAGGAGAAGGAGGTTCAGTCATGGTGCCACTTCCCACTGGCAAAGAAGTGGAGTGAGAGGGGCAGAAGCCGGCAGCAGCAAATGGGGCAGCAGCCCCCTGTGCGGGGAGAGGGCCAGGCCCGCCCGTGCCACCATGGAGCTTTCCCTTCGGAAGATTGCTTTGGGCAGGTGGATGTCTGCAGCCAGGTGGGGAGGGAGGATGGCAGCAGTGACAGCGGCCCCTTCCATGTGCAGTGCACTGAGGCAGCGAAGGTGTGCAAGGCAGCCCCAGCCTGTTGCTGGGGAATTGTGGTGATCGCTTGGCCAGGGCGGCCTCAGGGGGGGCTGCATCGGTCTCTCCGCCCGTGCTATGTCCCACTCCAGCCGATCACATGACTAAAAGTGGGGCGACCTGGTGAAGATGAAGGGCTACCCGCACTGGCTTGCTTGGTTAAATGCCGCCACCCAGGCCGAAGAGAAAGCTCCACAGTGGCGCGGCCGGGCATGGCCCTCTCCCCATGTGGAGGGCTACCAGCAGCTTTTGCTCCTCTCGCTCTGCTTCTTCACTGGCAGGAAGCGACTCCGTGGGCTGAGTTCCCAGAGTGGTGCTGGCAGTCAGCCAGGCCAATCTGTAAAGAGAGCAGGTAGGGGGCCGGGTGGGAAGCCAGTGGGCTGCTTCGGAGTCTCAAGCTCCACGGAGCTGGCACGGGAGGCATGCAGGCCCGGGTGGAAGGTGGCCTTTTCTGCAGCATCCCCCTCCCCTCTTTGGATCACCCTTTAGGGGGGCTCTGCCTTTGCAGAAATGGGGCGGGCGCATGTGCAGCAGCCCCGGGAGCACTGCTGCCACCACCCCTCTCAGTGTCTGCATTTCCACCAAGGGCCGCCCACCCACTCACTGGCCGGGTCGGGCTGGATACCAACTCGGAAGGCAAGCGGGCATGGGGAACCACCGGGAAGGGCACATGGAAGGCCGCCAAGCATGGCAGGGCTACGGGGAAGGGAGTAGGCTGCTACCTCCCTTCCTGCCACCCCGACATGCTAGCCTGCCTTTCACGTGGCCTTATGCTTGCCTGACTTTGCAAGCTGGCCACGGGGACACCTGGAAGGCAGGAAAGCATATCGTGGTTGCAGGCCACAGGGAATGGAGTAGGGAAGGCAGGCTGGGACAGTGGGGGGGAGATAGGGCAGCTAGGTAGGCCGCGACTTCGCAGGCTTACCTGGCAGGCAGATCAGGGGTGCAGGGCTTCAGGCAAGCAAGCAGAGCAGAGACTGGGCGGGGCAGGGCGAGCGAGTGGTGACCAGAGGACCAGTTTGGGGGCGTGGCCAGCCAGCCATCACTACCAGTTCGGCGAACCAGGCCACATATCTGCTAATGGTTCTCCTGAACCAGTCCAAACCAGTAGCATTTCACCCCTGCCCCCACCCCAATGAGAGGCAGTCATGGCGGTCTTCGAAGTCCTGCCTGAGACTTCCCAGGTCCCCAAGGAATACAGGAACCTGGCTGAAGCATTTAGTGAGGAAGAGTGCAACATCCTCCCCCCCACATCGCCAGACCGACTGTGCGATTGAGATTGAACCCGGGACTAAACTCCCTAAGCCAAAGATGTACTTGATGACCCCAAAAGAGATGGCCGAGCTGAGGAAGTACATCGATACCAACCTGGCCTGGGGGTTCATCCAACCTGCAAAATCTAGAGTGCCCGCCCCGGTGCTATTTAAAGAAAAGAAGGATGGGGGGATGAGGCTCTGCGTTGATTTTCATGGAATTAATGCCGTGTGTGTGGAAAACAACCCCTCCCCCTTATGAAAGACATGTTGAACTACCTTTCAAAAGGGAAGGTGTTCACAAAACTGGACTTGAGAGACTATTACCAGGTGCGCATAAGGGAAGGTAACGAGTGGAAGATGGCTTTCAACAGCCCTTTGGGTAGCTTCCAATTCAAAGTTATGCCCTTTGGTCTCCAAGGAGCCCCCGCAGTATTCATGCAATTGATTAACAAGGTGCTGCATGAGCACTTATGTAAGGGGGTCCTTGTCTACTTGGACGCCATATTCAGTGAGACATTATGTGAAACTAGTCTGACTAGTGCTAAAGAAACTATTAGCCATGAAGCTGTCCAAGTGTGAATTTCATAAGACTTCTCTTGACTACCTGAGCTACTGAGTGTCAAATGAAGGCATAGAAATGGAACCTGAGAAAGTGTGAGCTGTACTTGATTGGCAACCCCTTCGCACCCGGAAACAACTGCGGAGCTTCCTGGGGTTCTCTAACTTCTATCGGCAATTCATCACAGTCTTCGCAGAAGTGGCTCTGCCGTTTACGGAACTGCTAAAGACAGGGTCCTCCCCTGCGAAGCCATGGCCAACACAGCCTCTGGCCTGGATGCTAAACTGTCAAAAAGCGATTGAAATCCTAAAACGGCTGTTTGCAGAAGAACCCATTCTTCAGCACCCGGACCCAGACAGGCAGTTCATCATCCAGGCCGATGCCAGTGATGTGGCAGTGGCAGCCGTGCTCCTCCAGAAAGACCCCTAGGGATGGCTGCTGCCCTGCGCATATGTGTCCAAAAAGCTCACGGACACCAAGTGGAGGTGGGCAGTATGGGAGAAGGAGGCCTTTGCCGTTTGTTGGGCTCTTCTATCATGGCGACACTTCCTGGAAGGAGCCAAGATCCCCTTCGAGGTCTGGTCCAACCATAAGAACCTCGAGGCCTTAAAGACCCCATGAAAGCTCTCCCCCAAACAAGTCCACTGGGCGCAGCAATTTGATTTCAAGCTGAAATATAACCCAGGGAGGAAGAACCTGTTTGCAGACACCTTGTCAAGGAAACCCCAATATGACAGCCAGTGGGAGGAAGTTGTCCACGCCATCATCCTGGACACACAGAGTGTGGCACAAGTCACTGCCAGGAGCCAGGCCAGCAGGCGGGCTGACCCCCTCGATGGAAAGCTAACTGAGGATTTGAAAGCAGTGTTGTCTACCAGCCTGTGGTTAACCAACAATTGAGATACATTGACAATCCGGGATGGACTAGCCTAGAAAGGTCTGAAGATTTACGTCCCCAACAGCATGAGACTTCTGGTACTCAAGCGTAGCCATGATTCTCGATTGGCTGGCCACTTCGGATTTCGAAAGACTCTTCATCTGATTAGACAGCAGTTTTGGTGGCCCAAAATGAAAGCTGATGTGGAGGACTATGTGAAAAGTTGTGCCACTTGTGCTACAAATAAAACAAGACTGAGGAAGCCTCCCAGTTTGCTTCAACAGGTAGCTGAGCTTAGCCGGCCATGGAAGGAAATAGCTATGAACTTTATAGTAGCACTCCCGGAAAGTGGTGGCAACATTATGATCTGGACTGTGATAGACCTGTTTTCCAAACAGGCCTATTTTATCCCTTGTTCTGGGCTCCCCTCAGCTAAAAAATTGGCCAAGATGTTCGTCAAACAAATCTACCAGCTGAATAAAGGAGCTTTGAAACACAATCCTGGTTTGTAAAGTGTCTTTTAATGATTCTCCAGCACTCACTGGCAAACACTAGTTCTTAGTGAAAATTATTGTCAAAGCTGTGTGTCGAGTGCTCCGCACCACATTTAAGCCTCGTGTGCCACACCCACATGATTCCCCGCCCACCAATGAATGATTCTGGCTTGTCTGTTAGTTCATAGTCACAGCAGCCATCCCGCAGCTGAGAGTTGGCTGCTTTCACTTATGATGTCATCTGACGAACTGCGTGGAGTCGCGTTGATCGTCATCCCAGCGTGCTCGTCATTCAGCATGGATGTGACCCATTGTGTCGAGTGCCCTGCCGGAATGGCAGCTCCGGGCTGGTGGCTCGCCGGAGCTGACACTGGCTACATGGAGTTCCGCAGCGGGTGATCTCCGACCGAGGAGTTCAGTTCACCACTAAGTTCTGGAAAGAGTTCCTGAGATCCATTGGGTCATCACAGGGACTTAACTCGGCTTTCTACCTGAGTACCAATGGGGCCGCGGAACGGACCATTGCCATGGTGGAGCAATAGATCAGATGTTATGTAGATTACCAGCAAGATAATTGGGCTGACTTGCTTCCTTTCACTGAAGTGGCTTACAATAATGCAGTACACAGCAGTATGGGATTGATGCCTTTTCAGATTACGAGCGGCATGGAATTTGTTCCTATGCCAGAACTACCGAGAAAACAGCCTTCTTCCATGACTCTAAATGAGTGGATGGAATCATTGAAGAAAGGCTGGGAGAATGCGAAAAAAGCCCTAACTGAAGCGGCTGAAGCCTACAAAAAACAAGCGGACAAACACCAATCTCTCCAACCCCCCTTTCGTGTGGGAGATCGCGTGTACCTTTCCACCAAATATATACACTTGAGTTTGAAGAGTAAAAAGTTAGGGTCGAAATACTTAGGTCCCTTCCCCATAGTGAAGGTGATTAACCCAGTAACCTTACAGTTAAATCTTCCCTGCATACTGGGAAAAATTCATCCTGTTTTCCATTGCAGACTCTTAAAGCCTGCTGTAGGATTTAGATTGAGACCTCAACCTGCTGCACCCCCCCAACTGATTGTAGTGCAGGGTGAGACTCATTATGAAGTGAAGAAAATTCTGGACTCCAGACTGCAAAGAGGACATTTGCAATATTTAGTGCATTGGAAGGGATACCCCTTGTCTGACGCTACTTGGGTGAAAAGCTGGGATATTCATGCAGACGCCTTAGTCAAGCAGTTTCATGATATATTTCCTGATAAGCTTAAGGGTCCTCCGGGGGGGGGGGAGAGGTGGTTAATGTGATACTTGTATTAACCCGTATTAACCCCTGACTTTTATTTCATTCCAGGATTCGTTCCTTTCCTGAGTGGGGGGGGGGGGGATAAGCCTGTCAGGCCTGGAAGCCATCTTTTACCTTTTTGTATTCAGGCCTGCCACATTTTCTACTGTGGGAAAATGGGAGGGGGATTATATGGAGTAGGTGATATGTAGTAGTCTAAATAACATTTTTTCCAGAAAGTCAAGGCCATTGTGCCCTGTAACTGCAATGAAGTGACTGCGAGGCATCTTCAGTTTTGTTTGGTACCTGATTGGATTGTATGATGGACATGTGGGTGCTGGGCAGGGACTTGAACTTTCATTTGGGTGGAGAAAACCCAGAAGCTTTCAGATTTGGGTTTTCCCAGTTGTTGCCAACATGACATCTCTAATAAATTGGAACTTTGAGGAACTTCTAGCCTTGGAGTTTTATTTTGTTGGGGGTGTTTATTGGAATGCTGACACCGGCCCTTGTTGGTGCTGTGTGCACCTTGGTCGCTTGGGGAGACACGTGACTTTCTCTCCGCCCCAAGACACTAGCCTGGCCCAGCTGCAGCTGATGCTCCGCATTGTAATGGGCTCCAGGAGAAGCAGGTGTTGTGGCCCACCCGCAGCTTGTGCAGCCTGGGCCTTTGGAACCTTCAGTACCTCTTGGCAGTGCTGAGAAAGGAGGGGCTACTCCTTTCCTGAATGCAAGAGCATGCAGGGCTGCCAAGAGGCAGGAAGGTTTACTCCAGAGGAGGTCTACTCGGGAGTAAGACTTTGGGCTAATTGGCCACTCCCCTAGTCTATTTAAGGTCATCAGTTGCAGTTAACAAGCTGCAGAGAACAACAGTTGAAAAAGAGACTTGTCTGATCATAGCTTGTTCCCTGACTCTTGTTTTAGCATTCTCTGCATTGGCTTGGATTATCAAGGACGAATTTCTAGGAACTTTGCCAACTCTTGGAAAACCCCATAAAATAAACAGACTCATTGTCATTGTCTTCAAACTCTTTGAACTGATACCGGCTATTAATGAAGCTTAATTGATAGCTGGTTGCTTGCTGATAACAGTTTGTTTGTAAATTGGTGTGTGCATCTTGAGTACTACTAAGACATTTTATTAGTAGCCTTTGTTTCATTAAATCAGTGTGTACAAACTGCTTGTGTGGTTGTGTGCTTCATGGGGACAGAATAGCAGGGGACGCCGTCTCCCTCATTGAAGCGTGTTAAATTTAAGTGTGCTGCGCAAGACGTTGAATTTAAGTGTGCTGCGCAAGACGTTGTGAGAGCAACGAGTAGACCATGGAGGCAGCGAGAGCACTGGTGTCAGCCATAGCCGGGCTGGGCCAGTATCTCAGGGCAGAAAGAAAGTCACGTGTCTCCCTGAGCGACCGAGGTGCTCACAGCACCAACAAGGGCCGGAAGAAGAGGCAAATACAGGGCTGCTTTGCTCACGCTCTGGAATATGGAGCGAGTCTCCATCTGTCACCGTCACCCTTACCTTCTCAGGCAAGGAGTGATTGGGAGGGGAGGGCGAGGGGCGGGGCCAGCCAGTAGTGGGATCCAGTTCAGCAGGGAGCCACAGCAAGGGGACCAAAGAGCTGCATGCAGCTCCAGAGCTGCGGGTTGCCGACACCCAGGGTAGGATTTTGGTCTTTGTGGCTTTGATTAGCTGCGATCACTTTTTCTGCTCATCTTGTTTTTTTTCTGAACAGGCCTTATATTGTCTTTTCTGCTCCTTTAGAATTTGAATAGAATCTGATGAGTAGGCCTTGAGTAGGGTAGTAAGGGATTCCAGTAGTGCTGCTTTGGCGGTAAGAAGGATTGATCATGGAGGGCTTCATCATTACCACCTGCTCTTGCATTGAAATACCTACCTATTAGAATATGTGCACCAGGAAACTCATTTAGAATAGAATAGAATAGAATAGAATAGAATAGAATAGAATAGAATAGAATAGAATAGAATAGAATAGAATAGAATAGAATTTTATTGGCCAAGTGTGATTGGACACATAAGGAATTTGTCTTGGTGCATATACTCTCAATGTACATAAAAGAAAAGATAGGTTCATCAAGAATCATAAGGTACAACACTTAATTATAGTTCGGGTACAAATAAGCAATCAAATCATATTAGGAACCAGTCAATATAAATTATAAGGATACAAGCAACAAAGTTACAGTCATACAGCCATTAGTGGGAGGAGTTGGGTGATGGGAATGATGAGAAGATTAATAGTAGTGCAGACTTAGTAACTAGTTTGACAGTGTTGAGGGAATTATTTGTTTAGCAGAGTGATGGCGTTTGGGAAAAAACTGTTCTTGTGTCTAGTTGTTCTGGTGTGCAGTGCTCTATAGCCTCCTTTTGAGGGTAGGAGTTGAAACAGTTTATGTCCAGGATGTGAGGGGGTCTGTAAATATTTTCACAGCCCTCTTTTTGACTCGTGCAGTATACAAGTCCTCAATGGAAGGCAGGTTGGTAGCAATTGTTTTTTCTGCAGTTCTAATTATCCTCTGAAGTCTTTGTCTGTCTTGTTGAATTGCAGAACCAAACCAGACAGTTATGGAAGTGCAGATGACAGACTCAATAATTCCTCTGTAGAACTGTATCGGCAGCTCCTTGGGCAGTTTGAGCTTTCTGAGTTGGCGCAGAAAGAACATTTTTTGTTGTGCTTTTTTGATGACGTTTTTGATGTTAGATGTTCATTTTAGATCTTGCGATATGGTAGAACCTAGAAATTTGAAGGTCTCTACTGTTTATACTCTGTTGTCTAGTATTGTAAGAGGTGGAAGTATGGGAGGGTTTCTCCTAAAGTCTACCACCATTTCTACGGTTTTGAGTGTGTTCAGTTCCAGATTGTTCCGGTCACACCATGAGGCTAGTTGTTCAACCTCCCATCTGTATGCGGATTCATCATTGTCTCAAATGAGACTGATTACTGTTGTGTCATCTGCAAATTTCAGTAGTTTAACAGATGGATCGTTAGAGATGCAGTCATTGGTATATACAGTATAGAGAAGAGAAGTGGAGAGAGCACACAGCCTTGTGCTAATTGTACAGGTATCTGATGTGATTCTGCTTAGCTTCACCTGCTGCTTCCTGTTTGTTAGGAAGCTTATGATCCACTTACAAGTGTGTTCAGGTACTGCTAGCTGGTTTAGCTTAGTTATAAGAGTGTCTGGAATGATGGTATTGAATGCTGAACTAAAATCTACAAAGCGGACCCTTGCGTAGATTTGGAGATTCAAGATGTTGTAGGATGTAGTGCAGAGCTGTATTAACAGCATCATCTATTGATCTGTTTGCTCGGTATGCAAATTGTAGGGGGTCTAACACTGGATCCGTGATGGTTTTCAAGTGGGACAGCACTAGCCTTTCAAAGGTTTTCATAACTACACATGTTAGAGCAACTGGTCTGTCGTCGTTCAGTGGGCTTCTTAGGCACTAGGATGATAGTAGAGCATTTGAAGCAAGAAGGAACATAGCACATTTCTAGCAATTTATTGAAGATTCAGGTGAAGATGGGGGCCAATTGATCAGCACAGGCATTTAAGCAAGAAGGAGTTATCTTGTCTGGGCCTGGAGCTTTTCCTGGCTTTTGTCTGTGAAATAGGTCTTGCACTTCCTTTTCTGTGATCGCTAGGGGTTGTGAACCCAATTGGATGGGGTCAGTTGTAGGAGGCTTGGCTGTTGTTGGTGTGTCTGAGATGGGGATTGTGGAGATAGGTGGCTGTAGTTTCCTTTCAAACCTGCAGTAAAACACATTCAGGTAATCTGCCAGTTGTTGATTTCCTTCAGCCTGGGAAGGAGGTTTGCGGTAACCAGTGATATTTTTAAGAGTTTTCCACATGTTTGCTGGTTCATTTTTTGAGAACTGATTCTTTAGCTTTTCAGAGTAGCTTCTTTTTGCTGCTCTGATCTCCCTTGTTAATACATTTCTGGCCTGATTGTACAGCATTTTATCACCTTTTCTGTAGGCTTCCTCTTTGGAACAACATAGCTGCTTAAGTTTAGCTGTGAACCAAGGTTTGTTGTTACTGTATATTCGCAAGTTCCTGGTTGGTACACATAGGTCTTCACAGAAACTGACATATGATGTTACAGTATCTGTGAGTTCATCCAGGTCTGCAGAGGTATCTTCAAAAATATTCCAATCAGTGCAGTCAAAGCAAGCCTGTAGCTTTAACTTTGTCTCCTTAGTCCAAGTCTTCACTGATTTAATTGTTGGTTTTGTGGTTTTAAGTCTTTGCCTGTAAGTAGGTACAAGATGATTCATGTACCTTCTTTGCATGTAAGTAGGTACAAGATGATTCATGTACCTACCCACAGCTGCTTGTGGTAAAGGCCAATAAGCATCTTTTATTGTTGTGGTAGCAACGGTTTAAAGTATTCTTGCCTCTAGTGGGACAATTGACATGCTAAAAGTATTCTGGTAGCTCTTTCCTTAAGTTTGCCTTGTTTAAATCTCCCAAAATAATGGCCAGTGAATCGGGGTATTTGGCTTCAGCCACCATAATTTGGTCAGCTAGAGTTCATAATGCCTTGTTTACACAGGCTTGTGGCAGGACATACACAGCAATTAGTAGAAATGAGGACAACTCGCGTGGAGAGTAAAATGGTTTACAATTGATAAGTAAAGACTCTAAGTTTTCATCACAGAATTTATATATTATAGTTATATCCTGAGAACCAGCTGTTGTTGATATATAAGCATAAGCTTCCTCCTTTTTACCAGATGTTTCTGCAATTCTGTCTGATCATTGAATCTGAAACCCTGGGATATGCAGGCCGACATCATCAATTGATTCACTTAACCAGGTTTCAGAGAAGCATAGGGCTGCTGAATTGTAAAAATCAGAATTGTATCTGTTTAAAAGGAGCATTTCATCCATCTTATTAGCAAGTGAACGTAAGTTGGTTAGGAAGATTGAAGGCAGGGTTTTTTTATTTCTCCTATTCCTTAGCTTGTTTAAAATTCCTGCCCTTTTACCTCTCTGTCTTCGTTTCCTCCATTTGGTTTTTTTGGGTAATCCATAGCTCTGGGGAAATTGCTTCTTCCTGTGTTAGAATCTGCTCCGCGTTTGTAAAGATGGGGGTGTGTGTGAGATCACAGAAAGCTGCTCCCTAAAGAAACATTCCTTAATTCTTAACAGATGGTCTTGTGAGTATGAAGTCCATAGTGAATCACAGAGAATAATAAAAAATAAATAAACCTTTAGAGAGCATTTCACTGAGGCAGCCTTCGGCGGTGCCATTTTCGATCAACAATTTAAGCATCTAGGTTTGGGTTGCCTGTACTGAGACAATTGAAGAGGAAGATAAAAGTTAATAGTAAGGAAAAACAAAAGATTAACAAGGCTCATAAGGAATTCTCAGACTGAGGTGGTTGTTTAATAATTTGGACCAAAATAAAAGAACATTATTTGAAAATACCAATCTGGCTTTCCACTATGGAGGCTTTAGTACATCCTAATGTTATTAACATGGAAAAAATAGTAAGATACAAGGACATCGTGAATGAAAAAGGGGAGTTAAAAACAAAACTTAGAAGTCAGAGGAAAGATATAGCATGGTGGTCTCATATGCAGATACAATCTTGTTATGAAAAGGATGCTAAAGTGTATGGTTTTAACAAAGAATTAACAGAATTAGATCAAATATTGACTGGAACAGATGATGAATTGATAAAGAAATTATATTGTTACTTATTAAGTATTAAACTGAAAAGAGAGCAGATAAAGGAGACTATGATTGCTTGGGCCAAAAATTTTATAGAATTAGAATTAGACAAGTGGCAGAAATTGTGGGATAGAAATATTAAATTGACGATGTTGACTGCATATAAGGAAAACTTGTATAAAATGTTTTATAGATGGCATTTTGCAGTGGCAAGACTGGCAAGAATGTTTAAAGATAGATCAGATAAATGTTGGAAGTGTAATCAAACATCTGGCTCATACTATCACATGTGGTGGACATGCCCAAGAGCAAGAAAATATTGGACAAAAATACATACATGGCTGGAAAAAATGACAAAACTACATATAGACTTGAAACCAGAGATATTTTTGTTGGGCATTCTACCAGAAAAATATGATAAAAAGACTGCATACTTGATTCTCCATATATTAATGGCAACTAGAATTGTATTTGCGCAACAATGGAAAAAGTGATGAGATCCCGTCTGAGGAGAATGTAATTATGAAAATATTAGATTGTGCAGAAATAGATAGATTAACACTTGCTATTAAGGATAAAGAAGAAACTGAATATTTTTGATATGGGACCAGGGATGGGTTCTTCCTAGTTCTGACCGGTTTGCCTGAACCAGTAGTGACCCACTGGTGACATCACGATGACGTCCCCAAACCGGATCAGTCGGTGCCAGTCCATGGGCACCACCATCTTTTTTTGGGAATTTTTTTCAGAATTTTTTTTGGGGGGGAATTTTTGGGTTGTTTTTGCTTCTGCGCAACCACAGAAGCCTAGCACACGCAGCCACGCGGTGTGGGAGGAAGCGGCAGCGAGGTAAGTTAGAACCCACCCTTGTCCCATCCAGAAAGCTTGCACTTTCCCAGGGCTCAGAGGGCCCCCCCCACCGCTGCCTAGAGCTCCCCTTTCACCCCCCCACACCCCGCCAGGGTGGTGTCTCCCGAAGCCGTGTTGCAGGAGTCGGTCCATGTGCTCTCTGCTTGCTGTTTCTCCCCTGTGCTGTTTCTGGAAAAACAGCAAAGGGGAGAAACAGCCACTTTTCTCCATTCTACATTTAAGTGCAAAAGCAGCAAGCAGCCATGGAGGCAGCGAGAGGAATATGGGAAGATGCGCCCCAGCTGGTGTCTCGGGGTGAAGCATTTCCCCATATTCCTCTTGCTGCCTCCATGGCTGCTTGCTGCTTTTGCACTTAAACATAGCACGGAGAAAAGTCTCCCAACAAGGGCAGGAAAAAGCGGCAAGAAAAGGGGAGAAACAGCCACTTTTCTCCATGCTAAGTTTAAGTGCAAAAGCAACAAGCAGCCATGGAGACAGCGAGAGGAAAATGGGGAAACGTGTCCCAGCTGGTGTCTCAGGGCGGAGCGTTTTCCCATATTCCTCTTGTTGTCTCCGTGGCTGCTTGCTGCTTTTGCAGTTAAATATAGCACGGAGAAAAGTGGCTGTTTCTCCCCTTTTCTTGCCTCTTTTTTTCTGACCCTTGTTGGGAGACCTTTCTCTGTGCTATGTTTAAGTGCAAAAGCAGCAAGCAGCCATGGAGGCAGCGAGAGGAATATGGGGAGACGTGACCCAGCTGGTGTATTATTTTTGTATCTTTCCAGAGACAGAAAGAACGTGGCTGAATTTCCTTACAGTTATTCTCTGGGTGTGAGGGTTGGGAAGTGGAGATGGGGAGTGGGGGAGAGGAAGGGAGGGAGGGAGAAAGAGAGAGAGAGAAAAATGAGAGAGACAGAGAGACAGAATGAGAGAGACAGAGAATGAGAGAGGTGGAGGGAAAGAATGAGAGACACAGAGAGAGAACTTGCCTCAGCACTGAAGGAGGAGGCTCTCTTATGCAGCTGTTCCAGCTCGGTGGCTAGCAGGAGACCAAATCCTCTCCACTCAGGCGCTTTTACTGTATAGTTCTCTCGCTCTCTCTTTCCCCGATGGGTGAAGGTGGGAAAATGCCAAGCACAGGACCCAGCTTGATGCAGAATTTGGGGAAGGGAAGGAAGAGACAGCTGCAGGAGGATGACCTTGAAGGGAGGGAGTTCCTGCGCTAAAACATTTTAATCTAAGGAGCAACCCTGGGCATGCACAGACTGCTGGCAGAAAGGAGGGTGGGACAGAGGAGAAACTTGGAAAGAGCATTTGTGAGCTGAGCCTCCTTTATAGCCAGCTCTTCCCATTCAAGAGGGCAGAGACTTCCTTCCTGGTGTAGAATCAGAACTTGTAGGATCCAGTTATTTCACTTTTCCCAGTAGCTTATTCCCCACCCTCCTGAAATTAAAGCAGCAGGTGTTTCCCTCTGGTTAAGCAAAGTGTTTTCTAGCTGGTAATAATTTATCTTATGAAATGGTACGAAGGTTTAACAAAGTTAGGCTCCTATGATTTTTAATGACTACGACTGGAGATGAAAGAAAAAGAGGGGAGAGAGAGGGAGAGAGAGAGAGAAGAAAGAAAGAGAAAGGAAGGAAGGAAGGGGGAGAGAGAGATAAGAAAGAAAAAGATAAGAAAGAAAGAAAGAAAGAAAGAAAGAAAGAAAGAAAGAAAGAGGAGAAAGGAAGGGAGAGAGAGAGAGAGAGAAAGAGAGAGAGAAGAGGAAGGAAGCACCACAAACCCTGGCACTGGACGTGGCTTCAGAAGACACTTTGAAACAGCACAGCAATTTAGGGCTGGAAGACATCTCGGAGGTCATCAAGTCCAACCCCCTGCTGTAGCAGGAAACCTTACATTGTCTGCATTATTTTGGTTCCTCTAACAGAGAGGAAAATTGCCAGAAAAGAGAAGGAGTTTACTAGGACAAGGCTGCCATGCAGAGGAAGGCAGAGATAGTCCTTGACTTATGACCACAACAGCCCAAAATTTTGGTTGCTAAGCAAGAGCGTTGTTAAGTGAGTTTCACCACATTTTACTCAATCCATGACATCTCCGGCTCTAACAGTCATGTGCAAACTAGGGAAGTACATCTGAAGGCATGTGTAATGTTCTAATGTACAGAAGTTATGGTTAAATGTGTAGCAGAAAGTGGACTCTGGGTGTGTTTTTCCAAATGCAGTAAGTGAAGTTGAACAAGTATAGTTTTAGAAGAGGTGTGTGTGTGTGTGTGTGTGTGTGTGTGTGTGTGTGTGTGTGTACATACACATACAGTATATATAGTAGATAATAGATCTAGGAGCCCTTTCTTCGGCAAAGTCCAGGAGATCAGAACTGATCTAGTTGACTGAAGCTGATCCAGGTGTTTCCGAGTGATCCAAGGTGACTGCTACCCTCTCCGTTAATTGACTACCAAATGATTGGAGATTTATTATTAACTGATGAAATTGAATGATAATTGATAGATAATTGATGAAACTGAATGATAATTGATAGATATTTGATGAAACTGAATGATAATTGATTGATAATTGATGATTGATTGATATTTGATGAAACTGAATGATAACTGATTAATATTTAATGAATCTAATAGATAATTGTTTAATAATTGATAGATTACTAGCTAGCTAATTAATTAGTTGTTAGCTGTAAATCTTAAATCCAACTGGATTTATTCACTGTTTTTATCAGGCTGAATTATATTTATTGTTACATACTTATTGAACTGGTCTTATTGTATAGGATATCAAACACAAACTAATCAGCGACAATGCCAGGCAAAAACACCAAAAACAACACTACCAAAAACCCACAAACAAAAGACCTGGAAAACAGCAGCAACCCAAACGACCCCAACACATGCTACAAATGCAATACTACCACCAATTAACAAGACGCTTCTGAGAAATGCCACATATGCATCAAATCTGCCCATCACTCCTGCCTAAAAATAAACAAGCATGTAGCCACCTTTCTCCAAGAAACGCTTTCATTTTACAATATATGCCCATCCTGCTCACCAAAACTGGACAACTTTATTGCTATGTCCGACAGGATCCTTACCATAGAAGCAACCACAAAGACTGAACAAACAACCATAGAAACCATTGAAACAAAATTAGAAGCATGCCTAGAATCACGTTTTACATCTTTGGAACAAAAAATCCAAGCACAAAAAAATGCAAACCCAACAAACCAAATACCTAGCACCACTCAACAAAAAACTACCTCAACCACTACTAAACCACAACCACAAGGACCTACCAACCCTACCACCGACATCTCCACTATAGTCAAAGACACCATCGAGCGTGAGCAAAAACGTCCTAATACAATCCTATTTGGACTAGAAGAAAACAACAAGCCAGATATCAACAAAGTATGCAACATCAGCAGCAGCCATCATACACAAACCATTATCCCCGATGACATAATTGAAGTTTCCAGAGATGGCCCTGAGCAGAAGAATAACAACGCCCCCCCCCGATTCTGCAGAATGGTTTATAAAAACGAGCCCAGCAAATGGAAATTTATCCACACTATAAACTTCATTGCCAGAAACAATACAAATCACAGCAAACTTAGATCTAGACCGGATCTATCACTATTACAATGCATCCACTCCCGTGAACTCCATGCGGATCTCAAAAGATGGCTAGATCTAGGTGAAACAAACTTATACATAGACTACTGTGCTGACTGCATCAAAAACAAGACCCGCAATCCATCCCACAACATCCAACCAACCATCCCCCAACAACATAACAACATCCCTCAAAACACAAACCAAGACTAGGAAAGCCTGCCCCTTACTACCTCAATCCAATCCAATCTCAAATGCAAACTAATCAATGCAAGAAGTGTAGTAAACAAAATGCCCGAATTCCTCCTCCTACTAAACACTGACACCTTCGACATTATCTTTGTCTGCGAAACATGGCTAAATGCATCCCTCCCTGACTCCATCATCACAGCAAGAAACTACCTTGTCTTCAGGTCTGACCGTGAAACCCGCAGAGGAGGCGGAGTAGCTATATTCTACAAAAAGTCACTAAACCTAAAAAATATCCAAGTTGCACATGATCTCACCCTTCCTGAAACCATTGTCTGCGATCTGTCCTTAAATACCACACTTCGCTTCCTACTTTGTTACAGAGCCCCAGACTACGACATCACACATGCAAACAAATTATCCTCACTGCTAACGTGGGCAACATCCTGCCCGTACCCCCTAATCTTCCTTGGAGACCTAAATCTACCTCTCATTAACTGGACCCTAAATGAATGCACAACTGAACCCATCCATACAACCATATACAATGCTGTTACCTATCTGGGACTCGACCAACTAGTAATGAACAATACTAGACTCAACAACTGCCTTGACCTCATATTCTGCAATAGCAAAAGCGCAATTTATGGACTTCAAATAAAAGAACCCTTTTCCAACAGTGACCACAGCATGATAGACTTTAGCCTCAATCTACACCATTGTAAGAATCACATTAATAATGGGATACCCAAGTATAACTTTAAAAAAACCAATTATGAACTCATAGACATAGACCTCTCAACTCTTGACTGGCAAACTCTATTCTCTAACTGTAACACTGCCGATGACCTCTATAACATCTTCTTGCTCGAAATCAAAAGAACTATCAGATTACATGTACCACAAATAACCACCATAACCAAGAAAAACAAACTATCCATATCAATAAGGAAGTTACAAAAAAAAATCCCTCTGGCAAAAAACAAAACAGGCTATACAGCTAACTTCAAAAACAGCTACAAAAATATATGCCACCAAATAAAGATGGAATGCTCCAACTATCACAGCAAACAAGAGGAAAACCTCCTGCGCACAAAATCCAACCGCGCCTTCTACAACTTCGTAAATAACAAACTCAAGGACTCGAGACCCCTCCCACCACTAAAAGGACCCAACAACAAAGAATGCTATGATGAAACAGTCAAAGCAAACCTCTCCAACTCATTCTTTGGCTCAGTCTTTGTAAACAGCAACGGCTCATGCCCAAAATCCCCCAGTTGTACCGCAAATAATCACAACGATTTAATACAAATAGACTTCACTGAAGACAAGCACTATACAGCCAAAAACCTTTCCTGTCAATCGGACCTGATGGACTATGTGCATACTTCCTAAAAAAGCTCTCCACAGCCATAGCTGAACCACTAAGCATAATCTTTGAAAAATCATTCAGGACCAGTTCCCTACCAAAACTATGGTCACTAGCCACGGTCATCCCCATCTTCAAAAAGGGAGATCCCAGTCTAGTAGAAAACTACAGACCAATCTCTCTATGCTGCGTCACATGCAAAGTCATGGAATCAATCATAAACCAGTCCATTACCCACAACCTAGAAACTAACAACCTACTCTCAAACAAGCAATTCGGTTTCAGAAAAAAATTATCCTGCAATCTACAACTACTACACTGCAAAAACATATGGACCTCAAAACTTGACCAGGGCAAAACAATAGACGCAATTTACATAGACTTCTGTAAAGCCTTCGACTCAGTGGTTTACGATAAACTACTTCTGAAACTGAAATCCTACGGCATCTCTGGACCCCTTCATGACTGGATAACTGCGTTCCTGTCAAACAGACAACAAGTGGTCAAAATAGGGAGTGCCCTATCAAATCCCGTAGCTGTTAACAGCAGTGTTCCCCAAGGCAGCATACTAGGACCAACACTCTTTATACTTTATATAAATGACCTTTGCGATCACATTACAAGTGACTGCATTCTCTTCGCCGATGATGTAAAACTCTTCAACACCACCGACAACACTGCTATCCTCCAAAAAGACCTACTTTGTGTCAGAATGGTCAAATATCTGGCAACTCCAAATCTCAACCAACAAATGCTCTGTCCTACACATTGGCAAAAAAAATCAGAACACCAAATACAAGCTGAACAGACAAGACCTTGCAGACGATCCTCACCCTGTCAAAGACCTTGGAATACTCATATCAAATGACCTAAGTGCCAAAGCCCACTGCAACAACATCGCCAAAAAGGCTTCAAGAACTGTTAACCTAATCTTATGCAGCTTCTTCTCCGGTAATATCACACTACTAACCAGAGCATACAAAACATTCGCCAGACCAATCCTTGAATACAGCTCATCTGTCTGGAACCCACACCGCATATCGGACATAAATACATTAGAAAGTGTCCAGAGATACTTTACAAGAAGAGTCCTCCACTCCTCTACTCACAACAGAATACCTTACGCAACCAGACTTGAAATCCTGGGCTTAGAAAGCTTAGAACTACGTTACCTTCAGCACGACCTAAGCATAGCTCATAAAATTATCTGCTATAACATCCTTCCTGTCAATGACTACTTCAGCTTCAACCACAACAATACACGAGCACACAACAGATACAAACTCAAAGTGAACCACTCCAAACTTGACTGTAGAAAATATGACTTTAGCAACAGAGTGGTAAATGCCTGGAACTCACTACCTGACATTGTGGTTTCGTCACCAAACCCCCAAAACTTTACCCTTAGACTGTCCACTGTTGACCTCACCCGATTCCTAAGAGGTCAGTAAGGGGCATGCATAAGTGCACCAGCGTGCCTACCGTCCCTGTCCTAATGTTCCCTCTTATCAGTATCCATCTTATGTATATAAACTATGTTATGTCTATATATATTACCAACACGTACTTGACAAAAATAAATAAATAAATAAAAAATAATGTATATTTTTGTGTGCCTGTGTGTAATATGTATGTACACATATGGCATATATACATAGGATTAAATAGTATATTTTGGATGTTCAGTAGTAGTAAATAGATAGGGAAATTGTTTCTTGTTGAGGCCTTTGAGGTGAGGAAAGGCCAGGCACCCTAACCCTAACCCTAGCCCTTGATGTGAGTGACATCAAGTTGGCCATGCCCACCCAGTCACATGACTACCCAGTCACATGATCACCAAGCCACCTCCACCAAGTCACATGACCACAAAGCCACTCCCACCCAGTCACACGACTGCCAAACCACTCCCACCCAGTCACATGACCGTCAAGCCACTCCCACCCGGTCACATGACTGTCAAGCCATTCCCACAAAATTAAACCACACCCTCAAAATTAAGCCACGCCCACAGAGCAGTAGTAAAAAATTGGAACCCACCCCTGTATGGGACACATTTTATCAATGGTTGGATAACAGAAACAGAAGTTAGAAAAGAGGAGATATAAAGGGAGGGAATGGTATAGAGGAGAGTTGTTAAAGAAGATGATGATAAATGTTAAGTATTAAGGTTATTATATTAGAATGTTATATTATTAATATGATGATGATGACTAAAGATAAGGAAGATGTATAAATATGACTATCTAAATATAATTGTACTCAGAATACACACTTTGATGAAAATTGATTGCTATATAAATAAAACAAATAAAACATAAAACAATAACAATAACAACAATAATAATCCCTGATCCTGCCTTTTGCCACCAACAGGCAGGTAGGCTGCTCCCCCCCATTCCTGATCCTCCCTTCTGCCACCAAACAGGCAAGTAGCTGCCATGGCTGGGCCTATCCTGTGCACTTCCTATGTTTAAGGGATTACCATCTTTGGATCAGTAGTGATTTAACCACCGTGAACCAACCCAGGCACCTACCATCAGTAATGATGAGAAGAAATCAATAAAATTCCACATTGGGTTGGTTGTCGCCCGGGTCAACAAGGACCACATCAGATGCTATGGCTCCTGAACATCTGTCAAAAAAGGGGCTACAGGGCTCAATTGTTACTGCCAGGGAACCAGGGCATGCAACTGCAAAGCGACTGGAACCAAAGCGCAAAACTTGGACAACTGAAGAAAATCGAGAAATCATGAAATATTACTATCAGGCAGAACCAACAGGCAGGGGATTTCAAAAAAGAATGATGCAACTGTGGAAGGAAAAACACCCGGAAAGTGATGTAACTGAACAAAGATTAATGGATCAAAGATGCTTCATCATCCATAATAAAGTTTTCACAGATGTGGAAATGCAACATCTAGAAATATTGGCTAAAGAGAAAACAACAAGTAATGATGAACAAGTTGAAGAAATGCTCCAATACATGAACAAACTGACCAGCCAGTGGAAGAAACCAACATAAAGAATGAAGAGCCTCCTGTGCAACAACTCGAAAATGTGGAGCTAAGTGATCTAGCAAAAATGCTGAAAGAAAAGATTGAAAACCACATCAAAGAAAACATAGAAAGAAAAAGACTACCTACCATTCACGAAGTGTATAGCAAACGAGTGAAAGATCTGTTAACTGCCATGAACAACATTTTAACTTCTATCCCATCCAGCACATTATATGAAACCAACCAACTAATGTATAGCACAGCTGCTGTTATAACTGCAGAAATGGGACTATAAAATGCCAAAAAAGAAACCCACTGGAACACCAAAGTGGAAAATTTGAATTGAAAATAGAATAAAAAAACTACGAGAGGATGTCAGCAATTTAAAGTACTTGAAAGAAGGAAAACTAAAGAACAAAAAGCTGAAAAATAGTTTGCACAAAAAATACAACCTGGAGGAAAAAAACAATAATGGAAATCATGGAAGAAATAAAACAACGTGTAATAGCAATAGCAAAGAAAATTGAAAGATACGAAGGACGAATAAAACAATATCGTGAAAATGTCCAGTTCAGAAGAAACCAACACCTCTTCTACCAATTCCTTGATGAAAATCGAGTCCAAACTAATGTTCACCCATGTAAAGAAAAAGTTTTGAACTTTTGGAAAGAACTGTGGGAAAACCCAGTGGAATACAACAAAACTGCCTTCTGGATCAAAGATATTCAACAACCAACAACACAAAACAAAATGGAAAATATTATAATAACAACTGACATGGTTGCAAAACAAGCAAAGTAGGTCAAGAACTGGAGTGCACCTGGCCTGGACAAATTGCATGGATACTGGCTAAAACACCTGACCAGCCTCCATCATCACATGGCCACTCAATTTGATAAAATGCTTCAAAATGCAACAAGTGAAGAATGGTTATCAGCTGGCCGAACATACTTGATAATGAAAGATCCAGAAAAGGGCACAGAACCAAGCAACTATCACCCAATTACTTGTCTGCCAACAACGTTCAAACTTTTTACAAGAATACTGGCAAATTCAGTATTCAATCATCTGATGGAAAACCATTTGCATCCAGTAGAACAAAAAGAAAATTATAAAAAATCAAAAGGAACAAAAGATCAGCTGCTCATTGACAAAATGATACTAAAAATGCATAACAAAGACAAATGAATTTAAATATGGCGTGGATTGATTACAAGAAGGCATTTGACTCTTTACCCCACAGCTGGATTAACACCTGTCTGGAAAACTTTGGAATCAGCAAAAATATCTGTACATTTTTGAAAGCAAATATGCAAAAATGGAAAACAGTTCTAACAGCAAATGGGTGAAGTCAACATCAGACGAGGAATCTTCCAGGGGGACTCACTTTCACTACTACTGTTCAACATCACATTAATTCCACTGACAATAATCCTACGAAACACCAAAATGGGATACCAAATCTCAAGCCAACATGGCAAGAGAAACCATCTACTCTACATGGATGATTTAAAAATGTATGCAAAAAGCCACACTGAACTTAAATCATTCAACACAGTTCAACTGTGAACTTTGGACTTGAAAAATGTGCTATATTATCCATGCAGCGAGGAAAAATGAAAAAAAAAATAGAAGGAATAGAACTGGGAAATGGAAGCATAATGAAAGCATTAGCAAAGGATGACAGTTACAAATACCTAGGCATATTGGAAGCAGATAACATCTTGAATGGAAAAGTCAAAGAGTCAATACAAAAGAAATACATCAGGAGGGTCCGCAAAATATTAAAATCAAAGCTAAATACTGGAAACATAATTAAAGCCATTAATACATGGACAGTTCCAGTGATACGCTACTCAGCTGGAATCATCAACTGGACTTTGGCTGAACTGGAAAATTTGGACTGGAAAACGCGCAAACTTTTGAATATGTACCATGCTTTACATACACGAAGTGACATCGACAGGTTGTACCTGCCAAGAAAAATAGGTGGCAGAGGGCTATTGCAAATACATCAAACTGTAGAAGAAGAAAAATGAAGTTTGAATGATTATGTGAACCAAAGTACAGAAAAATTGCTGCAGGATGTGAAAACGGAGAACATTATAAAAACAACAGAAACAAAGGCAGAATATAAGGAAAAACAGCTGGATGACAGATTAAATAGATGGAAAACCAAAGGTTTGCATGGACAACACTTGAAAAACATTGAAGGAAAATGTGATGGCAACCTTACATGGGCATGGCTTAAAATGGGAACCGTCAAGAAAGAAATGGAAGGCTTCCAGTGGCAACGGAACTGCACTTGGAAGAAAAGAAGCAGGGCTCTGCTCCTGAAGCTTCTATCTTCCTCTTGGGGGTCCTGTATTGGGGGCGACCGGACCTGGAGGGACCGGTTGATGGAGAAGGGATTTTCTGGAGTCCAAGAGGCAACATGCCATTGCCTTGTAGGATGAAGATAAGCCCTTCAACTCTCTCAGGAAAGAGAACCGGCTGCTTTTTCAGCCCGCCATAGCAGTAACGCCCACACAGCAGGAAGGAGAAGAGGTAAAAGAAAGCTATATCGGAAAATGAAAGTGTATTTGAACTAATTGAACAGAATGTAAATTACTGATAGAGAGAGCCCTTTGTACTGAGCTGGAAGGATCGAGAGAGCCCTGTGGATTAAAGTGTGTGAACTAAGCGGCAAATGGAAGAGAGAAACAGAGAATACTTGCCATAAAGTTGGAGTCATGCTGAGAGAGACGCTGCAAAATAAAAATAAAAAGACTGAAGCTTCGTGGGTGAAAACTGATCGACAGAGAGAACATTTCCTGGAATTTGGCTGCTGGCTCCTGACAAGGATAAAAATTTGAACTTTGTTCGTTTGGAGGAGAGGAAGGAGGGAGAAGCAGCTGATAAGGGGAAAGGGAGCGGCAAACGCCATTAATTTGGAGATACACCGAGAGCGACAGCGTGAAAAAAGTAAGGAAATACATTTGGCAAGAAAGAAAGGGACTCCGTGATGATGGATTATTTGATGGAAAGACTTAATTTACTTCACTAAAGAGTTTAAAAACCTCTGGAACTTTGGACTCTGGGCTTTGACTTAACATTTTGACTTGGAGTATATCTGCGAGAGAAGAGAGGAGGTGCTTAGCATTTCTGCAAACTTTGGGCAGCCATTATTGAAAGACCCAGACACTGAAAAGAGCTTTGAGAAAAACATTGAAAGATAGAATCTGCTCTGGGAGAAATACAGCCTTCATGGTTGACATGTGAAATTATAGAGAAGAAATAGAGAAGAAATAGAACTATTGAGTTGAGAGGAGAAAGGAGCTGTTTAGGAACACAATAAACATTTGGGAACTATCACTGAAGGATTTGAACATAGAAAGGGAAGAAGGATACAAATTGGACTGGACTGGACTGGATTAAATAGAATCTTTCACTTTATAAACCTGTGGACTTATAAACGAAAAGAAATGAAAGACTTGCTAAGTATACCCAAAAGGATAAAGGAAAAATATCTCAAAGTTCTCTTATGAAAATTGACAACCTTTTCATTTTGCTTAGTAACTGTCTATACCTTCTATTCTCTACTTTCTCCTCCTTTCTTTCTTTCTTTCTTCTTTCTTTTTTCTTTTCTTTCTCCCTTTCCAATAGATTAACTATATAATGGTGAGATTGATAAATATATTTAATATTACAATTTATAACAATTGATAGCTAATTAACTGTTTATAGTGTAATTAATATAAGAAGTTGGTAAATTGTATATTTATGTGATATTTATCTATAGCTCTTCACAAATTATGTATACATAATATTAACACTCAAATAATTTAAAATATTTAAAGTGGTTTATACAAGGCAATTATAGAGTTGTGATAGGAAGACCAATATAAGAGCTATAATTGGTTAAAGGATAAGAATAATAATTATATTTTTATAAACGTATAATTATTTGGAATTGATTGAAGCTTATATTAACATAACCATATTTTAGAACTAGTGACTTTTTCTGTTATAAGATACACCTATCAAAGTTATAAGAGTTAAAATAATTGTATATGTCACTGTGGAAAAATATACGAGAATCTTTCAATATGACCAGTATAACTACTGCTATCAAAATGAGTAAAAAGCAATCATCAAACCCCACTTTAACAGTTCAAGAGTCTCCAAAGCATCAAAGAACCATTGAATCTATGTTACCAAAAGAAAAATCTGGATCATCTAGTAGCTTGCAATCCATCCAAGAGACATTATTCCAGATGAAGGAATCAATGGCGAGAACCAATATAATATTAGAAAACAATAGAGAAGAAGCAAAAAAATATCATGAGGAACTAAAAGTAGAAATGGTCGAAGTAAAGGACAAGGTGAAAGGAATAGATGACAAGATTGTAAACATTCAACAAACTTTAAAAGAAAATGTACAAAAGATTAAGATAATATAAGATAAAATAGAAAGAGTAGAACTAAGGATTGATGGTCTAGAAGAGAAAAATACTACGTCCTCTAGAAATTTAGAAGAAGCCATAGCTCATTTAGAGATTGAACACACCTCATATAATTTGAGATTCCAAAACATCGCAGAAGAGAAAGGGGAAAACTTGGGTGAAAAGATGGGTGAGATATTAGTTGAAATTTTACAAACTGATGCACAGGAAATAAGGCGAGAAATTGATGAAATTTATCGTGTGCACACAATCTATGCCAGAAGACACCATTTGCCTGGAGATGTGCATGTAAAATTTGCGAGGAGAGCCGTCCGAGACGACATCTATAGATGGTCTAGGAACAAGGCAATTTCGTATAAGGACAAGGAAATAATCATATTAAAACAAGTCCCCCATAGAATCAGAGATAATAGGAAACAATATCATTTCCTAACTAAAAGATTAATAAAGGATAATATAATGTATAGATGGCTGATGCCAGAGGGCCTCTTGATAACATGGCAGGAGAAGAAGATCAGAATCAATTCAGTAGAACAAGCAAAAAAATTTGGTGAACAAAGTGGCCTAACAGAAGAACAACCTAGCAGTGAAAGTAGGGAATGCAGAGAAGATTTAGAAGATAGAAGTCAAGAAGAAGAAGATCTAGTAGAAGAAAGGGAGAAACAAAAGAAGGTCATTAAGAAACAAAGACAGCAAGAGAAAATGCAAGGCAGAGTGCTAAGAGAGACGAAGCATACTAAAAGATATTATAAATAATAATGTCCGAAGAACTGGAAGTAAAGAACTCAAACATTTTTTTAAACAAACAAACAAAAAGGAAAAACTTGACATCAATGTAACTGCTCTCCAAGAAGTACATATCAAAAAAGAGAATTTAAGACTACTTGCTATACTCACAACACATTATGCCTCAAATGATAAACAATGAATCTTATAAAAAATTACACGATAAATTTACAGAAGTAGGAGTAGAGAATTTAATTACTATTGGGGATGCTAATGCCTTAGTTAACAGTAAGATAGAATAAAAGAAAAGTATAAAGGTGTATTTCCATGTAATCTTATAAAGGTTTTAGAAGATATATTGTACAATAGGATAGGTAATGTGAGAGTAATATGAATATTAAATGAAATACTGTATAAAATGTAATCATATGACAATAGCTTTTGATGGATAGGGGGCTACAAATGCCCCACCTGTTTGTTATACATTTTGTTTTGTCTTGTTTTGTGTATTCAATAAAAAATAATAATAATAAAAATTTAAAGAAAAAAAGAAAGAAACGGAAGGTTTAATACTCGCTGCTCAAGAACAAGCACTACAAACTAATGCCATGAAAGCGAAGATACAAAAATCCACTGACAATCCAAACTGCCAACTTTGGAATGAGAAAGTTGAAACTGTTTCACACTTAAGATGTGAGTGCAGCAAAATTGCACAAACTGATTACAAAGTTAGACATGATCGAGTTGCTAAATTAGTCCACTGGTCATTATGTAAAAAATATGACATACCTGTATCCGAAAAGTCATGGGAGCACAAAGTGAAAAAAAGTTACTGAAAATGAGACAGTGAAGATCTTGTGGGACTTTCGAATACAGACAGATCATCATTTGGAACATAACACGCCAGATATCACGGTTGTCGAGGGCTGAAGAGTAGTTTATTGATATCACTGTGCCAGGAGATGCCAGAGTCGAAAAAAAAGAACTGGAAAAAATTATGAAATATCACCACCAGGCCATTGAAACTACACGGCTATGGATGAAACATGTAACAGTCATACCCATTGTCATCGGGGCACTTGGTACCATGTCCAAGAATGTCACAAAACACACGAAGAAATTGTAGCTTCCTGCAATAACACCAGCGGAACTGCAAAAGCTGCGCTACTCGGAACATCATATATTTTAAGAAGATACTTGGTTGATACCTAAGACACTGGCATCAACCCGTATCAACCATTAGCACCAGTCAGTGGTATTTGTGACACTTTTTAAAATGTTCAGTTGACTGAGTTTCATGTTTAATGAATAAAAGAGATGATGATGATGATGATGATGATGATGATGATGATGATGATGATGATGATGATAATTTGGACACATAAATTTAAAGCTATAAACAGACAGAGCCCTCCTTAGGTCTGCCACCTCTGAGGCTAGGGTGTGTGGGAGCTAACAAGGAAAAATAATTAGGGATTGAGAATTCCTCTAGCATCCATGTCTCCTACAGAAAGATTATATCAAATTCAGGCAAGACTCCTGAAAAGTTTGGGTCTGCTTGATTAGAGACCCAACCAGCTATGTTGCAAGAGATGACAGCAAGATCATTAATAGAATGCAATTGCTAATTTGCTCAGGATTCTCTCAGGGTGCTTTCGCTGAATAAGTGTTCAGGCAAAATATCACTGGAATATGGAAGAAGAGGATGGAGAACAGACCTCCTGATCCTGGCTATGGGGCAGTTAAATTGGGGGGGGGGGAATTCCATGGGCAGAACAGGTGAATGCAGATTGGGGATAGAAATCAGGGTTCTTTTGAAAGGATTCACTTGTAAGGAGGAATAGCCAGTTGTAGATGGGGCAATCATTAGATGACTAGAATCTGGATCCATGCAGAAGGAGGCTGAAGGAAGTGTGGCTATAGATTTGTTGGTCTGTTCTTTAAAGTCCAGTTGTGAGGAAATATCACCTGTAGTATGAACATCTGGAAGGTTATAAAGAGGTGGTGTTATGTGATCAGCATGGTGTTCTCTTAATTTGTCTAAATATGTTTTGAGTTACAGTGGCTTTTTTAGGGAGGTGTTAGGGCAGGCACTTCCCTAAAATGAATTTGTCATCTTTTCAACAGGAAGACAACTGGGGGTTGGTAAAGTGTTGAGAGATTCAATTGCAACTGACACTGAATTATTAATTTGATTGCCTCAAGTTTACATATGATGGTTTATTGGTCTTCTATAGAGAGGGTGCCAAATAGCTGGACTAATTCCTCCTCATCTTCCATATGGCCAGCTGATGTGTGTATCTTCACTTTAATTAAATCAAGGGCATTATGCCTCTTGTTCTTCTCTGAGCCTGACCTTGGAGTTGGCAGAACATTCAGTTGTATGGGATGTCGCTGGATGATGAGTTCTGAAACTTATACTATCCTCCCTTGTAAGTTGGCTCTCCTACCAGGATTTAGCAGATGTCATATACTGCTGTTGTGAAGGGCATGTATGGGTGTAATTTGAAAACCCCTTAAGAAATATCTGTCAAGGTTCCAAATAGTAGTTGAGCAGAAATCAGAGTCCATGGCAAATGATTCACCAAAGTTCCAATTTATTGCAGACACCATGTTGGCAACGCATGGGAAAACCCAAATCTAACTTGTCTCCCAAGTTCCGTCTCAATAGGAAATGGGCACTCCTTTTCCCCACCCCCAACATTACCCACTAAACTTCTGCCAGCATGGCAACCTCTCCTCCCAGTTCCTTGCAGGTGCTGGACAAAAGATGACTTTGGAGAAGCAACGAAGAATGTGATATCTGTAGCTTCTCACGCTCACTGCACTTCCCCTCCCCACTTCTATGTAGAATGTTCTTCTATGTAGAACGGTGACAAACGATGCTTTGTCAGACGGCCCTCCTCACAAGAAGAGCATATCCTACCAATACACAAAAGAAAACAATAAGTGAGAGTACAGGGGATTAAATAAATGATCTTAACCACCCCTCCCTCCCCCAGGGGGCTCCTTTGGCTTATTCGGATATTTGTTATGGAAATCCTTAAGTAGCCTGTCTGCCTTAACTTTCCAACTATTGATCCATGTGGATTCAGCTAACGAATATCCTTTCCAATGGATAAGGTACTGAAGGCGGCCCCTAAAGAACCTAGAGTCTAAGATTTTTTTCACTTCATAGTGTCTTTCCCCCTGAATTACTATGGGTGGTGGTGGAGGAAGGGTTGGTAGTCTAATGTTAGATTGCTTCACTGGCTTAAGTAAGCTACTGTGGAACACTGGGTGTATCTTTCCCAATATTCTTGGCAGCGCCAATTGCACTGTGACAGGATTGATTATTTTTACTATTGGGAAGGGTCCTAAGAATTTTGGATCTAGCTTTTTACTGGGTATCCTCAAGCGGATATATTTTGTTGATAGGTAGACCTTATCTCCCACTTTGTAAGGGGGGCTGAATGGTTCTATGTTTGTCCGCTTGCTTCTTATATGTCTCTGCAGTTTTCACCAATGCCTTTTTTGTATTCTCCCACCCCTTCTTCAGGTCTTCCATCCATTCCGTTAGGGACATGGATGTGGGGGCTTCTGTGGGCAATTCTGGCATTGGGATGAACTCTTGTCCGCTGGTGACCTGGAAAGGTGTCAATCCGGTGCTGCTGTGTACTGCATTGTTGTACGCTACTTCTGCGAATGGTAGCAGCTCTGCCCAGTCGGCTTGCTGGTAGTTCACATAACAGCGAAGATACTGTTCCACAATGGAGTTTGCTTTTTCAGCTGCACCATTAGTTTCCAGATGGAACCCTGAGCTAAGGCCTTGTGTGGATCCAAGGTTGCGCAGGAATTCCCTCCAGAACTTAGCGGTGAATTGTACGCCTCGGTTGGAGATGATCTGGGTCTAGCGCATCTCGAAACGTGTGCACCAGGAGTCGCTCGGGCCAATCTCGCACTTTCCCTGCTGCTCTCCTAAATTCCCACACCAATTACTTCACTGGGCATCTCGCTTGCTTCAATGTTTTGATCTGGGCCTCGGCATCTGCTTGCTGGGCCTCATCGCGAAACCTGATTCTCATCAGTTGGACAAAGTCGTCCAGGTCATCCAACTCAGGGGCCGCTTCATCATGCAGCTCAGCCACCCACTCGGACGCTTCCCCGTCATTCATCCCCTCAGTGATCTGATCGATCAGCTGTCTATCTGTCTGGAACAGCGCTAGATTTTGGTCAATGTATACTAGCACCTGGTGGAGGAAGTAGGCCAGCTTTGTTGGGTGCCCATCAAACATGGCTCGAAACCAGGGAATGGCCTCCTGGGCCCGAGGGGGGGGCAGCTAGCCCAGAGGCGGCTGACAGAGCAGTGGCTTGTTGCAGGGGTCCTCCCATCTGGATCCCTCCGTATTGCATCTGCTGGCCCAATCCTCCCCCTTGGGGAGGGGTTGGCGTGGCCAGTGCTGGCATCGGTTGGGGGGGTACCCTGGGGTCCACTGGCATTGTACCCATCCCACTCCAGGGAAGTACCCCCATCCCGGAGGGGCCTGCCATGGTGGCACGGCTCCGAAGGCTGGTGGTGGTTTTGGCACTGGCATCCTTTCTCCCCCTGTTTGCCACCACTGGAGCCTTCCGCCCTCGGGTTGCTGGGTCAGCCTCGGAGACAGGTAGCGTGACTCCCACCTGGGAGGTGGCGCGGTAGGAAGGCTTCCCAGGCTCCCCTCTGCAGCAGTGTGGAAAGAGGCTGTAACCCCACTTTGGTGGGAGGCTCGAGGTCTCTCTGGGAAAGAGAACATGGGCTGGGCCAGGTTCCATCTCAGAGCTTCCATTCCTGAGGGGGGGGGTTGTCCAACTCACACTTAGTCATCCAAACCGATCGGGAAGGTCCGTCAGCGAGTGTGCATGCGAGCCTGGCTGGGATCCCTCATCTTTGGAGCGCCCCGCAAGCGTGATTCTCGGTTGGCCCCATTCGGGATCAAGGCCCACTCCGTATACAAGGGCTGCTCTGGCCTGCAGCCCCCCATGGCTCCCAGTGGGGTCCGCTCCATCTGAGAAAGAGGCTGAGGGGCTGGTAGCTTGCTCCGTGCCCCCATCTGACACTCTCTCTCCATGGCCTCCATGGCCTCCACAAATGCCAGGGTAGGAGAGTAGGGGCTTCTAATACACTCCTTCGCGTTGTCCTTTGCAGGATCCCCTGCTGGTTTTTCTTCTTTCTCCATCTTCCCTGAGTCTTTTGTACCGCCTGGCTTTGGGTCGGAACTGGAGCTCAGGACCCCAACCAGCGCCCCAGGAAAAATGGGTAGCTAGGTAATGTTTAAGAGAGATTTGGGTTAGTGTCAAGGTTCCAAATAGTAGTCGAGCAGAAATCAGAGTCTATGGCAAATAATTCACCAAAGTTCCAATTTATTGCAGACACCATGTTGGCAACGCATGGGAAACCCCAAATCTAACTTGTCTCCCAAGTTCCCTCTCAATAGGAAACGGGCACTCCTTTCCCCCACCCCTAATCGGGTCACGTTACCCACTAAACTTCTGCCAGCGTGGCAACCTCTCCTCCCAATTCCTTGCAGTTTCTGTGTTAAGGAATTAATTCAGAGTCCAGGGTTTACGCAGCGGAATGTGTGGTTGTGGTTTGATAATATAGTCAATAATGGATTGTTTTCAACATGTTAAAGAAAATAATCTTTACTTGAAATAAACAGCACAACTATAACATAAATAGTCCGTTCTTGGATAAATGCTAACAAGCAATAAATTCAGCTCTCTTACTTATCTCTAGTAGATAATGTTCTTCCAAACAGCAATAAAGACCTTGAAATTCTTGTACGCTGTAGATTCAGGAGTAAGCAGTTCCTCACACACAGTGAGCAATCAATCATCAATTAGTCTCTTTCTCTCTGTCCTGCTGCATATGCGCTCTCTTGCTCTCTCTTTGTATTCATTAGGAAACAAACCTGGATTCATTTAAAGCACCACTGTCATATTTTACAAACTTGGATTAACAGTTTACTTTTATATTAGGAAACCCAATTTGGTTAGACATAGTCCTGACATGCTGGACAAAAGATGACCTTGGAGAAGCAATGAAGATTATGATATCTGTAGCTTCTCACGCTCACTGCAATTCCCCTCCCCACTTCTATGTAGAAAGTTCTTCTATGTAGAACGGTGACAAACGATGCTTTGTCAATATCCACATTTAAAGACCATTGAAGTTAGTGTGAGATGACTAAAAGTCAGTATTATTGTTCCAAGACCTTGCCAAGTGGAAAGTCAAGAGATTTCTGTAAGCTCACTGGAGCTAATGGATGGTGGAGAAATTGTGAGAGGGAGTGTAGTACTGCCTCTGTTCAAATCCCAAGAAAGAAAACCCCCAATTCCACTTATGTAGAGAAGGAGTACTTTTACTGAGCTTGAAATGATAGCAGTGAAAGCAAGGCAAGATCTGATTAAAAAAGCACGAAAGTTACAAATGGAGTTTCCCCAAACCTCTCCCCTTGCTGAGTGTCCAATCAACATCCAGTGTGATGTTGTGTGAAACTCATCTTCAGGTATTAAGCCCATCTGGCCTTGACAGGGTGTAAACAACTCCACTCAGCAGTGCAATACTTCTTGAGAGAAAACCTCCCTTTTAGTTCACATGGGACTTCACATCACCAGCTCACTTCCCCAATCCAAATGCCATGCCACCCTCCCCGTTACTATGACAGCCAATAGCAAGCATGCATCAAAAGAGAATCCCATGCTGGAGATCCGGCTGACAAGTACTACTTTTTAATTTTTTTCTACCTGCCTTCATTGAGTACATTAATTGCAATTTGCAGCAAAATTCTGTGATGCTATAGGATTAGCTTGTCCTTGGCAATTTCTGGGAAAATATAAAAAGGTCTTCACCTGGCACTGAAAAGATGCTAATGTGGATACCAGTTGAGCTTCTCTAGAGTGGACATTACATAAATTGGCTGATCACCACAGAAAAGACCCTTTCCCTATACAAATCTCCTTATTTCGTTTGATGAGGAGATCTGGAAAACAACCTCATTATGAGATCTTAAGATTAAGTATATATGGGAGAGTATAAGCCGATCAGTGGTGGGATTCAAAATTTTTTACTACTGGTTCTGTGGGCATGGCTAGGTGGGCATGGCAGGGGAAGCGTACTGCAAAATCCCCATTCCCTCCCCACTCCTGGGGGAAGGATACTGCAAAACCTCCATTCCCACCTCACTCCAGGGGAAGGATTCTGCAAAAGCCCCATTCCCACCCCACTCCAGTGGAAGGATACTGCAATATCCCCATTCCCTCCCCACTCCTGGGAGAAGGATACTGCAAAATCTCCATTCCCACCCCACTCCAAGGGAAGGATACTGCAAAATCTCCATTCCCACTTCACTCCAGGGGAAGGATTCTGCAAAAGCCCATTCCCTCCCCACTCCAGGGGAAGGATACTGCAAAATCTCCATTCCCACCCCACTCCAAGGGAAGGATACTGCAAAATCTCCATTCCCTCTCCACTCCTGGGGAAGGTTACTGCAAAATCCCTATTCCCTCCCCACCCCACTAACCTGCTTTCCAGCTCCGTTCTCCTGTGCAGGGCAACAAAAGAGGACCCAGTCAATCAACTGGGACTCGAGAGGCAGCGAATAGATGGGGGCCGGGCCAGCCAGAGGTGGTATTTGCCAGTTCTCCGAACTACTCAAAATTTCTGCTACCAGTTCGCCAGAACCGGCTGAATACCACATCTGAAGCTATTCCTAAACTTTTGAGGGTTTTAAAAGTCAAAATCAGTGCTTTGAATTGGATTTGGAAATGACCACCATCACTGCAGGTAACAAGGCACTGGTATAATACAGTATATTATCTGTATCAGTTAGTCTCGGTGAGTAGTCTAGCTGCTCTGAACTAAGGGATCTGTTTTCAAAGGCACCCTATGTACAATGCATTGCAATAATTCAACCGAGAAGTTATCAGATTGTGTAACTGTTTGTGTCCCGGCAAAGTTGCAGTTGGTAAATCAGCCAAAGCTGATTTATTGTTCTACTGAGCCCCCATGGGCTTCTTGTAAGAACAATGGATCTAAAAGCAATCCCAGATCCTTTAGAGCAGGGCTGTCAAACTCCTGACCCATGGGCCAGATGTGTCATGCACTGGCCACACCCATGCCCAGTTTAATGAAGGGGGGGAAAGTCCCAATACACGTGATGCCACCATGGTGACATGAGTTTGACACCCCAGCTTTAGAGCAAATGCAGACCCCTCTAAATCTGCAGAGCAGCAGCAATAGCAATAGCACTTAGACCTATACACCACTTCACGTGCTTTACAGCCCTCTCTTAACCGGTTTTGCAGTGTCAGCGTATTGCCCCCAACAACCTGGGTCCTCATTTTACTGACCTTGGAAGGATGGAAGGCTGAGTCAACCTTGAGCCAGTGAGTATTAACTCCCTGGTAGTCAGCAGAATTGGCCCGCAATACACATTCTAACCATTGCGCCACTATGGCTCTAGTTGAGCATTACTCATCTAGACATCCCCCACAAACGCAATATCTCTCTCTAGTCCATAATTCTACCTAAGCATTGGTTCAGAATTTATTTATTTATTTTATTTTGTTTGTTTATTTTGTCAAGCATATATAAGATTACAGTAAAAGTATATACTGTACATGTATACATGAGACGGTTTTGAGTACATGGGAACATTAGGACAGGGATGGTAGGCACATTGGTGCGCTTATGCATGCCCCTTACAGACCTCTTAGGAATGGGGTGAGGTCAACAGTAGACAGTCTAAGGTTAAAGTTTTGGGGAAGAAACCCGAGAGTCTGGTAGTGTATTCCAGGCATTGACCACTCTGTTGTTGAAGTTGTATTTTCTGCAATCGAGTTTGGAGCGGTTTACCTTAAGTTTGTATCTATTGTGTGCTCATGTATTGTTGCGGTTGAAGCTGAAGTAGTCATTGATGGGTAGGACATTGTAGCAGATAATTTTATGTGCTACACTTAGATCAGACCTAAGGCGGCATAGTTCTAAATTGTCTAAGCCCAAAATTTCAAGTCTGGAGGCATAAGGTATTCTGTTGCGAACAGAGGAGTGGAGGACTCTTTTTGTGAAATATCTCTGGACATTCTCAATTGTATTAGTGTCCAATATGTAATGTGGGTTTCAGACAGATGAGCTGTATTCAAGAATTGGTCTAGCAAATTTTTGTATGCTCTAGTTAAAAGTACAATATTACCAGAGAAGAAGCTACGCAAGATTAGGTTAACAACTCTTAATGCTTTTTTGGCAACGTTGTTACAGTGGGCTCTGGTACTTAGATCATTAGAGATTAGTACTCCAAGTTCCTTAACCGAGTGAGGGTCTCCTTTGTCCCCTTTGTCCCCTTTTTGGTGACAAAAAGAATTCCTGAAAGACTCAACCAACCGCCATGAGGCAGAAGAAATATCTAGCACCAGCTTATGAAAATCGCTATTGAAGTACCAGTAGGAGTGGAATCAACATAGAACAACATCCCCACAACTCAATTTAGGCAGCTGTCCAAGAAGATATCATGGTTGATGATTTCAAAAGTCACTGAAAAGTCCAGGAGAATCAAAACAGGAGCAATCCTCCCTGCCTTTTTCCTGACACAGGTAATTCCACAGGGATGACACAGGGGGGATCAAGATGATTTCTATTTTACAGCTAGGTAAATGCAAATGTTGTGCCTTGCCCGTGTCCAGCGCAGATGATGGAGGACCCGGAGGACGTGGAGCCGCTCATGGTGCAGCAGTACCAGCCCATGTGCCTGGCACCGGAGTCGGCCAGTGATGAAGACTCGGTGCCAGAGCAGGACGATCAGCCAGGACCTTCTGCACCTGCGCAGCAGAGTGAATCATCAGGGGATGAAGAGCCTCTGCTGGATGCTAGGGCTCGTAGAGCAGCCAGCAGACAGGACTGGCTTAGCAAGCATAGGTCTCCTTGGAGGTAGCACTGAGGGCTAATTGGGCCACGCCCTTCAGTGCCTATATTAGTCCGGCGCAGTCAACAATCAGTGCTGAGAACAACGTCTGTGATCTGCGAGCACATTCAGAGTTTCGTTTGCATCAGAGTCCGGCTTGGAAATCTTGTATTTGGAGAAAGCAGCTTCTGAAAGGCTTATTCCGGGAAGCCAGCCAACTTGTGAGATAAGAAGAGACTTAATGGGTATTTGTTTTGAACATTTGAACGTTTGGTATTTAACCCCCAAAGAACCAAAGGAACGTTATTCCCCGAGACTCTACTATTGTTTGTTTATGGACTTTTAAAACCCCTGCGCTTTTACTAAGAACCCTCATTAGTAAAAGGACCCTTTTTGCTTTAATAACAAACGGTTGTGTGTGTGTTTTTCTGTGGGTTGCGGTGCTGGGTCACAACAGCAAAGCAGATTGAAATGGAGCTCAAAAATCAGTTTCATCCATGGTATCCTGAAGATTAGAGTTGATTGGCCACCACCTATTCAAGCAGCTTGCCCAGAAAAGGAGTATTAGCCATTGGTCTATTGCTGCTATAAACTTGTTATGGCAAGATTGTGTTTCTTTAGGAGCATTCAAATAACTTTTAAAGAGTCTGGAACTGATCCCTCCCTCAACATGGATCCAGATGGAGAGCCCTTCCCTATTAGATTTAATAAGCCAAGAAGGTTAAAGGTTGAGAACACAACTTTGACAAGACAGTGGGGAATGGAAGGATTTATATTCCTTGCAGACAGCTGGTAATCTGCATCCTTTTAGAGGGCCGTTGAAGTACCTAGAGGTTAGACTTTGTCTTCAGGGTCACCTGAGTAGTACTCCTGGTTCCCATAGTCTGCAATTTTTCTCTGGAAATCCATTCTTACTCCCACACCATTCAAAAGGTGTTCATCCCAAATTGTATAACTGAAAGTCTGTAGAGTTTCTAAGTCATCCAGATCATAGTTGTCCTAAAGGTGCTTTTTCAAGAGGCAACTGGACTTTCTTGTTTTTTTCTTTTGAAGAAAAACTGTCCTGTCAGAACTGAAGAAGCTTCTTGGATGAGAAGTGAAATGTCTTCAAAATAAAAAACAAGAAAGTCAAGTTCCCTCCTGAAAAAACACCTTTGGGACAAATATGACCTGGATGCAGGGGTGGGTTGCTCTCTTACCTCGCTACCGGAGCTCTGCGCGTGCATCACCAAGATTTTGCTTCCGCACATGCGCAGAATCAAAATCTCACCAAAATCGCACGCACGCGCGCATTCCCTCATGAAATTTCGCCGAGATTTTGCTTCTGCGCATGCGCAGAAGCAAAAAAGCCCCAAAATACAGTACCGGAGCAGCCGCACTCAAATAGCACCATCTGCTGGCCGCTACCGGTACTGTAGAGTGGGCCGCACTGGTAGGAACCCACCACTGCCTGGATGACTGAGAATCTCTACAGATGTTTAGAACAGAAGTGATAGTCCAATACCATATGTGCAGATACAATTTAGATATGAAAAGGATGTTAAAATGTATGGTTCTATAAAGAATTAACAAAATTAGATCAGATATTAACAGGAACAGATGAAACATTAATAAAGAAAACATATAGCTATTTGTTAAGTATTAAGATGGAAGATGAACAAGTAAAAGAGACAATGATAGCATGGGCTAAAAAATGGTTATCTGATTGAATTAGATAAATGGCAGAAACTATGGGATAGAAACTATAAATTAACAATGTCTACTGCATACAAAGAAAATCTTTATAAAATGTTTTATAGATGGCATTTTCTGCCCTCAAGGTTAGCAAAGATGTTTAAGGATAAGTCTGCAAAATGTTGGAAATGCCATCAGACACCTTGTTCATACTATCATATGTGGTGGACATGTCAAAAAGCAGAAAAATATTGGACAAAAATACATACATGGCTGGAAAAAATGATAAAACAGCATATTGATTTGAAACCAGAGACATTCTTGTTGGGCATTTTACTGGACAAGTATAATAAAGAGAATGTATATTTGATTTTACATGTATTGACTGCAGCTAGAATTGTATTTATTTTATTTTATTTTTTTATTTTTATCAAGCATGTATTAGAAAACAGATACAAGTATAAACATGATTATGAATACATGAAATGGTTACGAATAAAAGGGAACATTAGGATGGGGACGGTAGGCACGATGGTGTGCTTATGCACACCCCTTAAAGACCTCTTAGGAATGGGGTGAGGTCTACAGTAGACAGTTAAGGTTAAAGTTTTGGGGGTTTGGAGAAGAAACCACAGAGTCAGGTAGTGCATTCCAGGCATTGACAACTCTGTTACTGAAGTCGTATTTCCGCAATCAAGTTTGAAGCGGTTTCCCATAAGTTTGTATCTATTGTGTGCTCTTGTATTGTTGTGGTTGAAGCTGAAGTATTCATTGACAGGAAGGACATTGTAGCAGATGATTTTATGTACTACGCTTAGGTCGGACCGAAGACGGCAAAGTTCTAAGTTGTCTAAGCCCAAAATTTCAAGTCTGGTGGCATAAGGTATTATGTTGTGAGCAGAGGAGTGGAGGACTCTTCTCGTAAAATATCTTTGGACTCGTTCGATTGTATTAATGTTCAATATGTAGTGTGGGTTCCAGACAGATGAGCTGTATTCAAGAATTGGTCTAGCAAAAGTTTTGTATCCCTTAGTCAGCAGTCCAATATTACCAGAGAAGAAACTTCGCAAGGTTAGGTTAACAACTCTTAATGCTTTTTTGGCAATGCTGTTATAGTGAGCTCTGGCACTTAGATCATTTGAGATGAGTACTCCAAGGTCTTTGACAGAGTAAGGGTCATCTACTAGTTTGTATCCGCCCAGCTTGTATTTTGTGTTCTTATTTTTTTTTTCAATGTGTAAGACAGAGCATTTGTTGGTTGAGATTTGGAGTTGCCAATTGTTTGACCATTCTGACACATAGTCAAGGTCTTTTTATAGGGTAGCAGCATTGTCAGTGGTGTTTAATAGTTTTACATCATCAGCAAAGAGAATGCTGTTGCTTATAATAAGAACGCAAAGGTCATTTATGTAATGTATAAAGAGTGTGGGTCCTAAAATGCTACCTTGGGGGACACTGCTGTTAACAGGTGCAGGGTTTGATAAGGCATTCCCTATTTTGACTACTTGTTGCCTGTTTGATAGGAACGCAGCTATCCACTTATGCAGGAATCTGGAAATGCCATAAGATTTTAGTTTTAAAAGTAGTTTGTCGTGTACCACTGAATTCACTGAATTCACTGAATGAACAAGGAAATCAGCAACTGGCAGATGACCTGAACATGTTCTTCTGCAGGTTTGAAAGGAAACTATAGCCATCTATCTCTACAACCTCCATCCCAGACACACCAACAACAGCCAAACCTCCTATAACTCACCCCATCCCATTGGGTTGACAACCCCTGGTGATCACAGAAAAGGAAGTGCAAGATCTATTTCACAGACAGAAGCCAGGAAAAGCACCAGGCCCAGACAAGATAACTCCTTCTTGCTTAAAAGTCTGTGCTGACCAATTGGCCCCCATCTTCACCCAAATCTTCAACAAATCAATAGAGATACGCCATGTTCCTTCTTGCTTCAAACACTCCATTATCATCCCAGTGCCGAAGAAGCCCTCCATCAAGGAACTGAATGACTACAGACCAGTTGCTCTAATATCTGTAGTTATGAAAACCTTCGAAAGGCTAGTGATGTCCCACTTGAAAATCATCACGGATCCACTGTTAGACCCCCTGCAATTTGCATACTGAGGAAATAGATCGACAGATGATGCTGTTAATATGGCTCTGCACTACATCCTACAACATCTTGAATCTCCAAAGACCGGACTTTCTTCTAACTAAACTAAACCAGCTAGTGGTACCTGAACACACTTGTAAGTGGATCACAAGCTTCCTAACAGACAGGAAGCAGCAGGTGAAGCTAGGCAAAATCACATCAGATACCTGTACAATTACCACAGGGGACCCCCAAGGCTGTGTACTCTCACCACTTCTCTTCTCTCTCTATACCAGTGATGCCGAAAGGGTGCGTGCGTGCGAGATAGCATGTGTGCGTGTGCCCACACCCATAATGCAATGCCCTCCCTCTGTGCATGTGTGCTGCCCCCGCATGCGCACAATCCCCCCGCGCTCCCCCCCTGCGCATGCGCACAGGCCTCACTGAAGCCTCCGGACTTCCAGTAGGTCCATTGGGCTGTTTTTTGCTCTCCCCAGGATTCAGGAAAGCCTCCTGAAGCCTGGGGAGAGTGAAAAATGGCCAAACGGGCCAAACGGAAGTTTAGAAATGAACTTCCGGTTGGGGCATTGGGCCATTTTTCACCGTCCCCAGGCTTCAGGAGGCTTTCCTAAACCCTGGGGATGGCAAAAAATGGCCGAAAAGAAGCCCAAAAATCAGCTGGCCAGCACGCACGTGTGCGCTGGAGCTGACATAGGGCAATGCCTCGCATGCCCTCAGATATGGCTCCACATGCCACCTGTGGCACACGTGCCATAGGTTCGCCATCACTGCTATATACCAATGACTGCATTTCAAACAATCCATCTGTTAAACTACTGAAGTTTGCAGTTGATACAACAGTGATTGGTCTCATTTGAGACAACGATGAAACCGCATACAGACGGGAGATTGAACAACTAGCCTCTTGATGCGACTGGAACAATCTGGAACTGAACACACTCAAAACCGTAGAAATGGTGGTAGACTTTAGGAGAAACCCTTCCATTCTACTACCTCTTACAGTACTAGATAACACAGTATCAACAGTAGAGACCTTCAAATTTGTAGGTTCTATCATATCTCAAGACCTAAAATGGTCACCTAATGTCAAAAAGTCATCAAAAAAGCACAACAAAGAATGTTCTTTCTGCGCCAACTCAGGAAGCTCAAACTGCCCAAGGAGTTGCTGATACAGTTCTGCAGAGGAATTATTGAGTCTGTCATCTGCACCTCTATAGCTGTCTGGTTTGGTTCTGCAACCCAACACGACAGACACAGACTCAGAGGATAATTAGAACTGCAGAAAAAACAATTACTGCCAACCTGCCTTCCATTGAGGACCTGTATACTGCACGAGTCAAAAAGAGGGCCGTGAAAATATTTACTGACCCCTCACATCCTGGACATAAATTGTTTCAACTCCTACCCTCAAAATGATGCTATAGAGCACACCAAGACAACTAGACACAAGAACAGTTTTTTCCCGAATGCCATCATTCTGCAAAACAAATAATTCCCTCACCACTGTCAAACTATTCAGTAAGGCTGCATTACCATTATTGTTAGTTTATTAAGATAGTTCCTATCACCCATCTCCTCCCACTTAAGACTATATGACTGTAACTTGTTGCTTGTATCCTTACGATTTATATTAATATTGATTGTTTCCTGATTGCTTATTTGTACCCTATGACAATCATTAAGTGTTGTACCTCATGATTCTTTTTTTTATTTTTTTTTATTCAAAAAGTTTTATAAGTACAAAGTACAAACATTTTTCATTTTTCTCCCCCCCTTCCCCCCTACCCCCTACCCACCCCCTTCCCTTCCCCCCTCCCACCCCCGGACTTCCCAGAGAAAGTACAGGGCATAATATTCAATAAAATAAATTTAAATTAAATTAAAGCACTTTCTTAATTTCCCCCCTTTTTTTAAAAAAATCTTTAACTCCAAATTTTTTTTAGAACTATTCAAAACATAATCAGAAGAAGGATAAAAATAAAAAAAATAAAAAATAAGAAATTAGAAAGAAAGATTAAACACACACACACACACACACACACACACACACACACACACACATATATTATATATATATATATATATATATATATATATATATATATATATATATATATATATATATATATATATATATATATATATAAAGAAAAAGCATCATATTAATACATCATACATCATCTCAAACTATACTTTACATATCTAAACCTCCATCTTTTATATAATCTACCTATATACTAATAATAATAAAGAAGAAGAAAAAAAAATAAGAAATAAAAATAAAAGAGGAGCAAAAGTAAACCTTTCCTCCCCCTTTCAATCAGCACAACATTTCTTCCAAACAAAACAAAACTTAACTAAATATTATGTAAACATTAACTAAACATTAAATGTATATACCTAATCACAATACCTCAATATTTGAAATATTCCATCAAATTGATTATTCCCATGGTTTAAAAAATAACCCCTTAAACCTCTAAAACTTTAAACTTAATCATAAAATCATAGAATCAAACACAATATTAATAACAATATTACTATATATTGAAGTATCAACTTCAAAATATATAATATATATAATCATCATCATCATCATCATCATCATCATCATCATCATCATCATCAAAATCAAAATCAAAATCAAAATCAAAATAGATAATATATGTAATAATAATAATAATAAAAAAGAGTAAAAACTGACCCCTTATATCTCAAAGATCTTAAACTTAACCCTAAAATCCTCAAAATATTAATAACAGAATATTACACTACATCAAATTTATAACTTCAAAATGTATGATATATATATAAAATAATCTAAAAAAGAACTACCATCAAAAGAAAAATATTATGATAATAATAAGAGAAGAAATGGTTACAGTCCTGTTAATCTTTCCAACCATCCTATAGATTTCAACACCATCTGTCACTTGACAATTTCAAATCTATCGATTCACGTCCCATCTGACCCCAATCCTCCGTATCCTTTTCCACGTCGCAAACATCTATCTGGCTCTGCCAATCACTTTGAATCTTTGGAATTGTTTCCTCTTGATCAAGTATGTCTGGATTTTTCTTCTCCTTCTCCATTATTTTCATGCGTCTTTCCTCTGGAATTTTAGAAATATCAGCCTTTAAAACGTTGATGTAGAATTCTGTAGCTTTCTTTATTGTGTTAAGCCCGTATCTTTTTCCCAAAAATTTCACGATCACTCCAGTTGGTGCATTCCATTTATATTGTAGATTTCATTTTTTTAATTCATCAACCAAGAAGGTAAATTCTTTTCTGGCTTTAAGCATCTTGGAAGGAATTTCTTTCCATATCCTTATTTCCTGACCATTTACCTGAAGATTATTCTTGAAGGTCGCCTGTGTAATTCTATTCCGCAGAGCTCTTGTAGTAAAATATATTACAATGTCCCTTGGCAAATGGTTTGCCTTGGCAAATGGCAAATGCATATCAAGAATTGACTCTATATATCTTATCAATTTGCATAGCCAATTCCTCTTTAGACATTCCAGACAACTGTTCCATGGCCTCTACCATCCTTCCTTTCAAATTTTCAAATTTTCCCTCCTTCAGGCCCCTCACTCTTATAGCAAATTTCATCTCTCTAAATTGAGACATCAACACCTCTGTTTCCAAATTTACTATATCATTTTGAACCTTGGCTATGTATTCTTCTGAAGTTGTCAGAGCTTGCTTATTTTTTTCCAAATCATTCTCCAAAATCTCCATATTTGCTGCTAGTCCTTTACAAACTTTCAACACATCCCTCTCAGTTGTAAATTCATCTTCTCCAAAGCAGCCTGCATTTTTTTATCTATTTCAGTAATTTTTGAATTGAAATCCATAATCAGCTCATTTTTCATGACTTTCAAAGTATTAAATAAACTTTCAGGTGTTAAAGACTTTGATGATGTTAAATCAGGCGTAAATTGCATCTTTGAAATGCAATCAGAAGAGTACTCAGTTCTTTTATTCACAACAGTCTTTCCAGGTTTAGAAGCCATTTCAGTATTTTCAAAAAAGAAAGACAAAGAAGAGGAAAAAAAAGCCCAGATCTGTACTTAGCAAAATTCTTTCCAAATCCAAAGCCAATTAATCTTTTATCTTTTATAAAACTGTAAGTTAAATTAGGAGACAAAAGGAGAAGAAATCATTTCTCCAGATCAAAGTTTTCCATAGGAAAAAGCTGGTAACAAAGCAAAAATAACTTTCTCTTCCACGCCCAAATCTCCAATCGCCATATTGTTACTTCTTCCTTATTAAGCTACTTTGTTGCTTCCAAAGTAAAATCCAGCAGTGGAGTTAAAGTCAAAATTAATGCCCTTCTGGACTCCTGCCTTTCTCTGGCTGCTCTCTTTAAGTTTAAAATAATTATACTTTCCTTTGTAACAGCAGTGGTGGTCACGGCATCTTGCTCCGCTTTAAGCGGAGGCTTCCGACTTCCCGGAGCGACAGACAGGCTACCTGGGGAGCCCTCACCCTTCGCGCCCTAAGTTGACTTCTAGGGCACTAGGGGGGCTCTACCCCACCTATCTCGCTCTCATCTCTCCCCTTTGCCCAGGGAGAGATTTTCAAGCCGCCAGACAGCTGTTCTGGCGGCTTTTATAGGGAATCGGAAGGACGCCCAGCGAGGAGCGCCAGCGACGCCGTCGGAGCCAAAACTGGAAGTCGTACCTCATGATTCTTGACAAATGTATCTTTTCTTTTAAGTACACTGAGAGCAAAGCACCAAAAACAAATTTCTTGTGTGTCCAATCACACTTGGCCAATAAAGAATTCTATTCTATTCTATTCTTCAAAGGCTTTACAGAAGTCTACATAAATTGTGTCTATTGCTTTACCCTGGTCCAGTTTTGAAGAGATCCAAATGGATGAAAATGTGATTTAAAAAATGCTAGAATCTGCAGAAATGGATAGGCTAACACTTATAATTAAAGAAAAGAAAGAAACTGAATATTGTTTGACTTGGGACTTATTTTATCAATGATTAGATGACAGAAACAGGAGCTAGAAACAGGGAAATATATGGAAGGATCAGTGATATAAGGAAGGTATGTTAAATTGGTTAAACAATTATTATTATTATTATTATTATTATTATTATTATTATTATTATTATTATTATTATTATTATTATTATTATTATTATTATTATTATTATTATTATTATTATTATTATTATTATTATTATTATCATTATTATCATTATTATTATTATCATTATCATTATCATTATCATTATTATACACAAAAGACAGTAGTACACAGCAAATGAGATTTAATGCTGGATTTCGTATCACTATATCACAAGTCGAACACTTCCCAAGCGTCTAGGACTGTGTGATGTATTTTCATATGATGCGCGCAGATCCAAGTACGGTGGCCTTTTGCAACTGACAGATCATGATTTTGTCAATGTTTATTGTTTTCAAATGCCGGCTAAGGTCTTTTGGCACAGCACCGAGTGTGCCGATTACCACTAGGAACACCTGTACTGGTTTATGCCAGATTAGTTGTAATTCGATTTTAAGAACCTGATATCGGTTAAGTTTTTCTTGTTGTTTTTCATCAATTCGGCTGTCACCTGGTATGGCGACATCAATGATCCACATTTTTTTCTTTTCTTTTTCTGGATCTGCACGCATCATACGAAAATACATCACACAGTCCTAGACGCTTGGGAAGTGTTCGACTTGTGATATAGTGATACGAAATCCAGCATATAAATCTCATTTGCTGTGTACTACTGTCTTTTGTGTATAATAATAATAACAGTAATAATAATAATAATAATAATAATAATAATAATAATAATAATAATAATAATAATAATAATAATAATAATAATAAGAAGAAGAAGAAGAAGAAGAAGAAGAAGAAGAAGAAGAAGAAGAAGAAGAAGAAGAAGAAGAAGAAGAAGAATAACAATAAGAATAATCACTTTGACTTTTATTACTTCCTAAAATGAGTTGTACCCAGACAACACACTGTTCAATTGAAAGTGCAATTTTTATGTTATAAAATTAAAAAAAAACTTATTTTAAAAAAAGTGATAGACCAATACATTAATTTAATCTTGTCTACCTGTTCAGGCCTCAACAACTGAAATTCATACTGTTAATGTATTAGCAGAGTATTCCTTGTGTTACCAAGGTTGTGCATACAGAAACGTTTAGATTGAAATCAGTTGTGAATAAGTACTCAGCCACACACAGATACACTAACTTGAGTTAAAGTTTACTTTGAGAAATAGCATTTTCCTATAAACAGTCCAAAGTCATACACTTAATAGTCATAATAACAATCCAAGTATTATCCAGTTCAAATGCATTTTAGCTATAATACATAACTACAACACAGAGAGAAATGCAGAGCATACATACTCTAGTGAGTAGCAGAGAACACACACTCTGAGTAGCAGAGACCAAAGACAAACAGAGAGGGACTCCCAGAGAAATAAGCTGTGAACTCTAGCTCCCTCTTGTGGCAGTCTGCAACACCTCAGCTAAACAGACATACTTCTGTTAAAAGCTAAACATATATTGTCTTACCCAACCCAGAGACCTAACATTCTCTCCTTTGGGTAGATCAATATATAATACTTTACATCTTTAAACCATAGTTTTCACAACACTCTTTGTGTTTAATTGCACCTTGCGCTTTAGTGAAATGATCTGCAATATTCTGTTCAGTCATGCAGTATTCCAACTTAACCATTTTATTTTGAACACATTGTCTAACATTCAGATATCTCAAATCAGTATGTTTCGACCTTGTTTTCACAGCTAAACTATTAGCCATACTAATGGCAGATTGATTGTCTTCATACACAATAAATGGCTCCTGTACAGTAATTCCTATATCCTTTAACAATTGTTTATAATACACCAATTCTGTACACATTAATGATAAACTCGAGAATTCTGCTTCCATAGTGGATAAACTAATATGTTGTTGCCTAATAGATTTCCACCCTATTAAAGCATTACCCAACATTACCACTATACCTGATGTTGATTTGCGAGTCATTGCATCAGTAGCAAAACTTGCATCAGCATATGCAGTTAACACTAATTCATTTCTCGGTTCTAAATATAAAGAATAATGTATTGTGTGCTTTAGGTATCTAAGTATTCGTTTAGCTGCTTGCCAATGCCTTTCATTTGGTTCAGCATTATATCTAGCCAGTTGATTTACGCCGTAAGATATATCTGGTCTAGACCAATTACTCAAATATGAAAGACTACCAATTAGAGACTGATATATCTCCTTATCAAACACAGGACATTTAGTATCACTATTTGTAAATCCCTGATCCATTGGTGTCTTAGCAGTTTTACAATTCTCCAGGTTATATCTTTTTAACAATTGGCTAATCTTCTTAGCTTGCGAAATTTTGAATCCTCTATTTGTCTTCATTATATCGAGACCCAAATAATGTTTAATTTCTCCTAAATTTCTAATCTTGAACTTTCTTTGTAATTCAGAAACAATATCATTTGCTTCTTGTTCAGTCTTTGTTATAATCGCTATATCATCTGTAAATAATAGCAACAGAGAAATCAAACCATCTTTCTCTCTCCTAAATAAACAAGGATCAGCTATACCAGCTTTAAAATCCATGGAAACTAATTGTTTTACAATGCATTTATTCCATTCATAACGTGATTGCTTTAAACCATAAAGACTTTTCTTCAATTTCCAATAATCATTTTCCCCCTCATCTTTTAAACCTAATGGCTTTCTCATATAAATGGTATGTTGTAAAGGTGCATGTAGATATGCAGTTTCGACATCTACATGATTAATTATGCATTTATTTTTAGCTGCCCAAACTAATGGTCCTCTCAATGTATTTGCTCTCAAACTAGGTGCAAATACCTCATCATAATCCTTATCTGATTGAGCAAATCCCTGAGCAACTAATCTTGCTTTATGGGTAACAGTGCCATCCACACCAGTCTTTAATTTATACACCCATCTGCAACCTATTGCACGCTCACCTGGTGGTAACTTGACATCTTCATATACCTCAAGATCCTTTAAAGATTTTAATTCCTTATTCATAGCTTCCTGCCAAGCTACCTGTTCCTTTGTCGGATACAGCTTAAGTTCATTATAATTAGACGGTTCCACATTAATCTGGCATACAACACTTGCCTGATATCTATCAGGTGGACGTCTCTCCCTAGTTGACCTCCTAGGCAATTTAGTACAAGTTGTTGGAATTTCCTCTTCTTTTTCCTCCCCTATCGAAGTATCTTCTACATCATCCATAGACGGTTCCTCTATTGAGGATTCTTTCACTATCCTATCATCAGTACTTTTCTTATCAGAATCATCAGGAAACAATGGATCCTCAACAACAATACTATCTTGTTCCTTGTATTCCTGTTCCAGTTTACTCCATCCAACATGCTCAAGGAATTTAGCACTTGCACTACAATATACTCTAGTAGTACCTGGCTCCCAGAATCTAAATGATCTATGATTAGATTCATACCCTACAAAACATAATTTCCGTGCTCTATGTTGTCCCTTTCGCCTTACTTGTGTGGGAATATGCACCCATGCTGGTGCACCAAATGTATGCAAATAACTAAGATTTGGTTTCCTACCATACCAATGAGTAAATGGCAATTCACCAGTTGTTGCATTCACTACATTGTTCAAAACATGGTTAGCACACATTATAGCTTCACCCCAGAGCCTCTCTGGTAAACCAGAATCTGAAATCATGGTTCTAGACATAGTCTGTAATGTCTGACCTCTACGTTCAATATGCGCATTATGTTGTGGCCGAAAAGGAGCAGAACGCTTATGTTCAATACAAGCTCTCTTTAGCATATCTTCAAATCTCTTATTGGTAAACTCAGTACCATTATCTGTTACTAAACTAACCAGTTTCTTATCCATTTTTCGTTCAACAAACCTTAACCAGTTTACAAAATGCTGATATGTTTCTGTTTTTGTTTTCATCAGATAACAGAAACCATATCTAGAAAAATGATCAACTATGCTCAATATATAACAGGCTCCACCTAAACTGGGTTTCTTAGGGCCAATGAGATCAGCAAATACAACCTCTAATGGTTCCTTGGTTTTAAATCCATTTAACCTGTTTGCAGGAATTACCTTGCTCTTTTCCTGATTGCAAGCATTACAATTTAAATATCTTGCACAAGGTTTTAATTTTATACCATTAGATAACTCAACAGTTTTCTTTAAAATTTTGAAATTCAAATGTCCCATACGTCTATGGAGCAAATGAATACATTCGTCATGAGGCTTTCTATTTTCATAAACTGAATTGGCCTTATTTAATGGATTATCATGGATAATGTATAAGCCATCATGCAATCTTGCAGTAACTCTTTTACCTTGTTTTTCAATTAAACATTTATCTCCCTGAAAAGTTACCACAAACCCTGCTTTTACCAATTCTCTCACAGATAGTAAGTTATTTTTAAGGTTAGGTACATATAACATTGGTAAACTTTCATTAATACATGAACAATATGCATTACCTTCTCCAGATACTCTCAATTTCCAGCCATTTGCTAATGATACATGCTGGTTACTTTTAGTCATATTAACAAATCTCTCTTTACTTTTAGTTATACACTGAGATGCTCCACTGTCTATTATCCAGATATCATGGCTTACAGTTTTATTTGTACTTGATATAGCTACACTAACATCATTATAAGCTCTCTGCATATTACTAGCATTCTGCTTTTTACCCTTTTTACAGAATCTGGCTATATGACCCTTAGCCCCACAAGAATAACATTTCCTAACAATATAGGCAGTTGAAGAGAGTTTTTCTTCCTGTGGTTGTTTCTCTCTCAGTTGTTTTCTATCTTGCCTTCTTCTAGACTCTTCTAACAGTCTTCCTATTATGCCAGTCAATGTCAGTTCATCTCTGGTCAAAACTTCCAGTGAAGACACATAATCATCATAAGAGTCATCCAAAGAAGAAAGAATAATATTAACTTGATGCAACTCTGAGAAAATCAGTTCTTTTTCATGTAGCTCTTGTAATGTTCTCTTCATAAACTCCAAATGAGCTAACATGTCACCACCTTTTAACAAACGTGCTCTGAACAGTTTACGTGTAAGGTGTATGTGCGCACCAACACTATCTCGAACATAAGTCTCTTTAAGGTACTCCAACACTTGGCAGCAGAATCTTCACCATGAATATGGACCAGTTGCTGATCACTCAGTGTCAGTCCAATAATACTAAGAGCCTTTTCATTATCTCGGTTAAAGGTAGCTATTTTCTTCTTATCTTCATCATTTGTTGGATCCAAAGCTGTTATATCAGGTGGATTATTAATCACAGTCCATAATCCTTCTTTACGCAAAAGTAAGCTGCACTTCATAGACCAGGAAACATAGTTAGTTCCATCTAACCTGGTTATCAGGGATAAGCTAGTTGACTGTTCTTGTGCCATTGTTAATTTAACAGTAAACCACAAGTTAGCTGTCTGAGTATGAAACTGAATATTCACACTAACTCTCAATATCTCTCTGGGCCCATAACCAGTGTTAATGAATTAGCAGAGTATTCCTTGTGTTACCAAGGTTGTGCATACAGAAACGTTTAGATTGAGATCAGTTGTGAATAAGTACTCAGCCACACATAGATACACTAACTTGAATTAAACGTTTACTTTAAGAAATAGCATGTTCCTATAAACAGTCCAAAGTCATACACTTAATAGTCAAAATAACAATCCAAGTATTATCCAGTACAAGTACATTTTAGCTATAATACATAACTACAACACAGAGAGAAATGCAGAGCATACATACTCTAGGCCTTGCTCTAATGAGTAGCAGAGACCACACACACTGAGTAGCAGAGACTACACTAAGTAGCAGAGACCAAAGACAAACAGAGAGGGACTCCCATAGAAATAAGCTGTGAACTCTAGCTCCCTCTTGTGGCAGTCTGCAACACCTAAGCTAAACAGACTTATAGCTGTTAAAAGCCAGACATATATTGTCTTACCCAATCAGTTATGGTCAGAGACCTAACAGTTTCCTTTAAGGGAAAGGGCTGGCTGGCTTGAGTCTCTTGGCAATGTTTTCTGTGAGGTTTCTGGCACTTTATGCAGCATAAAGCTAATACTTTCCATAATGCCTTGATGGTTTCTTTTCCAGTGGTTTTGTCTTTCCAGTCCCTAGGGAAAAAACTGGTGTTTTGGAAAACTTGTTATTCTTTTGGTCTTTCCCTGGTGCTGTCATAGTGTGTAATGTCCCACAGTTATCTACACAATAATAATGATCAAATACTAATAATATTTGCTTATACATTTAAGTGACCGTTCCTTACAACACACGTGGTGTTTTCTTTCATATTTTATGAGTCCATACCACAATATTATTTTATTTCTTTTGCAGTTAATATTATTTAACAGGATGAAGAGGAGGCAACAGTGTTTGACCGATTTCTTCTCAAAGAAACCGAGACAGGCACAATCAGATGATCCAAAACAGTCACCAGCAACACCAGCAACACCAGCACCAGCAACACCAGCACCAGCAGCAACACCAGCAACACCAACACCAGCAACACCAACACCAGCAACACCAACACCAGCAACACCAGCAACACCAGCAACACCAACACCAGCAACACCAGCACCAGCAACACAAGCACCAGCAGCAGCACCGCTTCCACCACTTGAAGTAGGAGAAAGCAGCAAGTCCATCTCCTCAACTGAAATTCTTCCACTACTTCCTGACTGTTGGAGTTTGCAGCAATATGGAAACTTCCAGGAGAAGTATGATGGGCTGGCAGTGTCAGAGAAAAAGTTAGGTTGCCTGTACTGTGAGAAATACAAGTTCTCATTAGAGAAAGGTGTTCATGTTTCCAGATAATGGAAAAATTTCAAGATCATGGCATCCAGGACAACTAAGGAGGTACAGCAATCATCTCTCAGAAAAAAAATGCTTGAACATTTTAAATCAAAATCACACGCCCTTTGCAGAGAGAGCATGAAACAACGGGAGCAGAGTGCTATTCAAAAAATAATGAGGAAGGCAAAAGGAAAACATGAACCTAGTACTAAAACAGTATGTTTAACAGTTTACGATCTGGCCAAAAGATGTACACCATTCTCTGACATCGAAGCACAGGTAAATTTGCTAAGTACAATTGGAGTAGATGTGGGAGTAGGCTTGCATTCACGGAGATCCGCAGTGAAAATAGTCGATTTTATTGCAAGAGACATTAAAACCACTATGTTTAAAAGCATTATTGCAAAAAAACTGAAAGTGTGTTTAATAATTGACGAAGCCTCAACACTATCAATGAAAGCAGTCGTGATAGTTTTTGTAAAAGTTGAGGATCCAGAATGCCCAATAACCATTTTCGTTGAGCTGGTGGAATTGGACAAACAAGATGTGGAGACCATATGTTCTTCAGTGATGGGAAGCTTACATAAAGTTGGGTTTACCATGGAATATCTGCGAAAGCATCTAATAGCGTTCTGCTCTGATGGTGCCAGCGTTATGCTTGGGAGAAAATCTGGAATCAGCAGCAGAATTGCTAAAGTTCCCAAACATTATAATCTGGCACTGCTTGAACCATCGCCTCCAACTTGTGCTGGATGACTCCATAAAGGACATTAAACAACTGAATCATTTCAAAATATTCCTTGATAAGATATACACCACTTTCCATAAATCCTGCAAGAGTCTGACGGAACTTTTCCAAATCTCTGAACAACTGGGCATTCAAATTGTGAAGATTGGCAGAGTTTTGGGACCAAGATGGGCTGCCTGTAGTTTAAGGTCAACCCTAGCTGTGTGGCGTGCTTATCCAGCGCTACATCAGTTTTTTCTGGGCAATGAGAAATACCCAGGCATGGCTGCCCATCTTGAAAATGTAAATTTTTTCACTGATTTGGCCCTCATGATCGACATTCTAAATGAGATTGCGCTTCTGTCAAATGCCCTGCAAGAGAAAAACATAGACATCATCAAGGCCGAACAATTTGTATTGCGAGCAATTAACGCATTTGAAGTGCTTAGATCGGGAAAGGGCGAATATGAATCAGAGGTTGACGTAAAGATAACTTCAGAACCCTTCCAAAATATTAAATTTGTTAAAAATCAACAATTTGTTGCACTTCCTCGTGAAAAACTTCTGGAAAGCATCATCACCAATTTGAAGAAAAGGCTGATGGATTGCGAACACCTAAAAACAGGTAGCCAATTGCCAGACGCAAATAAAATACGTTTTCTCAAATATTTGGAGCCGGAGTACTGGAACATTGCAGATATAGTCATTCCATGGGCAGAAGCAGAGGCAGGATTGCGTGAATTTGGCAAAATATTTAATTACAAAATTGATTTGAATAACTACAGAGATTTTTTGGAAAACGTACAAAGAAATCCAGAGAAATATAAGATTCCTGACACTGTCAAAAAAGCTAGAAATATTATCAGGACAATTGCTATTAGTTCAGCAGAGGCGGAAAGGGGGTTCTCAAAAATGAACCTCATATGTTCAGAACAAAGAACCTGCCTAACTGTTCAAAACATTAGTAATTTAATGACAATAAGCGTCATTGGCATGCCTGTGGAAAGATGGGACCCACTTCCTACAGTCAGAAACTGGCTCAAAGAACATCACGGGGCTGATGATCCACGAGTGAAGATGAAGAGAACTGCACCTAAAGAGGCCCCAAACGAAATAGCGATGTGGAAACATCTTAAACCACCAAAGCAATAACACAAGTAAGTACTTGAGTGTATCTGTCTGATTGTGTTATTCTTATGCAAGGTGTAAGTCACATGCAATTAAAGTCTTCCTTTCTGTGTCTCTTCTTTGTGCAGGTCATTGGACTAGCCAAGGTGGTCACCAACTGTTGAAGACCGGCAGGAGAGTCATCTTCCTTCTGTAAGTAGCTCTGTTATTGTTTTGTGTTGAGTGTATCTGTCTGATTGTGTTATTCTTATGCAAGGTGTAAGTCACATGCAATTAAAGTCTTCCTTTCTGTGTCTCTTCTTTGTGCAGGTCTTGGGAGCAAGGTGGTCAGTTGGTGGTGTTGAAGACTGGCAGGAGAGTCATCTTCCTTCTGTAAGTAGCTCTGTTATTGTTTTGTGTACTTATTTTATTCTTATTTAAGTAGTAAGTGCACAAAATAATTTCCTTTAGAACATCTTTAGAATATCTTTAGAACCTCCTGGAATGGCCTAGGCAGGGATGAAGTTTCTACAGGGACCGGTTCCTGTTCAACGATCGGTGGTGACTCCAGCTCTTCAGATAAGTCCCCCGTTTCCTGCGGAATAGTGTTAGCTGCAGGGAAATTATCATTAATTGTTTGTTTGTAATGATTGAGTGGGTGGGGGCTGTGCAGTTGATCTATACGGCGCCGCCATTTTCTACCATCGGCTAACAGGGCTATGTAAGATTTTGGGCCTGTTACCTCTTAAGATTTCCCCAGGTAACCATAGGGGACCTTCTGCGAAGTTCCTAGCGAACACTCGGTCGTCTGTTTGGAATATTCGGATTCGGGCAGGACTATTTTGTTCTTTTTGGTTAGAATAATTTGGGTGCAGCCTGTCTAGTATGGACCGGAGCCTCTGGCCCATCAGTAATTCTCGGTCGAACACTCGGTCGTCTGTTTGGAAGGTTCGGATTCGGGCGGGACTATTTTGTTCTTTTTGGTTAGAATAATTTGGGTGCAGCCTGTCTAGTATGGACCGGAGCCTCTGGCCCATCAGTAATTCTGCTGGGCTTTTCCCAGTGATGGTGCTAGAGGTAATATGCTGAACTAGGAGGAATTTATCAATGCTGGCTTGCCAGTCTCCTGGCACCCTGATAACAGCATCGGTGGTAGTGGAAGCCATTAAAATTATCTCTAACCATTTAGTGTATGCATCTATGACAACCATAAAAGTTTTCCCATGGAAAGGACCCGCGAAATCAATATGGGCGCATGACCATGGGGCCCTGGGCTGTTCCCATTCGCAAACAGGGGATTTTGGAGGGGCGGGCCTAGACTCCTGGCAAGGAGTGCAGTGCACCCTGCGATCCATTTCTCCACTTGTTCATGGTTGACCACCACACGTAACTTTGGGCCAAAGCTTTCATCGTAACCACCTCCGGGTGACCCTCATGCAATGCCCTTAGAATCTCCTCTCGTAGCGATGGAGGAACAATGATGACCGGGTAAACGCTCTGTTGGAGAGGCTTGCTTCATGGCGACTGAATCTAACTCAAGGAGATCCTTCCAGGAGCACCGTGATGATTAACTTTTTATTGTTCTGAGTGCTCACCTAGCCTACTTGGGTTTGATTTGCCTCGGGGGGGTTGGCGGTAATCGGTCATATGACTGGCAAGCCACTCCCACCCAGTCACATGGTCGGCAAGCTACCCCCACCTGATCACATGACCTTCAAGCCACTCCCACCCTGTCACATGACCTTCAAGCCACCCCCACCCGGTCACATGACCTTCAAGCCATCCCCACCCGGTCACATGGTCGGCAAGCCACTCCCACCCAGTCACATGAACATCAAGCCACACCCACAAAATAAGCCACACCCACAGAGTGGTAGTAAAAATTTTGGGAACCCTCCACTGGTGTACTAGTATAATATCTTCTTTTACCAGTAGGTGGCACCCCCGCTTTAAGTTCCTGCATTAAACAAAGCCAAGATAGAAACAGATGATTGTCAAAAGATCGAGGAGGGGGGGAAACAAAATTCCTTTTTCCTTATACGATTTCTTCCAGTAATCAGACAGTGTTATCCGCAAATGAAGTCACTTTTCACACTACTACAAGTTCTAGTCTGGGCTTTCTATATTTTAAAGCTTCATAGTTTTCCATTGAAAGTTTGTTTCACTTTGGGTCTATAATCTTTCTCTGTGTGTTAGATTACCACTTTCTTAGCATTTTGGAGTCTTTTTTTAAAAGAACTTTTATTTGGGTTTAAATCTCTAATATAGAAGTTGAAAGTTGTCTCACCCAGTTCCAATCCTCTGTCCACAAACCACTCCAGCTTATAATCTTCGTGTCCCAGTTGTCACAACTTCGGTCTTGCCAAAATGGCCAGTCATTCATCTCTGCTGCCAATCAAGAGGGTTTCTTTGGATTAAGCGAGGAAATTGCTGTTTCCTCATGATCTACAAAGCGTCCCTCCTTTCTTCACCACCCCTCCAGGGTGGCTTTGACCCTGTAGGGTCTCCTGGCAAGCAGGTATCAGCTGGGTTTTGCGGAGCTCCGCTGAGCTCCGCTATCCCATATCCGTCCCACTGCGACGCTAACCAGTGAATCTTACATACGGTATTTTTCGGAGTATAAGACGCACATTTTTACCCCCCAAAAGAGGGTGAAAACTTGGGTGCGTCTTAAACACCAAATGTAGCCCCACCCACCCAGCCATCACCCTTTGGCCTCTGTCTTCCAGCAATTTACCTGTTTGCAGCAAAGAGGGAAGAGCCTGTAAAGCCAAGCAAGTCAGTAGCAGCTTCCCGACCTACAGCTGATTTGCCACATGCTAAAATGAAAGTGAAACTAGCTTGCAAAGAGGCAAATAGCTGGGAGAGACACGCAGATTTTTATTTTCTGCTGAACTGCATGCAAGGGGGTAAGTGAATAACTATAAATGTCTGTAGAATGTTCAAATTATTAGACTTATTTTTTAAAGACTGCTTTATTATTGTTCTAGAGCCAGGGGTCTCCAACCTTGGCAATTTTAAGACTTGTGGACTTCAACTCCCAGAATTCCACAGCCAGCTTTGTTAGCTTTGCTGGCTGTGGAATTCTGGGAGTTGAAGTCCACAAGTCTTAAAATTGCCAAGGTTGGAGATCCCTGTAAATCTAGACAACTTAACAAAATAAAGAAGCTTTTTAAAATAAATGCTTGCTCTGAAGAGGCCCAGTGCTATTGTATCTTCTTTTAAATAATAGAGAATAATGTATACTTCCAGAAATTTTAATTAATTTTAACAGATCTCTACAAGTATAGTCTGAAATGTAACACTGTCCTGTTTAGTATTAGAGTTAAATCCTGACTCACCTTGGAGTAGATCTATTTAAATAATTGGGAGGAGTTAGTATGACTACATTTAAGAAAACTTTCTGGCATAATGTACATTTCTCCAATTCTTTGCTATTTCTATGGGTCAGGCACACATGCACAGAAATACACAGCAAACAGTGTATATCATCTGTGCTATTTGCTGTTTGCTGTTTGGCAAATTGCTTGGAGGCAGAGGCCTTTTTTCCTTGTTTTTCTCCCCCAAAACTAAGGTGCGTCTTATACTCCGGTGCGTCTTATACTCCAAAAAATATGGTAGCTTCTCTTGTGGGAGGTTGGGTTATTACTTTGGCAGTGGAGCACTTGGTTGATGTGAGTGGTTTTTCAGTAGACTTGCATTTCTAGTTTGCCATCAGAGTGTCTGCTGATAAGGATATCCA
>JALIGW010000008.1:18632500-18792500 GCA_023053685.1 Diadophis punctatus similis
AATAATAATAATAATAATACGAAAAAATTGCAAAATACCAGGACTTAAAAATTGAAATCCAACGATTATGGCACAAACCAGCAGTGGTAATTCCAGTAGTGATTGGAACACTGGGTGCTATCCCAAAAGCACTGGAATTACATTTAAAACAGCTCAAAATTGACAAAATCACCATCAGTCAAATGCAGAAAGCCGCACTGCTCGGTTCCGCACATATACTTCGAAAATACATTACGACTTCCTAGGCCCCTGGGTGGGGCTCGACTAGTAATCAATGCCAAATCCGGCGAAACAACTGGCCGCTGTGATACAATTGTATAATAATAATAATAATAATAATAATAATAATAATAATAATAATAATAATAATAATAATAATAATAATAATAATAATAATAATAATAATAATAATAATAATAATAATAATAATAATAATAATAATAATAATAAATTTTTCGGACACCTAATTTCTACTTCTATTATCCAACCAGTTATAGAACAAACCCCATATTTGAAAATATTCTGTATCTTCCTTTTCTTTTATGATCCAGTGGTGGGATTCAAATAATTTAACAACTGCTTTTCTGTCCTACTGACCGGCTGGGTAGGCATGGCTGGGTGGTCATGTGACTGGGTGGGTGTGGTCAACTCAATGTCACTCACGTTGAGGGGTGCCTCGCCCAGCCTCTCCTCACTATGCCCGGCCCTGCCTCACCCTTCACCTCACCTCCCAGCCACTCCTTGTCATGCCTGGCCTCTCCTCTCCTTGACTTATGACCACAATTGAGCCCAAAATTTGTCTTGCTAAATGAGAAATTTATTAAGTGAATTTTGCCCCATTTCACAACTTTTCTTGCCACATTTGTTAAGTGAATCACTGCTGTTGTTAAGTTAGTAACACGGCTGTTAAATGAATCTGGCTCCCCATTGACTTTGCTTGTCAGAAGTTTGCAAAAGGTGATCACATGGCCCTGGGAGACTACAACTGTCATAAATGTGAGACAGTTATCAACCATCTGAATTTTTATCACGTGTCCATGGGGATGCTGCAATGGTCGTAAGTGTGAAAAATGGTCATGTCACTTTTTCAGTGCCATTGTGACTTTGAATGGTCACTAAATGAACTGTTGTAAGTCAAGGATTTCCTGTACAAAAATACAAATAGCTGCTTTGCTTGCAAAAAGCTGCCCTAAATACCAATCATTAGATTAGAAATGGGGGAATACAAACTGAAGATCAATGAGTCACAGTCATCATGTAAACCAAAACCATTCTGTCAGAATACTTTCCTTTTCATCAGCAATACCTGCAGCTCAGAGTTACAAATCAGGCAGGGTGTGCCGAAGAACCGTCATTGGAGCTATGGATCAGCTGCGTAGAGGGGAGGTGGGGCAGCGCGAGGCAACCGGGATGCCCGATGATCAGCTGGGCGAGGAGGCGAAGACATCGGCCCGACAATCAGCTGTGAGGCCTCATGGAGCGGCCGGCAGGGCCCAAATGGCCATTCTGATGCACAGCTGCCTTCTGGGTGAGGCCTGTGCCGACTGAGGGGTGTAGCCCACCTACATAAGTGCGTTGGGAGGCAGATGCTCCCAGCGCTGACTTTATATCCTGATTGCATTTGTTTCCTGCTTATTGCTTTTTGGAACTCATTTGCATGCCAGAGTCTGGTTTAATAATCCCAGTTACCAACCACACAAGTTAATGCTGGATTAGGTCCTGAGCTCAGACCTCTTGAGAGGAGGTCAGTGCTCTACCCTTTTCCCAATTATCTGCTGCTTTCTGCTGGAAGGTAGGAGAACCAGTGGGGAGGATGGCTGAAGGGACGACTCCAGCGGCTGAGGTGGCAGTGACAGAGGCACAGGTCATAGAGATGGTAATCACACCAGAGCAAGGTGGGGAGCCTGTATTGCCAGATGTGCGTCCGAAGGACCTTGAGGTGTGAGGAAGTACACAACTGATGATGCAGGGACAACCAGCCATAGCTGTGGCCCAGGAGCAGGGCCCCAGGGGGGAGTGGTGACATGGTTCATCTCTTACTGCTGAGACTGGCCTCCAGCTATCAACCCCCAGTTATTCCAGAGCCCATGTGACTCTATGGTGTGAAAGAAGGATGATGGACAGTGACGAGGAGGGGGAGTACAGCTACTCAACCACCCCCAGCAGTCAAACAATAGAGATACTTCAGGGACGGTTTGGGGAGGCCAGTTTCCGGGATGTTCCTACCTGGCAACCATGGGACCTGGGGGAGAGGCAGCCACATAGCCGACATGGGTGCAGGAGTCGCAGCTGAGAACTGCACCATCTACCCGCTTTCAATTGGCCACTCTGAAGCTTTGTTTGGATACCACCCCAAGCAAGCTGTGAGAAGCCCCAACAGCAAGGGGCCCAGAGAGCAGTTGCTCATGAGGGATCCTGAGGGGTCAGCAGAGGTTGCCAACTGGAGAGACAGTCTGAGGAGGGATGGCCCTCCACTGTTCCAGCCTCCGAGACAAGCAGGCCTATGGTCACCAGGCCCCACTGACGGAACCTGAGGTCCCAGGCCAATGCCAGGCTGACCATGGTCAGCAGGGTCCGGGGTGGCCAGTGGGCTATTGGCCTTATCCACTGCCCATGGAACCCCCTGCCTTGAAGGCTGCTTTTGATGGAGATCCGAGTGCCTGGCTTTGTTTTTAAGCCAAGTGATTAGCCACCTGGATTGCTATGGCCACCTGTACCCGTCATAGTGGACGATGGTTGTGATGGTGACAGCAGTATGGGGGGGGGAGGTGGCCAAGTGGGTCGTGGCTCTCCATAATGAGCATGCTGGTGAACTGGTGGACATTGGCCTTTTACTGGAGGTGCTACAGGCCCAGTTTGAGGGCACGACCCAAGTCTACCAGGCAGAGGAAAAGCTTCTTGCGCTATGACAGAGAGGCCGGTTAGTGGGGGACTATGTCCGGGACTTCTGCTGGGCTGCTGGTAAGGTGAGGGGGTGGCCTGAATGCCTACTGGTCCATCATTTCAAGGCAGGAATCTACTCCAGGACTGTGCCTATCGGGGCCTCCATTACCGGTTAGCCACCTGTTACCAGGCGGCTATTGAGCTCGACACTGAGCTGCGGGAGTGTCGCCCCAAGGGGGAGTTCAGTGCTGGACCACGAAGGGTCACAGAGCGTCTGCTCATGGCTAGCCATCCTTGTGGGGGTTCCGCAGGAGGGGACAGCACCACTGATATTGAAATGTTTCTGGTGCAGCCAACTGGGTCGTCGCACAGCCAAGTGCCCGGCCCCTAATCCGCAGGCCAAAGCAGGATTCCCTAGGTGAAGAAGACACCTCTGATGACCCCTGAGAAGTTCAGAGTGGCAAACCAAGCAGTGGAGGGTTCACCAGCACCAACTGAGGTGGGCGAGGGAACAGCGGAAGGTGAGTACCAGATGGCCTCCTATGACAGTGACAACAACGGGGAAGGAGACCCGATGGTGAGTGCACCTGTTTGGCCCTTCCTCATCCCTGTGACCATAACAGCCCCACAATCAGGTCGAGGTGGTAGATATAAGGCACTGATAGACTCAGGATGTACCCGGTGACAGATAAGCCAAGTGGTAGCCACTCACCTGGGGGGTAGGGGTCAAGAGGTTGGTCAAACTCATACGGTTTGAGCAGGTTGATGAATCCCTGTTGGGGGGAGTCCCAGCCACTACATGTCACCAAGCTGGTGCAGTTAGACATGGCCCAGCATTGGGAAATGATATTGCTAAGGAGTTATTGTGCTGTTAAGCACATACACAGCGAAATGTGTTGTAGTGATGGTGTTGTAGTTTGATATGAATGCTATTCAGTCAATAAACAGAATAACTTTAGTATGTACAAAGTAGTTTTTACTTGAATAGTAGCAAAGTTAAATAGGAAGTCCAAGTCATACACAGTTATTCAGTCAATGCGAAGTTTCTTCTTCTTGCCTATCTTTGGTTTAACTCACAAACAAAGATTACAGCTATCACTTAATTCTATACTATCACAGACAGTTACTTCTTCTTCTTCACAGCAATTTCACACAGCCATAAAGTAATCTACTCATCAGTAAAGCAGCACAGAGAGTCTTCAATCTGGAACATACCGTCAAACACAACCACCAACCATAAACCATCAACCACAAACCATCAACCACACTGAGCATGCTCTCTTGCTTGCTTATATAGTAATAATCCACAATGCATTTAAAGCAATATACACATAACAATGATTTGTGGCTTAATCATATATTAACACACCCAATCATTTGAACAGGGTTCTAACATTCTCCCCTTTGGGTTGTTAATATATAACTTACAATCTTACAATCTTAGATTATAACCTTCACAACTTTCTTTATGTCTATCAGCATTTTGCGCTTTCATAAAATGATCTGCTAAATTACATTCACTAGTACAATACTCTAGTTTAATCATTTTCCTCTGTACACATTGTCTAACATTAAGATATCTAAGATTTGTATGCTTTGATCTCGTTCTAACACCAATATTTGTTGCCATATCAATTGCTGCTTGATTGTCTTCAAATACACATATTGGTTCATTTACAATAATTCCCAAATCTTTACATAATTGTGAAAAATAAATAAGCTCTGTACATAATAGTGATAAACACAAAAATTCGGCCTCCATGGTAGACAAACTTATGTGCTGTTGTCTTATTGACCTCCAACTAATCAACATATTGCCTAATAATATAGCAATCCCTGAAGTTGACTTTTGTGTTATCCTGTCAGTTGCAAAACATGCATCCGCATAGGCCTTTAAATCAAGTTCTGACCTCGGTTCTAAATACAGTGCATTATACATTGTGTGTTTTAAATATCTTAATATACGCTTTGCTGCATTCCAATGCCATTCACACGGTTCTGAGTTGTACCTTGCCAACTGATTTACGCTATACGATATATCTGGCCTTGACCAGTTTGCCAAATATGATAAACTACCAATTAGTGCTTGATATATGTTACTATCAAACTTTGAATCAGTTACCTCACTATGCTCAAATTGAGTACTCATAGGAGTTTTTGCTTCTTTACAACTATCCATATTGTAGCGCTTCAATAAACTATTTATTTTCTGAAACTGTGATATTTTAAATCCTTTACTGGTTCTAGTAACATCTAGACCTAAATAATGCTTTATTTCACCCAAATATCTGAACCTAAATTTTTCTTTCAGTTTATCTACAATATCCTTTACTATATCTTCTGATTTAGCAATAATTGCAATATCATCAGTAAACAATAATAACAAAGTAATATCACCATCCTGTTCTTTCTTAAATAGACATGGATCAGCCAAACCTGCATTAAACCCTAATCTTTCCAATTCTTTGGTAAAACATTGGTTCCATTCAAAACCAGCCTGCTTCAAACCATACAAGCTTTTATTTAATTTCCAATAACCTTTACCATTACTATTTAATCCTTGTGGTTTTCTCATATATATCTGATGCTGTAACTTAGCATGTAAATATGCTGTCTCAACATCAATATGATGTACCACACTATTATTTCTAGCTGCTCACACCAATGCTGCCCTCAACATGCTCGCCTTCAGACTAGGAGCAAAAACTTCATCATAGTCTGTTGTACATCTTTAACTTCTAACTTTACCTCCCCTATCGGAGATCTCTCTTCATCTACTAAATCCTCCTCTTCTGGTGATTCTATCTCTTCTATATTACTCTCCAAATACTTCTTAGGAGTAATATCTTGTTGGAACAATGGAGTTTCTACCACAATACTATCTTCCTGCTCCAATTTCTTCCATCCCACATGTTCCATAAATTTGGCACTTGCACTTTTATAAGTATTTCTGGTGCCTTTATCCCAGAATCTAAAACTTTTATGATTTTTATCATAACCTACAAAATACATTAGTTTTGCCCTATGTTATCCTTTCTTTCTAACTTGTGTTGGAATATGCACCCAAGCCGGTGCTCCAAATACATGCAAATAATCCAATTCAGGTTTCCTACCAAACCATCTTGTAAAAGGTATCTTGTCTGTCGTAGCATTTACAGTGTTGTTAAGTATATGGTAAGAGCCTCTCCCCACAAATTATCAGGCAAATCAGAATCATTAATCATTGTCCTTATCATTGCCTGCAACGTTTGTCCTCATCTTTCTACATAAGAGTTATGTTCTGGCCGACAAGGAGTGTTCTATCCCTGCTCTTGCTAACAAATTAACAAATTTACTATTAGTGAATTCCGTGCCGTTATCTGTTACTACACATACTAACTTATTCTTCTTTTCTCTCTCTACAAACCTTATCCAATTAGAGAAATGTTGATAAGTTTCTGTTTTGCTTTTCATTAAATAGCAAAAACCATAGCGAGAATAATGATCAACAATACTAAGAATATAGTTAGCTCCACCTAAACTTGGTTTCTTAGGTCCTATTAGATCAACAAACACTATATCTAATGGTGCTGTTGTTTTGAAACCATTATACCTATTTGCAGGATTAACCTTGCTTTTTTCTTGATTACAGGCATTGCAATTCAGATAATTAGAACATGGTTTTATTTTAATTCCTTTAGCCAATTCTACAGTTTTCTGTAACAATTTAAAATTCAAATGCCCCATTCTTCTGTGGAGTAAATGTATGCAATTGTTATGAGGTTGTTTGTTCTCAAAAACCGAATTAGCTTTTTCTACTGGGTTTTCATGCAGTATATATAGACCATTTTCTAATCTAGCTATAACATTGTTACCTTCTTTCTGAATTGTACATTTATCATCCATAAATGTTACACTGTATCCTGCTTTGACCAATACTTGCACAGATAATAGATTATAAACCAATCTTGGCATATTTGGCAGTTTGTCATTGATTCCTGAACAATATGCATTTCCTTCACCATTTGCTTTCATCTTCCAACCGTTTGCTAATACAACATATTGACTACTTTTCTGCATCTTTACAAACTTTTCCTTATTGTTTGTTATACAGTTAGTAGCCCCACTATCTATAACCCATAAATCATGGTTTATCTTATTGTTACGTTATGCATAGTCAAACTAACATTTTTGTGTTCTCTCTGATCATTTCTGATATTCTGCTTTTTATTCTTTCTACAAAACTTGGCTATATGTCCTCTAGCCCCACAAGTAAAACATTTTCTAACAAAATAAACATTAGGAACATTAGAATATGTCTTCTCTTCATCTTGTGGATGTTTTGTTCTCATCAATTTTCTGTCTTCTCGTCTTCTGGACTCCTCAAGTAGTCTTCCAGTTATGTTAGGTAGAGTTAATTCATCCCTAGTCAAAATCTTGAAGGAAGAAACATAGTCATCATATCTATCGTCCAGTGAAGACAGAATTATGTATACCTGCTGTAACTCTGTATAAATCAGTTCTTTTTCATGCAGTTCCTGAAGAATCTTTTTCATATTCTCCAAAAGAGTGAGCATATCGCCTCCTTTCATTAAACGAGTTCGAAAAAGTTTTCTTGTTATATGAATGTGTGCACCAACACTATCCCTTACATAAATCGTTTTCAATATGTCCCAACACTTTGCAGCTTGTTCTTCTCCACAAATATGGACAAGTTGCTGGTCATTTAGTGTTAGTCCAATTATACTTAATGCTCTATCATTGTCTCGTTTAAATTCAGCTAGCTTCTTCGCATCTTCATCTTTTGTTGGATCCCAACCTGATGTATCCAGTGGATTTGTTATCAAAGACCATAAGCCTTCATTTCTCAAAAGTAGGCTACATTTTGTAGACCAAGTAGCATAGTTAGTGCCATCCAGCTGGGTTATCATCGATAGATACATTGACTTTGCTTGAGCCATTTTTGCTGTAATACTTCTTAAACTTTCTGTTAATATTAAAACTGAATTTTCACATTCAATATCTTTTTACTTGCAACAAACCACTATCTCTACTCCTTAGAAACTCACTGGGCCCATAACCAATGTTAAGGAGTTATTGTGCTGTTAAGCACATACACAGCGAAATGTGTTGTAGTAATGGTGTTGTAGTTTGATATGAATGCTATTCAGTCAATAAACAGAATATCTTCAGTATGTACAAAGTAGTTTTTACTTGAATAGTAGCAAAGTTAAAAAGGAAGTCCAAGTCATACACAGTTATTCAGTCAATGCAAAGTTTCTTCTTCTTGCCTATCTTTGTTTTAACTCACAAACAAAGATTACAGCTATCACTTAATTCTATACTATCACAGACAGTTACTTCCTCTTCTTCACAGCAATTGCACACAGCCATAAAGTAATCTACTCATCAGTAAAGCAGCACAGAGAGTCTTCAATCTGGAACACACCGTCAAACACAACCACCAACCATAAACCATCAACCATCAAACATAAACCATCAACCACACTGAGCATGCTCTCTTGCTTGCTTATATAGTAATAATCCACAATGCATTTAAAGCAATATACACATAACAATGATTTGTGGCTTAATCATATATTAACACACCCAATCGTTTGAACAGGGTTCTAACAGATATGGTTCATAGTAGTGCCTATGATGACCGAATCCATAATCCTGGGGTTAACCTTGTTAGACAAGTGGGGCCCTACAATATGGTGGGAAGGCAGGTTCCACAAACTGAGGACAGGAACAGGTCTCAGGTCCCCGCCACACAAATCAGTTTGAGGGGGTAGATCGGGTCCTGAAGGTTGGGGGATGGGCCTACCCATGCCAGCCCAGATTCCACCCCACACCTCCTTCCCTCGAGTCTATGAGGATTTGGCAGAGGTATTTAGCAAGAAAGAATGCAATGTGCTGCCCCCACATCGGCCAACTGATTGTGCCATTGACATCCCACCCCGGGCACAACTGCCGAAGCCCAAAATGTACTCAATAACACCAAAGGAGATGGAACACCTGTGAAAGTATATCAACAAGAACTTGGCTCATGGGTTCATTCAGCCTGCTCGCTGAAGGAATGCAGCCCCCGTCCTGTTTAAAGAGAAGGACGGGACTATGCATTTATGTGTGGACTTCAGGGGCATCAACGGTGTGTGTGTTGAGAACATGTACCTTCTGCCCCTTATGAAAGATACATTGGCCACTTGGCCAAGGGGAGGATCTTTACCAAATTGGACCTGAGGGAGACATACTACAGGGTAAGGATCAGGGAGGGGGATGAATAGAAGACTGTCTTCAACTGTCCCTTGGGGAGTTATTAATTCCAGGTGATGCCTTTCGGCCTGCAGGGGGCTCCTGCAGTATTCATGCAGCTGCTAAATGAGGTGTTACACAAGCATCTGTATCAGGGAGTGCTCATGTACTTCAATGATATCCTCATTTACACAAAAATCATGGGTGAGTTCACCCAGCTGGTCTGGCAGGTCTTGAAAAAATTACTGGCCACCAACTTCTATGTGAAGTTATCAAAGTGCGATTTCCACCAAACTTGGCTGGATTATTTGGGATATTGCATTTCCAGCACCGGAGTGGAAATGGATCCATCCAAGGTCCAGGCCATCCTAGGGTGGAAAGCACCGAAAACACACAGACAGCTGCAGAGTTTCCTGGGCTTCACAAATTTATATCGGAATTTCATCCCCACGTTCGCCAAGGTGGCTTTGCCATTGACAGATCTTTTGAGGACCAAGCACATGACATTGAAGCCCTGACCGGGCCAGCTGCTTCACTGGACGATGGAGTGCCAGCGAACATTTGAATCCCTAAAGGCTTTGTTCGACAGAGAGCCAGTGATGTGGCAGTAGCCGCTGTCCTACTCCAAGCTAATGAGCAGGGCACGTTGCAGCCATCTGCGTATACCTCCTGCAAACTCTCAGAAACCAAACGTCAATAGCACTATAGCACTTTACTTATATACCGCTTCATAGTGCTTTACAGCCCTCTCTAAGCGGTTTACAGAGTTCAGCATATTGCCCCCAACAATCTGGGTCCTCATTTTACCGACCTCAGAAGGATGGAAGGCTGAGTCAACCTTGAGCCGGTGAGATTTGAACAGCTGAACTACTGAACTAGCAGTCAGCCTGCAGTAGCTGCATTTAACCACTGCACCACTTCAGCTCTTCAATGGCTCGTCAGTGGGCCATATGGGAGAAAGAAGCCTTTACGGTCTGGTGGGCCCTCAAGACCTGCCGTCACCTCCTGGAGGGGAGTAAAATACCATTTGAGGTATGGACAGACCATAAAAACCTCGAGGCCCTCGAGGCCCTGCAGGGGTCGCCTAAAGTACTGGAGCGCAGTACTTCCAATGCTTCCAGTTCACCTTGAAGAACATTACTATAGGGAAAAACTTCCTAGCAGAACCGTTGTCAAGGATGCCTCAATACAATAGCCACCGGGAAGAGGTGGTGCATGCCATCATTCCCCCTCACCGCAGATGCAACCTGCTGCATGGATTTCAGCCTGGCAGCTGTAAACACGAAAGAGTTGATGTGTCACTTACAGACTGAATTACTCATGGACCCATAGTTCTTGGAGCACTGGAAATTGCTTACCCAACAGGACAGGGTGGTGTGGAAAGACAATAAACTGTATGTGCCACATGCCCTGAGGCCACAGGTGCTACAAAGGTGCCACAATGTGAAACAAGCAGGACACTTTGGGTTCCTTAAAACCCTGCTGTGAAGTTTCCGAAAGATGCTCTAGTTAATTCAGGAGCCATGAGACAAAGTCCAAAAGAAATACAAAGATTTATTAAAAGCGACATCTCGGCAAGACTCCGATGCAGCCAGAACTGAATTCGACCTGGCTGCACGTCATCTTGACCCTGTTTCCCCCCTTCTCATTGGCCATGTCATAAATCACATTGTCCAATTAATCATGTTGGCGGGTTGTGACCCACAGACCCCTCCTTCTGACTCCGGTAGCCTAGGACACAATCAGTAAAAGAAACATTTGTGGAATGCATTTTCAGTTAGGAAAACAGCCTTCCTCCAGCTTTCCCCCTCCTTTTCATGGAAACTTTGCAAGTTGACAACTGCATTTAGTCAAATGGCAATTCTGGTGGTCCAGGATGCAACACAAAATAGAGGACTATGTCAGAAGCTGTCCGATTTGCGCAACCACAAAACCCCGAACAGGGAAACCCCCTGGCCTCTTGCAGTCCGTGGCCAACCCCACCCGGCTGTGGGAGGAGATAGGCATGGATTTTATTGTTGAGCTGCCAGAGAGCAATGGCCAGACGGTCATATGGATGGTCATTGATTTGTTTTCTAAACAGACCCATTTTATACCCTGCCCCGGTTTACCATCAGCATGAAGCTTGGCTAAACTATTCCTGCAGCATATCTATCACCTCCACAGGGTGCCGCAGAGGATCATATCGGATTGGTGGGTACAGTTCACAGCAATGTAAGGATTGTCTCCCCGTTCACTTACAAAGTACGAACTTCTGAGCCAGGTAGTTCAAAAGGATTTCTTTATTAAGCAAATGTGATAACATCCCATTGAAAGCAAAATCTGAATACCTTTAGGCAAAGCTGGTTAAACAGTTAAACCTTAGAGCCCCTCCCCATTAGGTAGAATACAAATCCTGACAAATACACAAGTGTGAAAATCCCCTGCTCTGGGAACAGGATGAATATACAGTTCCCCAGAGCCTCTTCCGTTCAAACCAGTTTAGATTACCCCTCATAAACCCTTTCCCCAGATGAAGAGATTTCAAAATGCCTGGTGCCAGGATATGTGTTGTAAATCTCAGTTGATCCAAGCAATGCTGATAATTCAAACTCAAGACCCCCCCTTCTCTTATTGAATGGCAGAGTCACTGGATTCTGACATGCTGCCCCCTTAAAAAGAAAAAAGGTCCACCTGTAAAAGACATAAACAAAATCAATTATGATATATTAACAAGGTTTGTTAGGGTATTGGGAGTGAAATCTTCTCAGTAAGGTGGGAGCTTTAACATGTTGTTTAGCAACCCACTCGTTTTGTGAAGAAGGCAAATGTTTCCAAGTTACCAAATACTGAATCTTCCCTCTGTGGATCCTAGAGTCAAGAATTTCCTTGATTTCGAAGTGTTGTTCTCCTTCTATCATGATTGGGACAGGTGGTCTGAGTAATGAGGTTACTTCTCTCTTGAGTAAACTAATTTGAAACACTGGGTGGACTTGTCTAAGTGTTTTTGGAAGGAGTAATTCAACTGCTACTGGTTGATGATCCTAATAATAGGGAAAGGCCCAATGAAATTTGGCCCTAATTTTTTGGATGGTTGTAATGATTTCAGGAATTTTGTAGATAAGTCTATCCCCAACATGGAAAGGTTTAGGTTTGATTCTTTTCTTGTCTGCTTGAATTTTGAAAGCCTCTCTAGCTTCCTTTAAAGCTAATCTAACTACTGGCCATGTATTTTGCAAATTCTCTATCCACTCCTTAAGTGAGGAGATAGTGGGTTTTTCTGAGAGTAGTTCGGGCATCGGGCTAAAATCCTGACCTGTGGCTACTCTAAAAGGGGTAAAACCAGTACTCAAATGTACAGAATTATTGAATGCAACCTTTGCGAAAGGTAAAAGTTCAGTCCAATTGTCCTGTTGAAAATTAATAAAACATCTTAGATATTGTTCCAAAACCGAGTTTGTTCATTCACAATTCCCATTAGTAGCTGGGTGGTGGGCGGAGCTTAATCCTTGGGCGGTACCAAGTAAGCCCAAAAACGCCTTCCAAAAGTTGGAGGTGAATTGGACTCCCCTATCCGAGATGATTCTTTGTGGAGCTCCATGAAGACGATAAATGTGTATTAGAAACAATCTGGACCAAGCCTCTAGCAGTTGGGATTTTCTGGCAAGGTATAAAGTGTGCTTGTTTTGAAAACAAGTCTGTCACAACCCAAATGACCATGTTTCCCCCACTTTCTGGTAGTTCTACAATAAAATCCATAGCAATTTCTTTCCATGGCGCTGATGGCTCGGCTACCTTCTGTAGGAGTCCTGGGGTTTTCCCTCATCATCTTTTTGCCGCAGCACAAATGATTCACTAAACTTTTTTAGTGAAGGCCACCAAAATTGTCTCTTTATTAAGTGTAAGGTTTTTACAAAACCAAAGTGTCCAGCTAATTTAGAGTCGTGACACCTTTCCATTAAGCGTAATATTTGGCTAGCAGGCAAATATAGTTTCTCTCCTACCCAAGCTAATTCATCTTTCATCAAGCAACTGGATTTGTGGTTCAAAAACCATTCATCGTTGATGAATGCTTGCTTAAAAACATGAATGGTGTCTTCGTTTGTCAATGTGTCTTGTCCTCCTTGGGACCTGGTGATTACTTTGGCTGCAAATTGATTAGTTTGTACTATGGGTTTAAATACTTCTGACTTCACACTATTGTATTGTGGTTTTCTGGATAGTGTGTCTGCCAGAAAGTCCCCCCACCGGGGATAAATTTAAGAGTAAACTTGAACCATTTGAAATATTGAACCCAACGAACTTGTTTTGGGGATAGTTTCCTTGGTGTCTTTAGGGCTTCTAAGTTTTTGTGATCAGTCCAGACTTCAAAAGGGATCTTACTCCCTTCTAAGAAATGTCTCCATCACACTGCATAAGCTTCTTTTTCCCAAATAGCCCACCTTTGTTCAGTTTCACTTAATTTCCTGGATTTATACGCACATGGTTGTAGTTGTCCATGCTCATTTTTCTGAAGTAGGATTGCCCCTATTGCAACATCGCTAGCATCTCTTGTATGATGAAATATTTTTCTGTGTCTGGGTGCTTTAGAATTGGTTCAGCTGAGAACAGCCATTTGAGTTTTTTGAATGCTGCTTGGCATTCCATTGTCCAATTCACGGGCTGTCTCAGTTTAGGATTTCCCTTCCCCTTCATTCTTAACTGTTTCGTGATGGGCAGGGCGATTTGAGCGAATGCCGGAATAAATTGGCGATAGAAATTTGTGAACCCCAGGAAGCTTTGTAGCTGTTTGCGTGTGTGAGGCATCTCCCAATCCAGTACCACCTGCACTTTTTGAGGGTCCATTTCTATGCCCTGGTATGAAATACAATACCCCAAATAGTCAATTTTTTCTTGGTGGAATTCACATTTTGAGAGTTTGGTATAAAGTTTTGCATCACCGAGTTTGCTTAGCACAGCCCTGACTAGTTTAACGTGTTCTGCTTTGGTCACTGAGTATAAGAGAATATCATCTAAGTAGACAAGAACCCCTTTATATAAATGTCATGCAAAACATCGTTTATTAATTGCATGAGCACTGCAGGTGCCCCTTGTAGCCCAAAAGGGAGCACTTTGAATTGGTAGCACCCCAGGGGGGTGTTGAATGCAGTTTTCCATTCATCTCCCTCCTTAATCCTGATTCGATAGTATGCCTCCCTTATGTCTAGTTTGGAAAATATTTTCCCTTTAGCGAGGTGTGCAAGCATATCCTTCATCAGAGGGAGGGGATACATATTCTGAACACTGATAGTATTAAGGTTTCGAAAATCCACACACAAACGTTTTGAGCCATCTTTTTTCTCCCTAAATAACACTGGGACTGCAATCTTTGGTCGAGCTGGTTCGATGAAGCCCCTTGCTAGGTTTTTCTCAATGAAAGCTCTCAGTTCTTCTAACTCCCCCGGTGACATGCTATACATTTTAGGTTTAGGCAATTTAGCCCCAGGTAAGATTTCGATTGCACAGTCAGTGGGGTGGTGGGGAGGAAGTTCATCCGAGGCTGTTTCACTAAAAACTTCAGCCAAATCTTTGTATTTCTTGGGTATGCCTTCTGTTGGCAAGCTATAACTAGGCATCACTGTTTCCCTGCGCTCTCCCCCCTTAGCTCCTATCTGTAGATCCTCTGCAAAAGTCACGTGCATATGGAATTTTATGGTGCCTTGCTCCCAATTTATTTTTGGGTTCCATTTTTTCAGTCATGCAAGTCCCAAGACTAGTGGCCATTCCATGCCAGGTGCCACTATAAATGTAAGTCTTTCTTCATGGCTCCCAATGCCTATTTTCAGGGGTTCTGTGGCAAAAGAAGCTGGTTCCCCCCCTGCTATTGACCCATCTAGTTGGCAAAATGCGATGGGGTTTCTCAGCTTTCTCACTGTGATCCTTGTTAGGTCTCTGACCATAACGATTGGGTAGACAATATATGTCTAGTTTTTAACAGAACTATGTCTGTTTAGCTGAGGTGTTGCAGACTGCCACAAGAGGGAGCTAGAGTTCACAGCTTATTTCTCTGGGAGTCCCTCTCTGTTTGTCTTTGGTTTCTGCTACTCAGTGTTCTCTGCTACTCACTAGAGCAAGACATTGTGTATGTATGCTCTGCATTTCTCTCTGTGTTGTAGTTATGTATTATAGCTAAAATGTATTTGTACTTGATAATATTTGGATTGTTATTATGACTATTAAGTGTATGACTTTGGACTGTTTATAGGAAAATGCTATTTCCTAAAGTAAACTTTAACTCAAGTTAGTGTATCTGTGTGTGGTTGAGTACTTATTCACAACTGATCTCAATCTAAACGTTTCTGTATGCACAACCTTGGTAACACAAGGAATACTCTGCTAATACGTTAACACTGGTTATGGGCCCAGAGAGATATTGAGAGTTAGTGTGAATATTCAGTTTCATACTCAGACAGCTAACTTGTGGTTTACTGTTAAATTAACAATGGCACAAGAACAGTCAACTAGCTTATCCCTGATAACCAGGTTAGATGGAACTAACTATGTTTCCTGGTCTATGAAGTGCAGCTTCCTTTTGCGTAAAGAAGGATTATGGACTGTGGTTAATAATCCACCTGATATAACAGCTTGGGATCCAACAAATGATGAAGATAAGAAGAAAATAGCTGACTTTAACCGGGATAATTAAAAGGCTCTTAGTATTATTGGACTGACACTGAGTGATCGGCAACTGGTCCATATTCATGGTGAAGATTCTGCTGCCAAGTGTTGGAGTATCTTAAAGAGACTTTATGTTCGTGATAGTGTTGGTGCGCACATACACCTTACACGTAAACTGTTCAGAGCACGTTTGTTAAAAGGTGGTGACATGTTAGCTCATTTGGAGTTTATGAAGAGAACATTACAAGAGCTACATGAAAAAGAACTGATTTTCTCAGAGTTGCATCAAGTTTATATTATTCTTTTTTCTTTGGATGACTCTTAAGATGATTATGTTTTCTTCACTGGAAGTTTTGACCAGAGATGAACTGACATTGACTGGCATAATAGGAAGACTGTTAGAAGAGTCTAGAAGAAGGCAAGATAGAAAACAACTGAGAGAGAAACAACCACAGGAAGAAAAACTGTCTTCAACTGCCTATATTGTTAGGAAATGTTATTCTTGTGAGGCTAAGGGTCATATAGCCAGATTCTGTAAAAAGGGTAAAAAGCAGAATGCTAGTAATATGCAGAAAGCTTATAATGATGTTAGTGTAGCTATATCAAGTACAAATAAAACTGTAAGCCATGATATCTGGATAATAGACAGTGGAGCATCTCAGTGTATATGTCAGAGTCCAGACTCTGTCATTCAGAAGGAGAAGGGGTTTTTTGGCTCTGTTTGATCAAAAGGTTATAACATATCCGGATCCCAGACACCTGAGAGCCTCTTCATCTTAAGATAAGGTTTTATGGGGGGTAATTGAACGGAAGAGTGAGGCTGGGAAATGGATCCATCTGTCAAACATTTGTGGATTCATTATGCTGAATGGGGTGGGGTGTTAAGCTTAAAAGACTTGTCTTGCCCGAAGGCATTTTAGACCTTGCTTTGAATTGAATGGATGTATACAGATGCAAATAAAGGAAATCCTTTTGAAAACCTTGGCTCGGCTCAAAAGTTCATTCCTTGATTGTGGCTGGAAGACATACCTTACAGAAAGCAAGGTCTATGCAAAATCGGTCAACCCAAAGGGTAACTTCGCTCTACTGAGGGGACCGGGCAATCATGACTGAAAAAAACTGGGAGCAGGAAGAAATTGAATGCTGGGGGGAGACACCAATCACCCCTCAGGTGGAAGCCTGTCCCGCACTCCCCAGCAAAGAGGCTGAGGGAGATTTCGAGGCCTCTGAAAAGCCCCGCTGGTCTATCGGCATTGGAAAAAAAGACAGCTGGGATGGCAGAACCAGAGGAGTCACCCTTAATCGGGGGGATCGGAAGCCCCGTTGGGAATTAGAGCTAGAAGCTGCCATGGATCAGGAGGAGCCCACTGAAGCACCTCTAAGGGAGGGGCGGTTGAAGAGATACCTGTCCCAGATGGTGATGGAAACATTAGAAAATCTCAACATCCGAGGGACCCCAGAATGACGAATAATGAGCGCTGGGAGCACAGCAACCGCTGAGGAGACTGGGGGGGAACAACCTCTGGGGAGCAGGCGTGCAGATGGAGGACGCGGCAGGAGACCCAACAACCCCCCCCAGGGCAGCACACGCAGCGGCACCCCTTCCTAACCAACTCCAAACTCCACAACTAGAAAAGAAAACTCCCCCCCCGGGAATGAAATTTGATGGGGACCCGCAACAATTGGGATTTTTCGTAGCACATGTGCTCACCTATATGCAAGAATATGGACGTGAGTTCCAAACCCAGGGATCCCGGGTGCGAGCAGTTACCTTAGCCCTGGAAGGAGCCACGGCCAGATGGATGGTGACCCTACATAACGACGACGCACCTGAACTGCGCAACTTCAACCAATTCATGATGGCCCTACGATGACGGTTCGAGGACCCGCTGGTGGACCGCAAAGCACGCGATCATATTAAGGTGGTGAAACAGGGACGACGACCAGTGGCGGAGTACACTGAAGAATTCCGGGACCTCGCATGTTGGCTAAACTGGCCAGAAGACATCCTGGTAAGCTGTTTTAAGGATGGACTGAGTGACGATCTGTATAATGCCTGCGTGGCTAGGGGTGCACCGAATCATCTGCATGAGTGGTACCTCACCGCTGAAGAAGCGGAGATTGATATGGCTAGGAATCAGTACCATACGGGGAGAGCATGGAAGAAATCCCCACCCCAATGGAGGAAAGAACCCTTCAGAAGGCAACAGGGCTTTTCCCCTAAACCTCCAATCTGCTACAAGTGCGGGAAGGAGGGACACCGAGCACCCGAATGCTGGCCCCAAACACCCACCAGGAAACCCGAACGCCAAACGGGGGAGAGACCAACGAGACCCATCCAGCGGGGGAGGGAAACAGCCCTGAGGAGCAGTGAGATGGTGGGACCACCACCCCCTCCTCCCGCTGGAGACAACACCCTGGCATTTCGAAGGGAAGATCCAGCCGCGTTCGAGAGCGATCCGGAGGATGAACCACTGGTAAGCAAACCAATTGAACCGCTTACCCTTCCTCTCAGACTATTTATCCCTAACCAAGAGGAGGGAAAAATATCTCTGCATTAGTAGACTCAGGATGCACCCGTTGCTTAATCAGCCCAACCCTAATCAGGGAGCTGGAAATCACAGTGAGAAAGCTGAGAAATCCCATCACGTTTTGCCAATTGGATGGGTCTATAGCAGGGGGGGAGCCGGCTGCTTTTGCCACAGAACCCCTGAAAATAGGCATTGATAACCACGAAGAGAAACTTACGTTTATAGTAGTACCTGGCATGGAATGGCCACTAGTTTTGGGACTCACATGGCTAAAAAAGTGGAATCCAAAAATAAATTGGGAGCAAGGCACCATAAAATTCCAAATGCACGTAACTACTGCGGAGGACCCACAGATAGAAACTGAAGGGGCTGAATGCAGGGAAACAGCCATGCCTGGTCATAGCGTGGAAACAGATGGCATACCCAAGGAATACAAAGACCTGGCAGAAGTCTTTAGCGAGGCAGCGTCGGATGAACTTCCCCCGCATCGCGCATCTGACTGCGCAATAGAAATCTTACCCGGGGCTAAACTACCTAAACCAAAAATGTATAGCATGTCACCGGGGGAGTTAGAGGAGCTGAGTGCTTTCATTGAGAAAAACCTAGCAAGGGGTTTCATTGAACCAGCCAGACCAAAGATAGCAGCCCCGGTGTTATTTAGAGAGAAGAAAGATGGCACAAAACGCTTATGTGTCGACTTCAGAAACCTAAACTCGATAAGTGTTGAAAACATGTATCCCCCCGATGAAAGACATGCTGACCCACCTCAAAAAAGGGAAAATTTTCTCCAAACTAGACATCAGGGAGGCATACTACCGAATCAGAATTAAGGAGGGGGATGAATGGAAAACGGCATTCAACACCCCCCTGGGATGCTACCAATTCAAAGTGCTCCCTTTTGGGCTACAAGGGGCACCTGCAGTGTTTATGCAATTAATTAACGATGTGTTACGGGAACACTTATACAAAGGGGTTCTCGTTTATTTAGATAATATTCTATTATACTCAGAGACCGAGGCTGAACATGTTAAATTGGTGAGGGCAGTGCTGAGCAAACTCCGCGAGGCAAAACTTTATGCCAAACTCTCAAAATGTGAATTCCACCGAGAAAAAATTGATTACTTGGGGTACCGTATTTCAAACCAGGGCATAGAAATGGATCCTCAAAAAGTACAGGCAGTACTCGATTGGGAAACGCCTCGCACACGCAAACAGCTGCAAAGTTTCCTGGGGTTTGCAAATTTCTATCGCCAATTTATCCCCGCGTTTGCTCAAATTGCCCTGCCCATCACAAAACTGCTAAGAACAAAGGGGGAGGGAGACCCTAAACCGAGACAGCCCGTGAATTGGACAATGGAATGCCAGGCAGCGTTTGAAAAACTAAAATGGCTGTTCTCAACAGAACCAATTTTGAAGCACCCAGACCCAGAAAAACCCTTCATAATACAAGCTGATTCTAGCGATGTGGCAATAGGGGCAATCCTACTCCACAGCAATGAGCAAGAACAGCTACAGCCATGTGCATATACATCCAGGAAACTAAGTGAAACTGAACAAAGGTGGGCGATCTGGGAAAAAGAAGCTTATGCGGTGCGATGGGCACTTTTAACTTGGAGACAATTCTTAGAAGGGAGTAAGATCCCTTTTGAAGTCTGGACTGACCACAAAAACTTAGAAGCCTTAAAGACACCAAGGAAACTATCTCCTAAACAGGTTCGTTGGGCGCAATACTTCAAACGGTTTGAGTTTACTCTTAAATTTATCCCTGGGGGAAAAAACTTTCTGGCAGATGCACTGTCCAGAAAGCCACAATATAATTGTGTGAAATCAGAGGTATTTAAACCTATAGTACAAACAAATCAATTGGCAGCCAAAGTAATCACCAGGTCTGAAGGAGGAAAAGACGCATTGAGGGACGCAGACATCACTCACGCATTTAAGCAAGCATTAGTCAACGATGAATGGGTTTTGAACCACAAATCCAGTTGCGTGATGAAAGATGAATTAGCATGGGTAGGTGACAAACTTTATGTACCCGCTAGCCAAAGATTACGTTTAATGGGAAGGTGCCACGACTCTAGGTTAGCTGGACATTTTGGCTTTGTAAAAACTTTACACTTAATAAAGAGACAATTTTGGTGGCCTTCGTAGAAAAAGGACATAGAAAGCTATGTAGCAAGTTGCCCCATTTGTGCTGCAGCAAAAAGACGTCAGGGGAAAACTCCAGGACTTCTACAGAAAGTAGCTGAGCCGTCAGCCCCATGGGAAGAAATTGCTATGGATTTTATTGTAGAACTACCGGAAAGTGGGGGAAACACGGTCATTTGGGTTGTGACAGATTTGTTTTCAAAACAAGAACATTTTATTCCTTGCCAAAAGATTCCAACAGCCAAAGGCTTGGCTAGACTGTTTCTAATACACATTTATCGTCTTCATGGAGCTCCTAAAAGGATAATCTCGGATAGGGGAGTCCAATTTACCTCCAATTTTTGGAAGGCGTTTTTGGACCTACTTGGTACCGCCCAAGGAGTAAGCTCCTTCCATCACCCCCAGACAAATGGTAATTGCGAAAATTTTAACGGCGTTCTTGAACAGTATCTAAGATGTTTTATTAATTTTCAACAGGACAATTGGACTGAACTTTTACCATTTGCAGAGGTTGCATTTAATAACTCTGTACATTCACGTACAGGTTTTACACCTTTTAGAGTAGCCACGGGGCAAGACGTCAGCCCAATACCGGAACTACCCACAGAAAAACCCACTATCCCCTCACTTAAGGAGTGGATAGAAAATTTGCAAAACACATGGCCAGTAGTCAGGTTGGCTTTACAGGAGGCTAGAGAGGCTTTCAAAATTCAAGCTGACAAGAAAAGAGTAGAGCCTAAACCTTTCCAGGTTGGGGATAGAGTATATTTATCTACAAAATTCTTGAGATCGTTACAACCATCAAAAAAATTAGGATCTAACTTTATTGGGCCTTTCACTATTAGCAGGATCATTAACCCAGTAGTGGTTGAATTGATTCTTCCAAAAACACTTAGACAAGTCCACCCAGTATTTCACATTAGTCTACTCAAGAGAGAGGTAACCTCGTCACTTAGATTGGTGGCAGATACACCACCTGCCCCAATCATGATAGAGGGGGAACAACATTTTGAAATCAAGGAAATTCTTGACTCCAGAATCCACAGAGGGAAGACCCAGTATCTGGTAGCCTGGAAACATTTGCCTTCGTCACAGAACGAGTGGGTTGCTAAACAACATGTGAAAGCCCCCACCTTATTGAAAAGATTCCACTCCAAATACCCTAGCAAACCTTGCTAACATATCATAATTGATTCTGCTATGTCTTACAGGTGGACCTTCTTTTTTTTTGAGAGGCAGGATGTCAGAGTCCAGACTCTGTCATTCAGAATGAGAAGGGGTTTTTTGGCTCTGTTTGATCAAAAGGTTATAACATATCCGGATCTCAGACACCTGAGAGCCTCTTCATCTTAAGATAAGGTTTTATGGGGGGTATCCGGATCCCAGAAACCTGAGAGCCTCTTCATCTTAAGATAAGGGTTTATGGGGGGTAATTGAATGGAAGAGTGAGGCTGGGAAACGGATCCATCTGTCAAACATTTGTGGATTCATTATGCTGAATGGGGTGGGGTGTTAAGCTTAAAAGACTTGTCTTGCCCGAAGGCATTTTAGACCTTGCTTTGAATTGAATGGATGTATACAGATGCAAATAAAGGAAATCCTTTTGAAAACCTTGGCTCAGCTCAAAAGTTCGTTCCTTGATTGTGGCTGGAAGACATACCTTACATTATAACTAAAAGTAAAGAGAGATTTGTTAATATGACTAAAAGTAACCAGCATGTATCATTAGCAAATGGCTGGAAATTGAGAGTATCTGGAGAAGGTAATGCATATTGTTCATGTATTAATGAAAGTTTACCAATGTTATATGTACCTAACGTTATATATAACTTACTATCTGTGAGAGAATTGGTAAAAGCAGGGTTTGTGGTAACTTTTCAGGGAGATAAATGTTTAATTGAAAAACAAGGTAAAAGAGTTACTGCAAGATTGCATGATGGCTTATACATTATCCATGATAATCCATTAAATAAGGCCAATTCAGTTTATGAAAATAGAAAGCCTCATGACGAATGTATTCATTTGCTCCATAGACGTATGGGACATTTGAATTTCAAAATTTTAAAGAAAACTGTTGAGTTATCTAATGGTATAAAATTAAAACCTTGTGCAAGATATTTAAATTGTAATGCTTGCAATCAGGAAAAGAGCAAGGTAATTCCTGCAAACAGGTTAAATGGATTTAAAACCAAGGAACCATTAGAGGTTGTATTTGCTGATCTCATTGGCCCTAAGAAACCCAGTTTAGGTGGAGCCTGTTATATATTGAGCATAGTTGATCATTTTTCTAGATATGGTTTCTGTTATCTGATGAAAACAAAAACAGAAACATATCAGCATTTTGTAAACTGGTTTGAGGTTTGTTGAACGAAAAATGGATAAGAAACTGGTTAGTTTAGTAACAGATAATGGTACTGAGTTTACCAATAAGAGATTTGAAGATATGCTAAAGAGAGCTTGTATTGAACATAAGCGTTCTGCTCCTTTTCGGCCACAACATAATGCGCATATTGAACGTAGAGGTCAGACATTACAGACTATGTCTAGAACCATGATTTCAGATTCTGGTTTACCAGAGAGGCTCTGGGGTGAAGCTATAATGTGTGCTAACCATGTTTTGAACAATGTAGTGAATGCAACAACTGGTGAATTGCCATTTACTCATTGGTATGGTAGGAAACCAAATCTTAGTTATTTGCATACATTTGGTGCACCAGCATGGGTGCATATTCCCACACAAGTAAGGCGAAAGGGACAACATAGAGCACGGAAATTATGTTTTGTAGGGTATGAATCTAATCATAGATCATTTAGATTCTGGGAGCCAGGTACTACTAGAGTATATTGTAGTGCAAGTGCTAAATTCCTTGAGCATGTTGGATGGAGTAAACTGGAACAGGAATACAAGGAACAAGATAGTATTGTTGTTGAGGATCCATTGTTTCCTGATGATTCTGATAAGAAAAGTACTGATGATAGGATAGTGAAAGAATCCTCAATAGAGGAACCGTCTATGGATGATGTAGAAGATACTTCGATAGGGGAGGAAAAGGAAGAGGAAATTCCAACAACTTGTACTAAATTGCCTAGGAGGTCGACTAGGGAGAGACGTCCACCTGATAGATATCAGGCAAGTATTGTATGCCAGATTAATGTGGAACCGTCTAATTATAATGAACTTAAGCTGTATCCAACAAAGGAACAGGTAGCTTGGCAGGAAGCTATGAATAAGGAATTAAAATCTTTAAAGGATCTTGAGGTATATGAAGATGTAAAGTTACCACCAGGTGAGCGTGCAATAGGTTGCAGATGGGTGTATAAATTAAAGACTGGTGTGGATGGCACTGTTATCCATAAAGCAAGATTAGTTGCTCAGGGATTTGCTCAATCAGATAAGGATTATGATGAGGTATTTGCACCTAGTCTGAGAGCACATACATTGAGAGGAGCATTAGTTTGGGCAGCTAAAAATAAATGCATAATTAATCATGTAGATGTTGAAACGGCATATCTACATGCACCTTTACAACATACCATTTATATGAGAAAGCCATTAGGTTTAAAAGATGATGGAAAAAATGATTATTGGAAATTAAAGAAAAGTCTTTATGGTTTAAAGCAATCACGTTATGAATGGAATAAATGCATTGTAAAAGAATTAGTTTCCATGGATTTTAAAGCTGGTATAGCTGATCCTTGTTTATTTAGGAGAGAGAAAGATGGTTTGATTTCTCTGTTGCTATTATTTACAGATGATATAGCGATTATAACAAAGACTGAACAAGAAGCAAATGATATTGTTTCTGAATTACAAAGGAAGTTCAAGATTAGAAATTTAGGAGAAATTAAACATTATTTAGGTCTTGATATAATGAAGACAAATAGAGGATTCAAAATTTTGCAAGCTAAGAAGATTAGCCAATTGTTAAAAAGATATAACCTGGAGAATTGTAAAACTGCTAAGACACCAATGGATCAGGGATTTACAAATAGTGATAGTAAATGTCCTGTGTTTGATAAGGAGATATATCAGTCTCTAATTGGTAGTCTTTCATATTTGAGTAATTGGTCTAGACCAGATATATCTTACGGCGTAAATCAACTGGCTAGATATAATGCTGAACCAAATGAAAGGCATTGGCAAGCAGCTAAACGAATACTTAGATACCTAAAGCACACAATACATTATTCTTTATATTTAGAACCGAGAAATGAATTAGTGTTAACTGCATATGCTGATGCAAGTTTTGCTACTGATGCAATGACTCGCAAATCAACATTAGATATAGTGGTAATGTTGGGTAATGCTTTAATAGGGTGGAAATCTATTAGGCAACAACATATTAGTTTATCCACTATGGAAGCAGAATTCTCGAGTTTATCATTAATGTGTACAGAATTGGTGTATTATAAACAATTGTTAAAGGATACAGGAATTACTGTACAGGAGCCATTTATTGTGTATGAAGACAATCAATCTGCCATTAGTATGTCTAATAGTTTAGCTGTGAAAACAAGGTCAAAACATACTGATTTGAGATATCTGAATGTTAGACAATGTGTTCAAAATAAAATGGTTAAGTTGGAATACTGCATGACTGAACAGAATATTGCAGATCATTTCACTAAAGCGCAAGGTGCAATTAAACACAAAGAGTGTTGTGAAAACTATGGTTTAAAGATGTAAGGTATTATATATTGACCTACCCAAAGGGGAGAATGTTAGGTCTCTGACCATAACGATTGGGTAGACAATATATGTCTAGTTTTTAACAGAGCGATGTCTGTTTAGCTGAGGTGTTGCAGACTGCCACAAGAGGGAGCTAGAGTTCACAGCTTATTTCTCTGGGAGTCCCTCTCTGTTTGTCTTTGGTCTCTGCTACTCAGTGTTCTCTGCTACTCACTAGAGCAAGACATTGTGTATGTATGCTCTGCATTTCTCTCTTTGTTGTCATTATGTATTATAGCTAAAATGTATTTGTACTTGATAATATTTGGATTGTTATTATGACTATTAAGTGTATGACTTTGAACTGTTTATAGGAAAATGCTATTTCTTAAAGTAAACTTTAACTCAAGTTAGTGTATCTGTGTGTGGCTGAGTACTTATTCACAACTGATTTCAATCTAAATGTTTCTGTATGCACAACCTTGGTAACACAAGGAATACTCTGCTAATACATTAACAATCCTCAAATCCCCTATTAGGGTTTGGCTGATCAAGCAATGGGTACACCCTGAGTCTACAAATGCGGAGATATTTTTCCCTTCATCTTGGTTCGGGATAAATAGTCTGAGAGGAAGGGTAAGCGGTTCAATTAGTTTGCTTACCAGTGGTTCATCCTCTGGGTCGCTTTCGAATGATGTTGGATCCTCCCTTTGAAATGCCAGGATGTTCTCTCCAAAGAGGGGGTGATGGTGGTTCTACCATCTCGCTGCTCCTCAGGGCCGTTTCCCTCCCGCGCTGGGTGGGTCTCGCTGGTCTCTCCCCCGTTTGGCGTTCAGGTTTCCGGATGGGTGTTTAGGAATGACATTCAGGTGCTCAGTGCCCCTCCTTCCTGCACTTGAAACAGATTGGAGGTTTAGGAGAAAACCCATGTTGCCTTCTGAAGGGCTCTTTCTTCCATTGGGGTGGGGATTTCTTCCATGTTCGCCCTGTACGGTACTGGTTTCTGGCCATATGGATCTCTGCTTCTTCGGCGGTGAGGTACCACTCATGCAGGTGATTTGGTGCACCCCTAGCCACGCAGGCATTATATAGGTCATCACTCAGCCCATCTTTGAAACAGCTTACCATGATGTCTTCTGGCCAGTTTAGACGACATGCGAGGTCCCAGAACTCTTCAGTGTACTCCGCCACTGGCCATCGTCCCTGCTTCACCACCTTAATGCAATCGCGTGCTTTGCGGTCTGCCAGCGGGTCCTCGAAACATCATCGTAGGGCCATCATGAACCGGTCAAAGTTGCGCAGTTCGGGTGCATCATCGTTATGTAAGGTCAACATCCATCTGGCAGCGGCTCCTTCCAGGGCTAGGGTAACAGCTCGCACTCAGGATCCTTGTGTTTGGAACTCACGTCCATATTCTTGCATGTAGGTGAGTATGTGTGCTACGAAGAATCCTAATTGTTGTGGATCCCCATCAAACTTCACTCCCGGGGGGGAGTTTTCCTTTCTAGTTGTGGGGCTTGTGGTAGGTTAGGAAGGGGTGCCAGTGTGTTCTTGCTGCCATGGGAGGATTTGTTGGATCCTTTGCTGCACCATCCACTCTCATCCACTCAGTTGTTGGTTCCCCCGGCCTCGTCAGCATTTGCTGTGCTCTCACTGCTCTTTAATCACCGTTCTGGGGTCCCCCAGATGTTGAGATTTTCCAAAGTTTCCATCGCCAGCTGGGCTAGGTATCTCTTCAGACGACACACTCTCAGCGGTGCTTTGGTGAGTTCCTCCTGGTCAGAGAGGGCTTCTAGCTCAAATTCCCACTCTGGTTTCCAATTCCCTTGATTAAGGGTGACTCCTCTGGTTCTCCCATCCCAGCTGTCCTTTTTCCCAATGCTGATAGATCAGAGGGGTTTCTCAGGGACCTCAAAAACTCCCTCAACCTCTTTGATGGGAAGTAGGGACAGGCATCCGACTGGGTGGTGGTTGATGTTTCCCCCCAGCATTCAGTTTCCTCCTGTTCCCAATTTTGTTCGGACATGGTTTGCACGGTTCCCTCAGTAGAGCGAAATTGCTTCTCTGGGCTGACTGATTTTGCAGATCTTGCTTTCTGTAAGGATTGTCTCCCCGTTCACTTACAAAGTATGAACTTCTGAGCCAGGTAGTTCAAAAGGATTCCTTTATTAAGCAAATGTGATAACATCCCATTCAAAGCAAGATCTGAATACCCTTAGGCAAAGCTGGTACAGTTAAACCTTAGAGCCCCTCCCCATTAGGCAGAATACAAATCCTGACCAATACACAAGTGTGAAAATCCCGTGCTCTGGGAACAGGATGAATATACAATCCCCCAGAGCCTCTTCCGTTCAGTTTAGATTACCCCTCATAAACCCTTTCCCCAGATGAAGAGATTTCAAAATGCCTGGCGCCAGGATATGTGTTGTAAATCTCAGTTGATCCAAGCAATGCTGATAATTCAAACTCAAGACCCCCCTTCTCTTATTGAATGGTAGAGTCACTGGATTCTGACAGCCAAGTTCTGGCTGGAGTTCATCAGGATGATAGGGTCCTCCCAGGGGTTAAGCTCAGCTTTTCATCCAAGTACTAATGGGGCAGTAGAGAGAGCTAATGCCATTGTAGAAAGATATCTTAGGTCAGGGGTGGCCAAACCGTGGCGCATGCGCCAAATGTGGCGCATTGGATGATTGCAAGTGGTGCATTGCAATCATCCAATGGACAGAAAAGGTGACACTGTTTTAGCAAGCAAAAGTGATTCCGACCTTCTTATTGTCCAATCCCCTTCTTCCTGCATAATTCTGGAGAGCGCGCGCAGTTCGAAGTCAAACTCAGGAATTCTGGGAGTTGAAGTCCACGAGTCATAGAAGAGCCAACTTTGCCTACCCCTGCCCTAGGGCAGGGGAGGAAGTAGTCAGTCAGAAGCGCCGGCCCCGCCACTCATGTGCCGCTCGATCCACCGCGTCTGGAGTGGGATCCATTTACACCAGCCAACCATTGCAGCAGAGCAAGCTTCAGAGAGGCGTGAAATGCTGCCAGTTCGGAAGGGCCGGTCAGTTGTTGCAGAGCCGATGGAGCTGGCGGTGGTCGCAGCGTGGGGCTTCTCCCACCCGCTTCCCCCACTCACTTCCCCTGCCCACCTGGATGCTGCCATTTGAGTTCTTCTACGCTGTGCATGCGCAGAATGCTTTGCGCATGCACAGAGCATAGAAGAATTCAAATGGCGGCATCCAGGTGGGCGGGTGAAGCAGGCGGGAGAAGCCCCGTGCCGCGACCACTGCCAGCTCCATCGGCTCTGCAATGACTGACCAGCCCTTCCGAACCGGCAGCATTTCACCCCTGGCAGGGATGTCTTCGGAAACCTGTGCTTGATGAGTTTCTTTTAATTTGTTGTTGTTCTTGTGATGATCTTGTGGGTTGCTGATGCGGCGTGTTCAACAGGCAAGTATGTTTTGGATGTTCGGGAAAGTTTGAACCATCTTAATGGGTTTTTTTTTTGGAATGTGTCGCTCATGGCACAGATAGGAATCTTCCAGTTTTTCTTATGTTGAACATAAGAAATTGCTTACTTATATGTGCATACATATATGTGAAATAATAATTATAACTCATCGAGTACAATTAAAGTATTTTGGTCTATTCACATGACCTTGAAAATATCTGTCTTTGATTTTAATAAATTGAAATATAATTCATGAATTGCTTAAAAGGCAAAAAATTAAATATTTCTTTAATGAATCTGTTTAAAGCCCTGGTGTTGAATGTATTTTATCAATTGAAGCCCTGCTTAGATTCAAGAGACCTTTAACATCGCAATAAATGAGATGCTGGAACTCTCGCGATTTTAAGGTTAGAAATATAAACAGTTTGGTTAATAAGATATAGCGGCACTGTGCCAAGCAGCAGCATTATCCATACTGCAGCTGAAACTTTAATAGCAATTTCTGACTTCTTTCTTGAGTGCAGTATGGGGTTTGAAATTACCCATTACCTTTGCACGCTGAGGCATGTCATAAAAAGAATGGAGCAGTACATGTTTCCATAAAAGAATCCAACAAGTATTTTGCACAGGACTTCCCCATAGATCCAGTTGTTGCCATTAATATGGTAAGCAATTTTCAGAGGGAACCAGATTATGAAAAGGAGATCTGCCAGAGCCAAATTAGCCATATAGTGATGGATTCCTTGCGCCTACTTATTTTTTTAAAATAGGTGTCATAACTGAATCCATCTTAATATTTTCAACACCAAATAAATAAATAAATAATAAATGGCGGATCTGAACTCGTCTGCGAAAAAATTTGGCGGATGGTATGCTTAAGGTTGGCCACCACTGTCTTAGGTGGTGTGTCACCTATCAGCAAACCAACTGGGCAGAACTCCTGCCCTTTGCAGAGGTGGCATACAACAATGCTGTCCACAGCAGTACCGGGTTTACCTCCTTCAGGGTGGTGCATGGAATTGACTTCGTTCCCATACCTGAGAACCCTCGAGAACTCCCTACCCCTGTCAGCCCAAAAGAATGGATAGATACCTTGCCAGGGGTGTGGCGATCCATGAAGATAGCCTTGCGGAAAGCTGCAGACATCCAGAAGGTACAGGCAGACAGGAAATGGGCTCCCCAGAAGCCATTCCGGGTGGGAGAGAGGGTGTATCTATTGACCAAATACTTAAAGTTAAGGGTCCCCTGCTGGAAGTTGGGTCCAAAGTTCCTGGGCCCATTCCCCATTGTGTGCTAAAGCCAGTAGGTGAGGCCTCCACTTGACCACAACCATTACCATTACCCGGTCCCATTGAGCTGTGGGGGGGGGGACCCATTACAAAAATGACCGGGTATTGGACTCCCAACTATATAGGGGTTGACTGCAATACCTGGTCCGATGGAAGGGATATCCCAATACAGAAGCCTCCTAGGTGGTGAGCGGAGACATATGGGAGGCCTGTCTGCTTAAGAAGTTCCATGGGGAACATCCCCACAAACTGGGGGGGGGGGAATATGGGAGGTCGAGTGAAGTAATCTCTACAGAGACTAGAGTAATCCCAAATGGCCGTTCTGATGCGCAGCTGCCTTCTGGGTGTGTCCTGCACCGACTGAGGGGCGTAGCCTGCCTGCATAACCGCATTGGGAGGCGGATGCTCCCAGCACTGACTTTACATCCTGATTGCATTTGTTTCCTGCTTATTGCTTTTTGGAACTCATTTGTGTGCCAGAGTCCAGCTTAATAAACCCAGTTACCAACCACATGAGTGGAGTTGTTAATGCTAGATTAGGTCTGGAGCTCAGACCTCTTGAGAACTTGTTTCATCCTAATTGCTAAATGCTTGTTTCATCCTAAATGGTTTGAACATTTGGAATTTGAATTCCATTACTGTTCATGATTTATTACTACTGTAGCACATTTATCTAGGCCAAATTCTATTGCTAAAAATTCTTACATTGTTTGTCTATGAATGGATTTTGATTTCTGATTTTCCATAATGCTTCGGATTGTTTATATAAAGCAAATGTGAGGTTTTATTAACATTTCTTTCGCAAAGATTTGTTTTCTTCAAAATTATTGAAAGTGGGATCATAATGATAACAAATAATAAGGGTAATAATTATTCACCCTGGAAGATGCCTCTCTCAATGTTGACAAGCCCTTATTTTTAATTTCCAACCACAAATTCTGTCTTCCACTACTTCATTTTTTTTACAAATATAAAATCTTACCGATACCATTTACTTCAACACATTATTTGGCTCAGTCTTTGTAAACAGCAACAGCTCATGCCCCAAATTCCCCAGTCATACCACAAATAATCACAATGATTTAATACAAATAGACTTCACTGAAGACAACGTTGAAAAAGCACTACGCAGCCAAAAACCTTCCCTGTCAATCAGACCTGATGGACTATGTGCATACTTCCTAAAAAAGCTCTCCACAGCCATAGCTGAACCACTAAGCATAATCTTTGAAAAATCCTTCAGGACCAGTTCCCTACCAAAACTATGGTCACTAGCCACGGTCATCCCCATCTTCAAAAAGAGAGATCCCAGTCTAGTAGAAAACTACAGACCAATCTCTCTATGCTGCGTCACATGCAAAGTCATGGAATCAATCATAAATCAATCCATCACCCACCACCTAGAAACTAACAACCTACTCTAAAACAAGCAATTCGATTTCAGAAGAAAATTATCCTGTAATCTACAACTATTACACTGCAAAAACATATGGACCTCAAAACTTGACCAGGGCAAAATAATAGATGCAATTTACATAGATTTCTGTAAAGCCTTCGACTCAGTGGTTCACAATAAACTACTTCTGAAACTGAAATTCTACGACATTTAGATTTAGATTTATTATTAGAGTTGGAAGGGACCTTGTAGGTCATCTAGTCCAACCCCCTGCTCAAGCAGGAGTTCCTACACCATTTGAGACAGATGGCAGTCCAGTCTCCCCTTGAAAGTCGCAAGTGTTGGGGCTCTCACAACCTCCGCTGGCAAGCTGTTCCACTGGTTGATCGCTCTCACCGTCAGAAAGTTTCTCCTCACTTCCAGGTTGAATCTCTCCTTGGTCAGCTTCCATCCATTATTCCTTGTTTGGCTTTCTGCTGCCATAGAGAACAGCCTGACCCCCTCCTCTCTGTGGCATCCCCTCAAGTATTGGAACACTGCTATCATGTCACCCCTGGTCCTTCTCTTCGCCAGACTGGCCAAGTTCAGTTCCTGCAATCGCTCTTTGTATATTTTCTTTTCCAGAGCCTTTATCATCCTGGTTGCTCTCTTCTGCACTTTCTCTAGGGTTTCAATGTCTTTTTTGTAGTGTGGTGACCAAAACTGGATGCAGTACTCTAGGTGTGGTCTGACCAAGGCTTTATAGAGTGGTACTAGTACCTCTCTGGTCCTTGATTGTATCCCTCTATTTATGCAGCTCAGGACTGCGTTGGCCTTTTTGGCTGCTGCTGCACACTGCTGGCTCATATTTAGTTGGCTGTCTACCACGACTCCAAGATCCCTCTCGCAATCGCTGCTATTGAGTGTGGTTTCACCCAGTTTGTATGTGTATTTTTGATTCTTCTTACCTAGGTGTAGAATTTTACTTTTCTCCGTGTTAAATTTCATTTTATTGGTTTGGGCCCAGTGTTCGAGTCTGTCAAGGTCCCTCTGGATTTTGAGTCTGTCCTCTGGGGTGTTTGCTAATCCCGCCAGCTTGGTATCATCTGCAAATTTGGTTAGTTCTCCTGCTATTCCCTCATCTAGGTCATTTATGAAGATATTAAAGAGTACTGGGCCTAGGACGGAACCTTGTGGTACGCCACTACTTACTTCTCTCCATGTGGACTTAGAGCCATTGAGGACTACTCACTGGGTACGGTTGGTCAGCCAGCTGTTAATCCATCTGGTTGTGTAGCTGTCTATCCCGCTTTTTTCTAACTTATGAAGAAGTAGGTTGTGGTCTACTTTGTCAAATGCTTTGCTGAAATCCAGGTATATTATGTCCACTGCATTTCGCTGGTCTACTAATTTGGTCACAGTGTTGAAGAATGAAATGAGGTTGGTTTGGCATGACTTGTTCTTAACAAATCCGTGTTGGCTGTTGGTTATTACTTGGTTTGTTTCTAGATGATGCGAGATCTGGTTTTTAATTATTTTTTCCAGTATTTTCCCAGGTATTGATGTTAGGCTGACTGGTCTGTAGTTTCCTGGGTCTGTTTTATTACCTTTTTTGTAGATGGGGACCACATGAGCTCTTTACCAGTCCTCAGGGAGTTCCCCTGCGTTCCAGGATTTGTGGAAGATGTGGTGCAGTGGTTCCGAAATGACTTCTGCTAGTTCTTTTAGGACTCTGGGGTGTAATCCGCCATGTCCTGGTGCTTTGTATTCGTTAAGTTCAGATAGGTGATCTCTTACTGTATTTTTGCTTAGGTTGAGTCTTGCTTCAAATTTGTTTTTTATATTTGTGTTGCTGGGTAGTTGAGCTGCAGTTTCCTTTTGTGTGAAGACTGATGCGAAGAATGTGTTCAGTAGCTCTGCTTTGTCTGTGTTGTCTGTTACTTCTTTGCAATCTTCTCTCTTTAGTGGACCAACTGTTTCTTTGATTTTTTTTCTTGTTGTTTATGTGTTGGAAGAAGCTTTTTTTGTTGTCTTTGACTTTTGTTGCAAGTCTTTGTTCATTCTGGGCCTTTGCTGTCCTGATTGTTTCTTTACAGATTCTGGCTGTCTGTTGGTACTCTGCCTTGGTTATGTGCCCATCTTTCCATTTTTTGTATTTATCTTTTTTTTCATTCAGTTTATCGGTGAGGTCTTTGTTTAGCCATGCTGGTTTCCTTTTGGATTTCTTGTTTTTCTTCCTCATCGGTATTGTGGTGTTCTGGGCTTTTAAGATCGTGTTTTTTAGGATCTCCCAGGCTTCTTGAGTTGTTTTACCCTTTAGTACTTTCATCCAAGAGATCTTCCCCGTTTTCTCTGAGTTTATTGAAGTCGGCTTTTTTAAAGTCTGGGATATAGGTGTCGTTATGTTCAGTTATTTGTGTTTTCTTTATGGTGAATTTTAGTATTACATGGTCACTCTCGCCAAGTGTTCCCGCAGCTTCAACTCCTTCTATTGTTTCTTCTCTATTTGTAAGTATTAAATCCAGTATGGCTGCCCCTCTAGTTCCCCCCTCCACTTTTTGGACAATGAAATTGTCAGCTAGGCTGGTTAGGAATCTGTTAGATTTCTCACTTGGTGCTGAGTTGGTTTTCCAGTTGATATCCGGGTAGTTGAAGTCTCCCATTATTACAATGCTATTTTTCTTGCATATGTTCTTTAGCTGGTTGGTAAAAAGGGTGTCCATTGTTTCTGTTTGGTTTGGTAATCTGTAGTATACTCCTATTGTTGTGTCGTTCTTTTTTTCTTTTATGTTGACCCATATACATTCTAATGGGTTTTCTTCCTTGGTTACTTGTAGCTCTGTAGCTACATAGTGGTCCTTTATATACAGTGCAACACCACCTCCTTTTTTGTGTGATCTGGGTTTTTTTAAGAGTTTGTATCCTTTTATCTGTGTGTTCCAATCATGTGATTCGTCCCACCAAGTTTCTGTTATTCCGACTATGTCATATGTACCTTCGTGCATTAATATTTCAAGTTCACCCTGTTTATTCCCTAGGCTTTGTGCATTTGTGTAGAGGCATTTGAGTTCTTTGTGCCTGGTTGTGGGTGTTCTTTCTTTGTCTCTTGTTTGTCATTTGAGTTTGTTTTCTTCCCCATCCCTTTTTGGTTCGTTGTTTGTTTTGTTTGCTTGGGGTCCATGCTTGGAGTTGGGCCCCGGGGATCCTGTAGATTGGTCACCCACCCTCGCGATTTTAGTTTAAAGCCTTCCTGACAAGTTGGGCCAGTCTTTTTCCGAGGACATTCTTCCCAGTCTTTGTGAGATGTAACCCGTCCCTTGCCAACAGTCCATCTTGGAGGTAGTGCAGTCCATGGTCTAGGAATCCAAAAAAGTTTTGGCGACACCAACCCTTTAGCCAGTGGTTTACTTGTAGGATTCTTTGTTCCCTTGCTGGGTGTTGTCCTCTTGTTGGTAGTATGGATGAGAAGACTACTTGCGCACCTAAGTTTTTGACATTCTTGCCTAGTTGCTCATAGTCGTTCTGTATTGTTTTCAAGTTCTTTTTTGTGTCATTTGTTCCTACATGGAGTAATAGTAGGGGGTAATAGTCTGTGGGTTTTATTATTTTGGTTACTTTCTCTGCTACGTCTATGATTTTGGCTCCTGGAAGGCAGCATACCTCTCTGGATTGGTTATCTGGTCTACAGATGGCGGGTTTGGTTCCTCTGAGGATTGAATCTTCTATTACCAGTACTCGCCTTTTCTTTTTGCCTGGGGTTGTTTGGGGAGTTTCTTTCTGTATTGTAGTGGTTTTTGGTGGTGCTGCTTTGTTGAGGGTTCTTTCTGGTGTTTCTTTTCTGTGTGTCTCTGTGTTATCTTCTATTGGAAGTCCCTGGTATTGGTTGCTTAGAACCAGTGGGGTTGGGTCTGGGTGGGTTGGTTTGGACAGTGGTTTTGTGTTTGGTTTGCGATTTTTTCTGTGGGTGACATGTGTCCATCTGCTTTCTTCCTCTGGGGGGTTAGCTATAGTGGAAGTTGCTTGGTCATTTTTATGTTCTTTTTGTGCATGTTCTTTTTGTGAGGTTTGGGGTTTCTCATTTTGTTGATTGAGTTTCAGGGTGTTTAGGTTTTTCTCTAGATCTTCTACTTTTTCTTCTAGTAATTTGATTAGTTTGCATTTGGTACATATGTAGTTTTGGAGTTCTGTGGGCATAAGAGTGTACATGGAACATGCTCTGCAGGTCACAATAGAGTCTGTTCCTTGTGTGCTGGGGTTGTTTGGGTTGCTGCTGTTTTCGATGTCTTTCATTTGTGGGTGTTTGGTGGTGGTGTTTTTTGGGGTTGTGCCTGGCATGGTCACTAATTAGTTTGTGTTAATTAATTAGTAATTAATGCATATACCTATAATATATAAAATTCAGCTGATATAGATATGTAGATAGTTTAAGTAATATGTAATGTAAATATGTTCATTAAATCAGTAACAATATCTCTTCAATTTAAATTGTAATTATTATTAATCTTTCAATGTAGATATACCCCAGCTTCCTTCTGCTGACACCCTTCCAAATCCTCTTTATATTTCACCGTTCTTTTCTTTTCTTTAAGCTCAGTTTTTCCACCTTTTTAAAGACAACAAGTCAATGGGGCTTTCCCCCCCCCCTACACTGCACAGCCAGGCTATTGTTGCAGGGTCCCTTTAAATTTTGTTCTCCTCCATCCTTCTTTCCGGAAGTGCTGCTTTTCTCCCTTCCTCCAAGATGTCACTCATTCAAAACTGCTTAGTTACTGTAAGTTCTTTCTGTCCTTTATTCCCTCCACCATCCAGTCCACCACCGTTTCAAAGTAAAGGATTCTTTTATCGATCCACCTCCTGTTGTCTCCGATCTCTCCTTTGCTCTGATCACACATTTCTTTCTATGGGAATCCTCTCAGCTGCGTTTACAAAGCCTCCTTCTCCTCGAGTCTTCCAGACTCTTTCTTTCCTCCCTCTTCTCTCTAACACCAACTCGCTTTTGTCCGCAATCCACTTTTCATTCAGATCCCCCTGTCACGCATACCTCTTTCTTCTCTCACCAAGGAAGATAAGTTGCTGAAGTTTTGAGCCTTGCCGAGCCTCGTTCCTCCAGCTACTTCTGGCTCCACGTGGTTGGATGTTTTCTTCTCTCTTTTTTTATGGGTTCGGCTGGTCCCAGCCTTTAGATGTTGATATATGTAATATTTGGAACTAATTTGTGTCTATTGTCTTATTTTGATAGCTTCTGCCTTATCTCTAACACTAGGTTTTTGGGTCTTTTTCCTACTCTCCGTCTTCAGCGATGGGACAGAGATGGCATCTCTGGATGGACTGGATATTTATGACTGGATAACTGCGTTCCTGTCAAACAGACAAGTGGTCAAAATAGGGAGTGTCCTATCAAATCCCGTACCTGTTAACAGTGGTGTTCCCCAAGGCAGCATACTAGGACCAACACTCTTTATACTTTATATAAATGACCTTTGCGATCACATTACAAGCGACTGCGTTCTCTTCGCCGATGATGTAAAACTCTTCAACACCACCGACAACACTGCTATCCTCCAAAAAGACCTAGACTTTGTGTCAGAATGGTCAAACATCTGGCAACTCCAAATCTCAACCAACAAATGCTCTGTCCTACACATTGGCAAAAAAAAATCAAAACACCAAATACAAGCTGAACAGACAAGACCTTGCAGACGACCCTCACCCTGTCAAAGACCTTGGAATACTAATCTCAAATGACCTAAGTGCCAAAGCCCACTGCAACAACATCGCCAAAAAGGCTTCAAGAACTGTTAACCTAATCTTACATAGCTTCTTCTCTGGTAATATCACACTACTAACCAGAGCATACAAAACATTTGCCAGACCAATCCTTGAATACAGCTCATTTGTCTGGAACCCACATCACATATTGGACATAAATACATTAGAAAGTGTCCAGAGATACTTTACAAGAAGAGTCCTCCGCTCCTCTACTCGCAACAGAATACCTTACGCAACCAGACTTGAAATCCTGGGCTTAGAAAGCTTAGAACTACGTCGCCTTCGGCCCGACCTAAGCATAGCTCATAAAATTATCTGCTACAACGTCCTTCCTGTCAATGACTACTTCAGCTTCAACCACAACAATACATGAGCACACAACAGATACAAACTCAAAGTGAACCGCTCCAAACTTGACTGTAGAAAATACAACTTTACCAACAGAGTGGTAAATGACTGGAACTCACTACCTACATTGTGGTTTTGTCACCAAACCCCCAAAACTTTACCCTTAGACTGTCCACTGTTGACCTCACCCGATTCCTAAGGGGTCAGTAAGGGGCATGCATAAGTGCACCAGCGTGCCTACCATCCCTGTCCTAATGTTCCCTCTTATCAGTACTATCATGTCACCCCTAGTCCTTCTTTTCATTAAACTATACATACCCAATTCCAGGAACCGTTCTTTATATGTTTTAGCCTGCAGTCCCATAATAATCTTTGTTGCTCTTCTCTGCACTCTTTCTAGAGTCTCAACATCTTTTTTACATTGTGGCAACCAAAACTGGATGCAGTATCCCAAGTGTGGTCTTACCAAGGCATTATAAAGAGGGAGGCATGGCCAACGCCGCAGCGGTACAGCACGGAACTCCAGAACTCTGGGGGAAAGTGCTGAATCCAAGCCATTTTTTGGGGTCTTTGAGACCATAGTCGTCCTGAAGGGATGACGAAGAATCGGAGCACAGTCTGGTGAAGACAGGGAAACCACAATTTCCCTTGAATGCCAACAAAGAGCTTTGGACCGGAAGACAGCCATTGCGAACTGTCAATAGTTGGGGCTGCCACTCGAAAGAAGAAAGAAAGCTGGGTGATTCATCTGGGTGAGATCTATTTAATTCTGTCTTGTATACAAAATGACTGAGTTTAAGTGGTTCTTCCTTTGAAGAAGAAGATCCCTGAGAAAAAGTTTGGCAAAGAAAGGTGAGGAGGAGCGGAATTTAATGGCTGCCTTCTCGTCCCTAGTAAAAGCGGCAAAGAACTAGAGTCTAGAACAGAAACTGATTGAAATCAGCTGAAATATTGTGAAGATCAAATTGTAGAGTGGTTGAAAGTAAAGTGGAATTAATATTGTATATTTTCCTTCCTTTTATTAAAGATTTTGGATAATTTGAGGTTTTAAGTGGAAATCTTTTGGACAAAAGTTGAGCTGTACTGCCACCTAGTGGCAAAAAAAGAGAAAAAAGGAAAGGGAAAAAAGAAAATCTTTACGACCTTAGACAACTCTAATAGTCTAAACAACAGGTGGATACAGTTTTGTTTTTACTTTTTATATCTGTGAAGTGTTTTTAAAGGAAAAAGAGCCAAGGATTGAGTTATTGCATTTGCTTTTTAACTTTGCCTTTTTATCCTTTTTGTTTGACTCTGAAGAAATTGTTATTCTCTGGTAATTTTGTTTTTATTTTTCATTTGTATTTTTGGGAAGTGTTTCCCTTTTTATGGATTTCAGTTTATGAGGATTATAATACTATTGGAACCTCCCTATTTGCATATATTTTTTCTTTTTTTTCTCTTCCCTTGGTTGGAGAAGAAATTTTTCTTTTTTACTGTTTTTGTATTTATTTCTTCTTTTTATATCTTTATTTCTCTTTTGGGATCTCTTTTTTAAAATATATATTTGCAATATTTGTCATTTTATATATTCTATTTTTGAATATTTTTTTGTAATTTTTTGGTTTTTGTGTTTTTTATTACTGGAGTGGTTGTTTCTCTTTTGTTTGCTGTTTTTTATATATATTTCTTCCTTGGAGGCCTGCTTTTAAGCCTATTTGGATTAAGGTATCAAGAACCTGAAGTTTGGAGGTACAAATTGGATTAGGGTAACAAGAACCCGAATATAGGCACATTTGTGATTTGGATTATAAAATTGGTGATTTAAAGATAGCAACAAGAATGAAGAAGGTAACAACATATACATCAACAATGGCAGCGAGTCCTGGGACACAAAAAATAGCAGACGCATCAACACATCAAGATAAGATCAATCCAGAATTCAAAAACATGTTACAGACAATGCATGAAGATTTAAGAGAGGTAAAAGAAGGAATAAAGACAGTAAATGAGAACATAGAAAAAGTAGAGGGAGAAGAAAAAGAGGTAAAAGAGATGATGGGAAAAACAGAACAAAGAGTGCAGAAAGTGGAAAAAAAGTTGATATGACAGAAAAAATGTGGAAGAGATGGATCAAAGACTGACTAGATTTAGATTTATTATTAGAGTTGGAAGGGACTTTGTAGGTCATCTAGTCCAACCCCCTTCTCAAACAGGAGTTCCTACACCATTTGAGACAGATGGCAGTTCAGTCTCCCCTTGAAAGTTGCAAGTGTTGGGGCTCTCACAACCTCAGCTGGCAAGCTGTTCCACTGGTTGATCGCTCTCACCGTCAGAAAGTTTCTCCTCACTTCCAGGTTGAATCTCTCCTTGGTCAGCTTCCATCCATTATTCCTTGTTTGGCTTTCTGGTGCCATAGAGTACAGCCTGACCCCCTCCTCTCTGTGGCATCCCCTCAAGTACTGGAACACTGCTATCATGTCACCCCTGGTCCTTCTCTTCGCCAGACTGGCCAAGCTCAGTTCCTGCAACCGCTCTTTGTATATTTTATTTTCCAGACTCTTTATCATCCTGGTTGCTCTTTTCTGCACTTTCTCTAGGGTTTCAGTGTCTTTTTTGTAGTGTGGTGACCAAAACTGGATGCAGTACTCTAGGTGTGGTCTGACCAAAGCTTTATAGAGTGGTACTAGTACCTCTCTGGTCCTTGATTGTATCCCTCTATTTATGCAGCTCAGGACTGCGTTGGCCTTTTTGGCTGCTGCTGCACACTGCTGGCTCATATTTAGTTGGCTGTCTACCAGGACTCCGAGATCCCTCTCACAATCACTGCTATTGAGTGTGGTTTCGCCCAGTTTGTATGTGTATCTTTGATTCTTCTTACTTAGGTGCAGAATTTTACTTTTCTCCGTGTTAAATTTCATTTTATTGGTTTGGGCCCAGTGTTCGAGTCTGTCAAGGTCCCTCTGGATTTTGAGTCTGTCCTCTGGGGTGTTTGCTACTCCCGCCAGCTTGGTATCATCTGCAAATTTGGTTAGTTCTCCTGCTATTCCCTCATCTAGGTCATTTATGAAGATATTAAAGAGTACTGGGCCTAGGATGGAACTTTGTGGTACCCCACTGCTTACTTCTCTCCATGTGGACTTAGAGCCATTGAGGACTACTCACTGGGTACGGTTGGTCAGCCAATTGTTAATCCATCTGGTTGTGTAGCTGTTTATCCTGCTTTTTTCTAGCTTATGAAGGAGTAGGTTGTGGTCTACTTTGTCAAATGCTTTGCTGAAATCCAGGTATATTATGTCCACTGCATTTCGCTGGTCTACTAATTTGGTCACAGTGTTGAAGAATGAAATGAGGTTTGTTTGGCATGACTTGTTCTTAACAAATCCGTGTTGGCTGTTGGTTATTACTTGGTTTGTTTCTAGATGATGTGAGATCTGGTTTTTAATTATTTTTTCCAGTATTTTCCCAGGTATTGATGTTAGGCTGATTGGTCTGTAGTTTCCTGGGTCTGTTTTTTACCTTTTTTGTAGATGGGGACCACATCAGCTCTTTTCCAGTCCTCAGGGAGTTCCCCTGCATTCCAGGATTTGTGGAAAATGTGGTGCAGTGGTTCCGAAATGACTTCTGCTAGTTCTTTTAGGACTCTGGGGTGTAATCCATCTTTGCTTTGTATTCGTTAAATTCAGATAGGTGATCTCTTACTGTATTTTTGCTTAGGTTGAGTCTTGCTTCAAATCTGTTTTTTATATTTGTGTTGCTGGATAGTTGAGCTGCAGTTTCCTTTTGTGTGAAGACTGATGCGAAGAACATGTTCAGTAGCTCTGCTTTGTCTGTTACTTCTTTGCTGTCTTCTCTCTTTAGCAGACCAACTGTTTCTTTGATTTTTTTCTTGTTGTTAATGTGTTGGAAGAAGTTTTTTTTTGTTGTCTTTGACTTTTGTTGCAAGTCTTTGTTTGTTCTGGGCCTTTGCTGTCCTGATTTTTTCTTTACAGATTCTGGCTGTCTGTTGGTACTCTGCCTTGGTTATGTGCCCCTCTTTCCATTTTTTGTATTTATCTTTTTTTTCATTCAGTTTTTCGGTGATGTCTTTGTTTAGCCATGCTGGTTTCCTTTTGGATTTCTTGTTTTTCTTCCTCATAGGTATTGTGGTGTTCTGGGCAACCTCATAGGTATTGTGGTGTTCCTCATAGGTATTGTGGTGTTCCTCTCAGACTACATCTGGGAGGAACCAAGAAAGGATAATTATAGCATTGGAAATGGATAAGGCCTATTTCTATCTAAAATTTCAAAATGTGAAAGAGGAAAAAGGAGAGAATCTGGCTGAAATAATGGCAGAGATATTGGCAGAGCCCATGGAGAAGAGTAAGGAGAAGATATTAAATGAGATTGATGAAATATATAGAGTTCATACAAGATATGAAATGAGAAATAATTTACCCAGAGAAGTACACGTTAGGTTTACTAAGAAAATAGTGAGAAATGAGATTTTACAAATTGCAAGAAATGCAGCAATGAAATATAGAAGTAAAGAGGTGGTGGTGTTGAAGCAAATTCCAAGAAGAGTAAGAGATATTAGAAAAGAGTATCAATTTCTGACTAGATGCTTAATTAAAAAAGGAGTGAGCTTCAGATGGCTGATACCAAAAGGAATAATGTTTTTTTTTTCTCAAAAAAGTTTTATTAGTACAAACTTACATAAGTGGTAACAAAATATTAAATCCAAAGTACAAACATTTTTGTTTCCCCCCCCCCCCCAGACCCACCCCCTTCCCTCCCCACCTCCCCCCCGGACTTCCCAGAGATAATACAGGGCATAATAATAAGTTTAAATTGTTAATAAAAAGAAAAAGGAAAAAGGAAAAAAAAACACTATTTTTAAAAAAGCTTCAACTCCAAACTATACAGTACTAATATATCGCATTTGTATACAATAGTAAAGATACAAAAAAGAGAGAGAAAAAAAAGAAAGAGAATAAAAAAAAAAAAGAAAGAAAGAGAAAACTCTTTAACACTACAAACAAACAAACCTCCTACCTCCTCCCTTCAGTCCTCTATCTTATACAAGGTAAATGTTACATAAGTAATAACTAAATATAAAATACACAAATCTTAAACTAATATTATTGACATTAGAAATAACCTCTAAGATAAAACTTAACTAAATGTTACATAAGTAATCATCAAATATTAAATTTCATCATTAACTTCAATAAACAAAAAAAGAAAATAAAAGAAGAATAAACAATAAACAAATCTTCAACAAACTATATATATCTAATATTATCAACATTAAAAATAACCTCAAAATTATATAAAACTTAACTAAATATTGCATAAGTAATCATTAGATAGGGAAAAGATAAAATACAATCATATTAGTCTCTATCCATCCAATATATTTCAACATCACATCGTTTTGTATCTTGATAGTTCATCTTTTAATAGTTCAATAAATTCAAATTTGTCAAGTCGTCTCCCGTCTGCTCCCAAACCTCCATCTCCTTTTCCCCAGCTATCTGATTCAGGCACTCCTTTTGGATTTTTGAGTCTATTTCTTTTTGATCCATCGAAGGTGGCTTCCCCCCCTCCTCCTCTTTTATTTTCATACACCCTTCTTCTGGAATCTTGGATATATCAGCCTTTAGAACATTGACATAAAATTCAGTAGCTTTTTTTATCGTGTTGAGCCGGTATCTTTTTCCAGAAAATTTCACTGCTACTCCAACTGGTGCTTCCCATTTATATTGTAAATTTAATCTCTTAAATTCATCAATCAAAAAAGTATAGCTTTTCCTGGCTTTAAGCATTTTAGAGGGGATTTCTTTCCAAATCTTTAGTTCCTGACCATTCACCATAAGATTATTGTTAAACGTTGCTTGTATAATTCTGTTCCGTAAAGCTCTTGTGGTAAAATATATGACAATATCCCTTGGTAGATGCTTTTGTTTGGCGTACCACGAGTTGATTCTGTATGTTTTGTCGATTTGTGTAGCCAATTCCGCTTTAGAAATTCCAGACACCTGATCCAATATGTCAACCATCCTGCCTTTTAAATTTTCATATAATCCTTCTTTCAAACCTCTAATCCTTATAGCAACTTCCATAGATCTGAACTGAGTCATTAAGACCTCTTTTTCAAAATTTGCAATGTCGTTTTGGATTTTATCTATGTAATTCACCGAAGTTGCCAAAGCTTGTTTATTTGTTTCAATACGTTCTGCCAAAACTTCAATATTTGTTGCTAAGCCTTTGCAAACCTCTAACACATCAAATCTTAGTTGTTGATTCATATTCTTCAAAGCAGCCTGCATCTTATGGTCTATCTCACTTATTTTCTGGTTAAATTCCAAAGTAAGTTCATGTTTCATAATCTTTAAATTATTTAATAAATTTTCAGGTGTCAAAAGCTGTGGAGGTGTTAGCTCAGTGTTAAGTTGCATTTTAGAAATATATCCAGATGAATAGTCATTTCTTTTAGTCAAAACAGTCTTTCCAAACTTTGAAGCCATTGGTGTTTCAAAAGAGTACAAAAAAGAAAGAAAGCCAGTTGCCTGATTAAAGTTCTTTCCAGTTTAAAAATCAGATAGTCTTTTATTATTGAAAATATTTCTATTATAACTTTAATCCAGAGTTAGGAGACAGAGAAAGAAAAAACCATTTTTCCAAGTTAAAAGTTTCCATAAGAGAGAGAGAAAGAAAAAAAAAAAAAGCCTCTGGGGAAACGAAAGTCACTTTCACTTCTCAATCGCCATATTGTTACTCTGTTTCCTTTGTTCCCTTGCCGAAGTGAAAGCTTACCCAGGAGTTGAAAAAAAAAGGAAAAAAAGAGGTTTCAGTACTTGCCCATCTCACGCCTGTTTCTCTCTGTCTGCTTCTATAGTTTAAATGTAGTTATAAATCCCATTTTTGAAGCAGCGGCTGGTCACTCCATCTAGCTCTGCAGAGGCAGAGGTTTCCGGATCTTCGGAGCTGGAGACAGGCTGCATGGGGAGCTCTCCCCAAAAGGAATAATGTTGAATTGGCAAGAACAGAGATATAGATTAGATATATTGAACAAGGTGGAACAATTTTATGAACAAAATTTTGGATTGCAAGAGATAGAGAAATCGAAAGAGGAAGGGCGGATTAGAAGCCAAGATGAGAAAGAAAAAGAACCAAAAGAGATGACTAAAGAAGAAGAGGAGAGAGCAGTGAGAGAAGGAGCTCGAGCCAAAGAGATAAAAGAACAAAGAGAGATAAGAATGACTAGAGCAACTAAACCTCTAAATAAGTGAAGATATGGAAGTAGAAATAAAAGTAATTTTGATAAATATAAATGGATTAAATTCGGCGATAAAAAGGAGAAAAATATTTCATAGACTTGAAAAATTAAAATTTGAGATTATTTGCTTACAAGAAGTGCATATTAAAAAACAACATAAGAAGTATTTAGAATATGTAAAATTGGGGAAATTATATACACCATTGGCAGATCAAAGTAAAAGAGGAGTTGTGTTTTATATAAAAAAATGATACAGTCAAAACAGATATATGAAGATGAAAAGGGAAGACTATTAATGGTTGAAATAACAATGAACTATAAGAAAATATTACTAGTGGCGATTTATGCACTAAATGATAATCAAGAAGAATTCTATAGGAAATTGCATAGAAAAATAATAGAAGATGAAGATGAAGATATATGCGTAATGGGAGACTTTAATGCGATAGCAGATAAAAAATTGGACTATAAATCTACAAAAATAAATAAGACATTGAAAAGGACTCTTCCAAAAGCATTTTCTATAATGACAGAGAAATTGAGTCTGCAAGATGCATGGAGAAGAAGATACCCGAAAGAAAAACAATATACATTTTACTCAAATAGGCACATGTCGTAGTCAAGAATAGATATGATGTGGATGTCAACAGAACTATTAACTAAAATACAGATAATGGATATTGAAACAAACATTTGGGTGGATCACAACCCAATAATAATGACATGGAAGGGACAGAGAAAAAGAACAAGATGGACATTAAATTCGAGACTATTAAATGAAAAGAATTTTCAATTATACATGGAAAAGGAATTGGGTTTTTTCTTCAAAGAAAATAAAAAAGAAGATACGTCATTACAAAATGTATGGGATACTTGTAAAGCATATATTAGGGGTCTTATAATGACATATTTAAGAAAACAGAAGAAGCAGATGAGACAGAAACAAAATAACAAAATAACAAAATAAGGAGGAGGAGTTCAGAAACTTAGAAGTAGAACTACAAAGAAATCCACAAGATAAAACGGTTAAGGATAAAATGGATTTACAGAGACATAAAATAAATATAATAGAAAATGAAGAATTTCTGCTACTACAATATGCATTGTCAGCTGTGAGGCCTTCTATAGAAAGGTGTATGCCTTTCCAAATCATGTCCAATCAATTTAATTTACCACAGATTGGCTCAAATCAAGATATAGAAACATGTCAGCAATGATCAAGAGAATTGTGAGGCTAAAGAGAACCTGAGTTTTTTCTTTTTAATAAATTTACAGACATTTCTAGAATTCTTTTTTCACTTTGTCATTATGGGGTAGTGAGTGTATGAATGTAGATTAATAAGAAAAAAATGAATTTCAACTGCAGCATAACAAAATGTGTGTGTGTGTGTGTGTGTGTGTGTGTGTGTGTGTGTGTGTGTATGTGTGTGTGTGTGTGTGACTACCGGTTTGGGCGAACCGGTCCAAACTAGTCCGAACCCACCTCTGGTGTGTATGTATGCAATTGTTTTTTGTCGGTTTCAATAAAAAAATTAAACTGTTCCATTATCTACAATGAAGCAAGATCACATGCATTAAACAATTATGTGACCAATTCATGCAAAGATTGAACCTCACATTACAGTAGTGCTAGCAAATATGTCATTTCCAGGCCAGTGGTATTTGGGTCTGCAATCTACTGTAGGCTTAAATCACTTTGCTGGTGTTTGGATTTGCTGGGCTGCCAAAAAAGATCTGTTCAATTTGCTACTTTACTGTACTCCCTTTTGGCAGTATGTCATATTGTATAAATACATGATTCTGCACAATCAGCAAAGCTGACTACATTGGAGCTTAATCCTTTTTGACAGACTGTTGCATCTTATACCACTTCCACAGCCAAGGAAGTAAAATAATAAAATACATATCTGCATTAAAAATTCAAAAACAGTGTGGTGCCTAGATCACCACATACAATAAGCCAATATCCCACATTTTATAACTTTCAGGAAACATTTATTACCTCTCTAAAGTACTTGCCCTGAAGAAAATAGCCTCTATGCAAAAGGGTTATATGATCACACACAACCTGGCACTATCCCAACTATTTCCCTTTGAACTTCTTCCCTTCCCACTCTCCACATTTCCCAGCTGCATTCTTCAGGATTGTGACTCTAATGACTCTCATGAGAGTTCATCGTTGTTCACAACTGTTTTTACTTTCTCTTTGTTGTGGCAGTAACAACAACCTTCACAAAGATAGGAAGAACTATTCATGTGGAGGTCTGAAGCTCCAGATTTGCTTTCTTTTTCTGGTTAAATCTTAGGGGCATGACTTAGATTTTTATTTATGCTGAAAAAGTAATACAGTGTCATGAAAAATGTTTAGGCCAAATTCTTGCTCCTGGATATTGTTATGGAAAGCAGTGTTGATTAGATCTGACTGATCTGTTTCTTTTCTGGTCTGCCAACAAGTGAAACCAGAGAAAATACATTATACTCCATTGATGGTAACTTATTGGAAATTATTACTACAGTGAAGCCCTAGTAAACCCTATTATGATAGATTAATTAGATGCCATTACACTTTTTTTGATTCCTAGCATATTCCTATTTCTAGATTTAAATCTTTTTATAGTACAATGTCATGAGTGACTACTCAGAAGTCTCATGAATGTCAACAGGAGTTACTCTCATACCGGTGACTATATGACTACTATTTCAAAATCATATGGCAGTTCACATTTCATATTGAAACCTTGTGACCCAAACAAGGAGAAACAAAAAGCAAGCCTAGTCCTAGAATAATTACCGTATTTTTCGGAGTATAAGATGCACCGGAGTATAAGACGCACCTTAATTTTGGGGGAGCAAAACAAGGAAAAAAGAAATTCTGCCTTTGCCTACCAGCATCAGGATCAGCAGCATCCTCACTTCCACTCGGATTTTGATAACGAGCAGCACAGATATTTTTATCCATTTAAAACAAACCCTATCACCCTTTGGGCATTTAACTGGCGTGGGTGGGGTGGGGGATGATTTTCATGGGGGAAGAAGAGAGACTTGGCACCGAAGGCTTCACTCCCAAGACACCCCTGTCTTCCTACCTATAGCCATAGGCATTGAAAGCCTGGCTTTTGCGCAGCAAGATCCAATAGAGACGCAGTACTTCAGTCCTCCTGGATGCTGCCATCTTATAAACACATTGCCGGGCTTCCCAGCAAGGCCCCTGCACCTTTGCTGCCTTGGTTAGAGCCTGATTCCTGAAGCAGGAGGTCAGGACTCATTTGGTGAAGGGAGCACTGCGTGAGAGGTGTAAGGCAAGGCAGGCACCAGCAAGTTGAACGGAGTCTGCTGCACCATGGAGGAACCCCCTAACCCAGTGATGGCGAACCTATGGCACGGGTGCCACAGGTGGCACACGGAGCCATATCTGCCGGCACGCGAGCCGTTGACCTAGCTCAGCTCCAGCGCGCATGTGTGTGCATGCCAGCTGATTTTTTGGCTCGCGCGGAGGCTCTGGGAGGGTGATTTTGGCCTCCGGAGGGCCTCCGGGGTGGCAGGGGGGAGCGTTTTCGCCCTCCCCAAGCTCTAAGAAAGCCTCTGGAGCCTGGGGAGGGCAAAAATGGGCCTACTGGGCCCACTGGAAGTCAGGAAACAGGGGAGTGGGGGGTCACGCATGCATGCACAGGGGGGTGAGGCAAGTGGGGGGCTTTGAATTATGGGTGTGGGCATGCATGCATGTGCAATAGCGTGTGCGTGCACTATTTCGGCACCCGAGGGAAAAAAGGTTCGCCATCACTGCCCTAACCCATGCCTTTCCCCCAGGAGCGGGTTCCTAAATTTTTTACTACCACTCTGTGGGCGTGGCTTATTTTGTGGGTGTGGCTTGCCAGCCATGTGACTGGGTGGGCATGGCTTGCCGGTCATATATTAGTTATTTCAGAGAGATGTTACTACTATTTTTGCTATTTTATACCTTACATGAAAAGCTTTGCATACAAAGTGTGTGTTACACCATAGCAACACAGCAACCTTTATATGCAGAAAATGCTATAGTTAAAAGACAAGCAAGTCTCATACAGCATTTTTGGTTTCAGTCATGGATTCCTTAGATGAAAATATTGAGGACTGTTAAAAGAACAGTATCTTTTAACAGTGCTCAATGTTATTGTCTAAAGAATACCAGTATAAAACTGTATAAAATTAACAGTATAAAAGGTTAAGCTTTCGGAAAACGCCCACTTTGGGAAGCTTTAGGCAAAAGCGAAGAAAAAGTGTCAAATGCGAGCTTCTTATTATTTTCAAGCGAAGGGACGGGGAAAGACTTAATTGTCAGGTTTTCAGTTTTTCCAGGCAAGCAGGCAGTTGACTAAGCAGCTTCCAACGGGATGTGGGAAGAGAAAGAGGAGGCACAAAGAAACTTTCAGGACTTGCTCAGTACAACACACTTCCACCGGGCATTGCTAGAAACCGAGACTTTTGGGGAGAAACCAGGACTTATTCCTCATCTGAATCCTTAGCCTGGATGGGGCGAGGGTTGGTGGGGGGACATACTCACTGGTTCATGCGGGGCTCATTCAGTGGGGTGGCCACCTCCTCTTCTTCGTACTCGGGCCCATCGAGAGAGTTGCCTTCATCCACTGTGCTCAGTCCCTCGGCCGGCAACGGCAGCTGCGGAGGCAGCGGCAGAGGAGGGAAGCTCCCGGCAGTATTGACGGCGATGCTGCCACCGCTGCTCCGCAGGGACAGGCCTGGAGCCCATCACAAGTGAGCCCAGGGTCTTCTCCAACCCCGGGCTCATTAAAGGTGGGGAAGGGGTGGGAGGAGCCAGATGGCGGCAGCCAAGGCTGGTGGCCTCAGGAGCTTGGCAGCGGCCGGAGAAGCAGGGGGACATTGCCCACCCGCAATGCAGCCCCCCGCAGCGGGAGCAGCAAGACCACAGCAGCAGTTCTTCTAGGAGGCTCCGTCCGGCCTGAATGCTTCTCCCCATTCGATGATCCTAGGCTCCTGCCACATGTTCCCCCTCCCCTCAGCAGCTCGAGAAGCCTCAAATATGCAAAAATGCCTAGGATCATCACCGCACATTCGTGGCTTCTCAGACTGCTGAAGGGAGGGGAACTGAGATAGGTCCTGCCGCCCATTCCCCCTCCCCTCAGCAGCTCGAGAAGCCTCAAATATGCAAAAATGCCTAGGATCATCACTGCGCATTTGTGGCTTCTCGGACTGCTGAAGGGAGGGGAATGGAGATAGCTTCTGCCGCCCATTCTTTCAGCATCTCACGCGCTCCCTCAGCCATCCTCCCCTGCTTGGACTCACTGTGGGGTAGGAAGGCAGTGCATACGCAGTGCCGGAAGCTCGGCTTCTGGGCATGCGCAGAAGAATTTTTTTAAAAAATTTAATTTTTTTTTTAAATGGCGGCACCCAGGCACTGGCAACCGACTGCACCGGTACTGTGATGTCACCAGCGGGCTGCTACCGGTGCTATAGAGAGGACCGCACTGGTAGGAACCCACCACTGCTTTCCCCCCTCTCCCCCGCCGCGGCTGCTTCGCCTTTCTCCGCACATGGTGGGGAAGGGCTAGGAGGGGAGCCCGGGCAGGGGGGGGGAGAGTGTGGAATGTGGGGATCCATGCTCCCCAATCCTGATCAAGCAGTCCTCGCAGGCCAGCTGCCAGGAGAGCAATCTGTCTCCGGCCAGCAATCTGTCTCCGGCCAGGAAACTTTGTAATGGGAAGAGTAGAGGGGGGAAACCCCTCCAACTCTCAAAGCCCGCACTGGGTGACAAGAACCGAAGCAGCCTTCCAAAAGCAAGGTTTTTTTAATCGGGGAGGAAAGCCATTTGTTGCAATTCTGATTTCTGATATCAGGACGCAGGGTGCGAGATTGTGGTTCCCACCAAATCACTGAAAGCAGGTAGAACAGGAGACATTCACCTGGTGCAGTGCTAGCACTGTAACATGTCTTTAATGAATATGAAAAATGGGGTGAGCGAAGTGCAAGCGTGGCCCTGGAGGAGGGGACACTATAAAAATCATGCCCGCTATAGATAATAATTGGGAGAAGGTGCTTCCCCCCAATCTTGCGCCCTGCGTCCCGATCGCAGAAATCGGAATTGCAACAATGGCAAAGCATCACCATGACTGGTTTACTCCACGCCTTGCACCATATGCGCCTGGACAAACCCTTCCATCTCACAAGTAGCCTTGGCAGCAGCGGAGTTCTCACAAGAGCAATCACTGAAATGGAACTCAAATGGCTTTGGAAGTCAAGAGACGTGCCCGCTCCCAACCTCGTCCAAACTTTCCTCCCTCTCTCTGTCTGTCTGTCTGTCTGTCTGTCTCTTTCTCTCTCTCTTTCTCCCCCTCTCTTTCTGTATCTCTCTATGTCTCTCTCTCTCTCTCTCTGTGTGTGTGTGTGTGTGTGTGTGTGTGTGTGTGTGTGTGTGTGTGTGTGTGTGTGTCGCTCTCTCTCGCTTCCTGTCTCTTCTCACTGTCGGAAAGCCCTCTTTCGGGCTTTTCGCCAGCTGTTTTTTTTCTTCCTTTTGGAAAGCTGGGCTGGCAGAGCAATGAGCGCTACCTGCGGTGGAGGCTTCCCTCCCCTCCCCCCTCCCCCCTGACCGGCTGTGGTGGGGCCGGGAGGGTGTGCACAAGAGGAGAAGGAGGGGGAGGAGGAGGTTGCGCTCATTGCTCCAGCAGCCTGGCTTTCCAAAAAGAAGAAAAAAAAACAGCTGACGAAAATCCCGAAAGATAGCAGGCATGGTGGCAGGGCTTTCCAACAGTGGGAAGAGGCACAGAGGCAGGGAGACACACACACACACACACACACACACACACACACACACACACACACACACACACACACTGTCTCTCTCTCTCCCTCTGTATCTCTCTCTCCCCATCTCCTCCTCTCTCGGTGTAACACTGTGTGTGTCTCTTCTGTCTCTCTCACCTCCTCTGTGTATCACTCTGTATGTGTTTCTCTATGTCTCTCCCCCCACATCTCTCTGCCGTGGCTGGGCCAAGCCAGCAAGCTCTTTTCGGGGTGTTTCACTATGTCTTTTATTTCTTCTTTTTGGAAATCCAAGCTGGCAGAGGAATGATCGCCTCTCATGCAGTGCCCCCTTTGCCAAATGAGTCCTGACCTCCCGCTTCAAGAATCAGGCTCCGACCAAGGCAGCAAAGGTGCACGGAGCTTGCTGGGAAGCCGGGCAATATTTTTATGAGATGGCAGTGTCCAGGAGGACTGAAGTGCTGCGTCTCTATCAGAACTTGCTGCGAAAAAGCCAGGCTTTCAAAGCCTATGGCTATAGGTAGAAAGACGGGGGCATCTCGGGAGCGGAGCCTTCCGTGCGAAGTCCCTCTTCTGCCCCCATGAACATCATCCCCCACCCCACCCACTCCAGCTAAATGTCGATAGGGTGATAGGGTTTGTTTTAAACCTCCAAGTGAAAGTGAGGATCCCAGCCGCCTGGAACCGCCCGAAAATGTGACGTGCAGAGGCTGAAAACCTCCGAAGGGTGGGGGCCAGTGTGTGGGTGGGGCTACAATCCATGTATAAGACGCACCCAAATTTTCATCCTCTTTTGGGGGGTGAAAAGGTGCGTCTTACACTCTGAAAAATACGGTAATGGAATGAGAATATTTTCAGTAATTATTGACAGTATTATATATTAAATATACATTAATAATTCAGTAATTATTTTCTATATACCAAGTTGTTCAGCCCTGCAAAACTAAACAAAGTTAAAAAAAATCTATTGTTTACTTAGAGTTAATCATATATATTGGAAAACAAAAAAGAAATATATCTGAAAAGGTAGCTGATGGGTGATCATTTCATAATTAACAGCAAAATAATCTGTATACCATTAAAATTTTTAACAGCTTTGACTGATTTTATGTATTGTGCTAAGCCACTGTTTGCTTAATCGGTGTTTATTTATTTATTTTATTTGGAAATTCTTCTATGCTGCCCTACTCCCTAAGGCAGTGATGGCGAACCTTTTTTGGTTTGCGTGCCAAAAGGGGGGGGAATGCGGGGGATCACGTGTGTGCGTGCCCACACTCATAATTCCATGCACCCCCGCACATGCACGCATGACCCCCCTGCTCCCAGCATGCAATGGCACGCCCATTTTTCGCTCTCCCCAGGCTCCAGAGCCTTTCTAGGAGCCTGGGGACGGCGAAAATGGCCTTCCCCACCCCCTCTGGAGGCTGGAAACATCCTGTTTCCCGACTCCCAGTGGGCCCAGAAGGCCCGAAAATCAGCCGGCTGGTGCACACATGCACGCCGGACCTGAGCTCGCGTGCCCACCGATATGGCTCCGCGTGCCACTTGTGGCACCCGTGCCATAGGTTCGCCATCACGGCCCTAAGGACTCAGGGCAGCGTACAGCATTTTAAAGAACACCAAACAATAAAATCATTAAAAACAATTTTAAAAGTTAAAAGAAACATACAACACCGTGCATACATGGGGGAGACCTCAGATGGAAGGTTGTCTCAAAATCACCCCACCTGTAGGAAGACCCATGTCTTAATGGCTTTTCGGAAGGCCAGCAAGGTGGGGATAATTCGGATCTCTGGGGGAAGTTGGTTCCAGAGAACAGGGGCCCCTACAGAGAAGGCCCTCCCCCTAGGCCCCGTCAGTCGGCATTGTTTGGCTGATGGGACCTGGAGGAGACCCACTCTGTGGGACCTAATCGGTCGAAGGGAAGTATGAGGTAGGATGTGGTCCCGGAGGTAACCTGGTCCTAAGCCATGTAGGGCTTTAAAGATGATGATCAACACCTTGAATTGCACCTGGAGACCAATGGGCAACCAATGCAGCTGGCGCAGTATGGGTGTTACGTGGGTGTATCTTGAAACACCCACCACAGCACGCGCAGCCGCATTTTGCACCAGTTGAAGTCTCCGGATACTATTCAAGGGTAGCCACATGTAGAGCGCATTGCAGTAGTCCAATCTAGAGATGACAAGGGCATGAGTGACCGTGAGTAAAGCCTCCTTCTCTAAGTATGGTCGCAATTGGTGCACCAGGAGAACCTGTGCAAAGGCTCCCCTAGCCACAGCTGTAAGGTGTTGATCTAATTTTAGCTGTGGATCTAGGAGAACTCCCAAATTGCAGACCCGTTCCGAGGGAGTTAGTTTTTCTCCCCCAAGAACCAAAGAGGGACAGTCGGAATAGTCCTTAGGGGGCAATATCCAGAGCCACTCAGTCTTGTCGGGGTTAAGCTTGAGCCTGTTCCTCCCCATCCAGATCCTGACATCGTCCAGGTATCAGCACATTACATCCACTGCCTCCCTGAATTGAGATGGGGTGGAAATGTACAGCTGGGTGTCATCAGCGTACTGTTGAAAACTCACCCCGTGTCGATGGATGATCTCCCCCAGTGGTTTCATGTAAATGTTAAACAGGATGGGCGAGAGGACCGAACCCTGCGGCACCCCACAGGTCAGGGGCCTTGGAGACGACCTCTGTCCTCCTGTTAACACCGACTGCATCCTATCGGTGAGGTAAGAGGAGAACCACCGTAAAACGGTGCCTCCCACTCCCACCTCGCCGAGACGATGCAGAAGGATACCATGGTCGATGATATCGAAAGCCGCCAAGAGGTCAAGTAGCACCAGGATGTAAGAATAACCCCCATCCCGGGCTCACCAGAGATCATCCATCAGGGCGACCAAGGCAGTTTCTGTACTGTAGCCGTGCCTGAAACCCAATTGAAAGGAATCTAGATAATCGGTTTCCTCCAATAACCGAAGAAGCTGAAAAGCTACCACCTTCTCAACAACTTTCCCTATGAAAGGTAAGTTGGAGACCAGACGAAAGTTCTTCAAATCTGCCGGATCCAGGGAAGGCTTCTTAAGGAGGGGTCTCACCACTGCAACCTTTAAAGGCTGTGGTATGGATCCCTCCCTAAAAGAAGTGTTGATTACCGCCTGGATCCAGCCACGTGCCACCTCCCTGCTGGCCGAAACCAACCAGGAGGGGCACGGGTCCAATAAACAGGTGGAAGAGTTCATCGCACCCACGGCCTTGTCCATGTCCTCAGGAGTGGCTGGCTCAAACTCTTCCCATAATGATGGGCTAAGACTTGCCCCTGTCAACTCACTGGGCTCTGTCCAGCCAGAGTCCAGGTTCGACCGAGCGACTTTATCCGCCAGAAACTGTGTGAATCCCTCAGCTCTACCTTGCAAGTGTTCCTCGCTCCCTTTAGCAAGGAGGGAGCGAGTCACCCTAAACAGGGCGGCTGGGCGAGAATCTGTGGGTGCAATAAGAGCAGAAAAATGGACACGTTTTGCTGCCCTTATCGCCACTAAATAAGACTTAATAAAAGTTCTTAGAAGTGTTCAGTCAGATTCAGATTTACTGGCTCTCCAGCGTCGCTCCAGATGTCTCTTGTGGCATTTCATCTCCCGGAGCTCCTCAGCAAACCAAGGAGCTTTCCGGGATCCACTGCCACGGAGAGGTCGCAAAGGCGCAATCTGATCTAATGTCCCTGCTGCTGCGATGTTCCAGGCAGCCACCAGGGACTCAGATGAATTGTGGACTAGGGTTTCAGGTATTTCCCCAAGTTCCCTCTGGAATCCTTCCGGCTCCATTAGGCGCCTGGGGTGGAACCACCTAGTCGGTCCTGCCTCCCTGCAGGGGAGGAGTGGGGCTGTGAAATCCAACCTCAGTAGGAAATGATCTGACCACGACAATGGGGTAGTGACTATATCCCCTGGCTTCAGATCATCTCTCCACTGTCCCGAGAGAAACACTAGGTCAAGTATGTGACCTCCCTCATGAGTCAGACTCTGGATTACTTGGGTCAGGTCCATGGTTGTCATGGAATCCATGAACTCCTGAGCTGCACCAGAGGTTTCGCCCGCTGAGGGCAGGTTAAAGTCCCCCAGAACCATAAGCCTGGGGAACTCCACCGCCAGGCTTGCTACTGCCTAAAGCAGCTCAGGCAGGGCCTTGATAACGCAGCTGGGAGGCAGGTATGTTAACAAAAGGCCCACCTGAACCCCTACGTCCAACTTCAGAAGGAATGTCTCACACCCGAAAATCTCCGGGGCAGAGCTCCTATGAGGATGCAGATTCCGGCTTGTTATAATAGCCACTCCTCCCCCCCTTCTTTGATTAAGAAATCATCATTGGCCAGTTTTACATAACATGCTCAGCCATAAACCATACTTTGCAAATACAGTGACTATGTTCTCTGAAGATGTCATACATCTTTTCTCTGCATATCCCTTTATTGGTTCTTTACTGTTCTATTTTAATATCTCACCTCGGGGGGAAGGATGCTTGGTGGTGCTTGGATGTATATGTGAGGGGATGGATGATTTGATTAGAGTGAGTGATTGAGTGCTTGGAATTCAAAAAATGAGAATGCCGGGGGCAAGTGACGGAGCCCCCCCTGCTGAGTGTGCAAACAGAAGCAGGTGGAGGCTTGGTTACAACCTCCGGCCTGGTATGAGTGAGAGACCTGGTATGAGTGAGATGCCTGGTCTGTCAGAAAATAAGAGGGCCGATTGCATGGGGGAGGGGATCTCTGGGGGGGTGGGAGAGCCAGGATATCCCAGTCATAATGGGGAGGAGTAAATATGGTGGGAGCCGTGGGGTAGGCCGCTCACGGGGAACTAGGACTCGCTGTCTCAAAGTGATTATTTGTTCCAGCCCCGCCAGCTCAGCTCATAAACCTGTTGACTCGGAATGTCAGGACCCTGGGCTCAAGTTGCTGCTGTTCAATGCCAGGTCTATTGTCAACAAGGCTCCCCTTGTTCGGGATTTAATCTTGGATGAGGGAGCTGTCCTGGCATGTATTACTGAAACCTGGCTGGGCCAAGAGGGGTGTGTGCCCCTCTCAGAGATGTGCCCAGATGGGTTTCAAGTATTGCATCAGCTGCGACCCCAGGGAAGGGTTGGAGGAGTGGCAATTATTCCTCGCAGGATCCCTGCCCCGGAGATTGTTGGGTGTGAGTCTCTCCTCTTGAAGTTGGACTCAGGGGTTCAGTTGGGCCTACTGTTGACATACCTGCCTCCCAGCTGTGTCACAAAGGCCCTGCCTGCCCTGCTAGAGGCGGTAGCCGGACTGGCGGTGGAGTTTTCCAGGCTTATGGTACTGGGGGACTTTAACCTGCCATCACTCGGCGAAGCCTTGGATGCAGCCCAGGAGATCATGGCTTCCATGACAACCATGGACCTGACCCAAGTAATTCAGAGTCCGACTCATAGGGGAGGTCACACGCTCGACCTAGTATTTCTCTTGGGGCAGTGGAGAGATGATCTGAAGTTAAGGGGTATAGTCATTTCTCCCTTGTCATGGTCAGATCATTTCCTGCTGAGGTTAAACTTTAATGCACCACTCCTCCATCACAGGGAGGCGGAACCGATTAAGTGGTTCTGCCCCAGACGCCTGATGGACCCTGAAGGGTTCAAAAAGTAGCTTGGGGAGATACCTGAATCCCTTGTCCACAATCCATCTGAGTCCCTAGTGGCTGCTTGGAATAAGGCGGCCTCTGGGGCATTGGACCGAATTGCGCCTTTGCGACCTCTTCGTGGCAGTGGATCCAGGAAAGCTCCCTGGTTTACCGAGGAGCTCCGGGAGATGAAATGCCAAAAGAGATGTCTAGAGCGACACTGGAGATCCAGTAAATCCGAATCTGACTGGACACTTCTAAGAGCTTTTATTAGGACTTATCTGGTGGCGATACGGGCCCTGGATCCAGCAGAATTAAAAAAACTTTCGTCCAGTCTCCAACCTACCCTTTGTGGGAAAGGTTGTAGAGAAAGTGGTGGCGCTCCAACTCCAATGGTTATTGGATGAAATGGATTATCTAGACCCTTTTCAATCGGGTTTCAGGCCTGGTTACAGCACAGAAATTGCTTTGGTCACTCTGATGGATGATCTCTGGTAAGCCTGAGATTGGGGCCATTCCTCTATCTTGGTGCTACTTGACCTCTCAGCTGCTTTCGATACCATTGACCATTGTATCCTTCTGCACCGATTAGGGGAGTTGGGAGTGGGAGGCACCGTATTACGGTGGTTCTCCTCCTATCTCTCTGATCGGTCACAGTCAGTGTTGGCTGGTGGGCAGAGGTCGACCTCTAGACCCCTCATTTGCGGGGTGCCTCAGGGATCGGTCCTCTCCCCCCTCCTATTTAACATCTACATGAAACCACTGGGTGAGATAATTCGACGATACGGAGTGAGGTATCACATACCTCCCAACGACTGGTGAGAGCCCACAGGGTCAGTCTCCTCCAGGTCCTGTTGGCTAAACAGTGTCGGCTGGCAGGCCCTTGGGGAAGGGCCTTCTCTGTGGTGGCCCCGGCTCTCTGGAACCAGCTACCTCCCGAGATCCATACTACCCCCACCTTATTGGCCTTCCGTAAAGCCATTAAGACCTGGCTTTTCCGACAGGCCTGGGGCCATTGACCTCTGGTGATGAGAGACGAGGTCGGCCCATGAATGGTGGATGTCTGCAATTTTAATGTATTTTTAGTCTGCATTTTAAATTTTCTATTTATGTATCTTTCTGTTGTGAGCCGCCCAGAGTCCTTCAGGAGTTGGGCGGCATAGAAATGTAAATAATAAATAAATAAATAAACTATGAAACTAAAATTTACATAGGTCTATGGCTTAACACAAGGTGAGAACCCAGAATCTGTCAATGCATTACTCTAGGCAAGATAGACAATATGTTTCATTAACATCAAGCTATTGAGATTAATCTCATTTTGGTTTGTCATGCAAGGCAAGTACTCAGCTTGCTGGTCTCATGAAATCTAAACTCATAAAATGAGTTGTTGAAAATTATTTTACATAAAGTAATGTAAAATAGAATGAATGTTATATGCTTTAAAGTTAATTTACAGAGAATAGTAAATAATTAACATTCATTTCTTTTTCAGTAAAAATAAAATTTTAAAGATTTTGATTTTAAAAAAAGCAAAACCGAAGTTTTAGGCAAAAAGTAAAACATTGTGAAATAATAATTAAAATTGGATCATACCCTGATCAGATAGGTGAATACAATAGTGTTGAATCTTATGGATTTATGCCAAATGATCCTTTTAACCAAATTTGCAAAATATTTGTTTTGTCTGGGAAAATAATAGAGTGGAGGCAATCCGATTATACCTATTCTTACAAACATAATCTAAAAGGCAGCTAATTTTTCTTATTTATTTCATACCATAACTTTTATTTGGATAATAGAATTAAGAATTCTCAATGACACATTATTTCATATGAACCATGCCAAGATCGTAGTTTAAAATTAATTCCGTTACTGTCATTGATGTATTCTCCGGGTAGAAGCAATAGTCTGGAAATTATTTTCACTGAACTAGCAATTTTCAATTTACAAGGAGAATCCAGTCTTCTAATAATTGTGTGACATAAATCAGGCAGTGCTTATATAATATGAGGAGCTGCATCCTTCAAAAGTAGGCCATTTCATAACAGGTCAGGTCAGTTAAATTAGTCATTGTTCAGACTCCATTGCTAGACATGCTTATTTACAAAGAAAAGAGATTTGAATTTGTTTCCTTCCAGTAATAACTCATGTAGGATCATATGTTGCATAATCCCATTTAAAGCAATGAAATAAATTAAGCCAGTTGAATCATTCCTTTGATAGGCATAGGGGAGAAATTTGTATTTTAAGACAGCTTGCATAATTTTGCTTATTTATATCATACATAAAGTATTCTGTCTTTTGGAACTCCTACAGCTCCAACACTTTTGGCTGGGCATTTTTCTGATTAAGATAATGAATAGAGAAATTCTTCTTCTTCTTCTTCTTCTTCTTCTTCTTCTTCTTCTTCTTCTTCTTCTTCTTCTTCTTCTTCTTCTTCTTCTTCTTCTTCTTCTTCTTCTTCTTCTTCTTCTTCTCCTCCTCCTCCTCCTCCTCCTCCTCCTCCTCCTCCTCCTCCTCCTCCTCCCCTCCCCCTCCCCCTCTTCCTCTTCTTTTTCCTAGAGTTATTCCCGCAGGACAGGGTCTGCTTTTCAGCTTGATGAAAGCCATCTTGCATCATCAAATCCAGCATCTGGGTCATGTCTGCATTGACGAAGATGGCTATAGATCCATTAATTACAAAAAAAAAAAAACCCTGACCAACCAGCTTGTTGCCTGGGCCTGATGTCGCCTTGGTCTGTGTTCAGCACAGCACTGCCCTGCTGGGCAGGCAGTATCCAGTGGCACCACTAGGAGCAGCAGAGCTCATCACCTATAGAAAAATACATCAGTTGGAGAAAATATCCACAATACGTGTATTTTTGATAAAAATACTCAACTTAGGGAAATTTCCTTGTTGCAAGCAAGCATATATTACATGTATTAAAAATGCAAAGTAAATGAAGTTGCCTTAAGAGAAATGCACATGAAATATGTGTGAGAATTGAACATATTTTTATAAGCAAATTGATGTAGAAATGAGGGGGGGGGAAGACCAGAAATTTTACAAACTAAAAGAAATATTTTTTTACCTTATTTACCAGTTCTAATGACATCTCCATGTCATTGAAACTAAAACTTTTTTAGGTAGACGGAGGCCTATGCCACTATTGGTTTATAATAAACAGTGCTTTATAATTTTTCTAAAATTAAATAAAACCAGCATTTCACATTTTAGCAGGATTGTGCTTTTATGTAAGAGGTAGAAGTGTTGGTGGTGGCAGATTTAAATTTTCAATCTGGATAAGCACACTAGAGCAAATATACAGCTGCAAAGACATTCAGAAACTAATTTAATGTTTCTTTTTTCACTCTTTAAATTTTAAAAGGGCAACTATAATGGCTGTTTTTCTTAAAGGTACATCTATTAAGATACATCTATTACTGACATGAGTCTTTATTGATTAGCCCTTGGGCCATATCAAAGTGCAAAATTCCAGAAACAAATTATTACTAAAATTTGATAAAAACAATTTAAAATGAAATTGGAATAAAATATGATTTAAAATGAAGTTGGAATAAAATAGTCTAAAATGAAATTGAATAAAATACAATAATTTAAGATATAGATAAAATATGATAAAATTATATTTCAGTGTCACCCCTGCAATCTACCCCAATCAGTCCCACATATGCAGATCTCAACTGAACCATTTTTAAAAAAATACTGTGCTGTACTAAATGTTATTTTCTGGCGGCACATAAGGTAAGTTGTTTTGCTTTGGGGATCCCAATGGGTCATTCATTAGGTATATAGACCAAGGTACCTGTCTCTCACCCCCTTATACAAGCAACAATCAAATAGGATGTGAGCCAGGTCTTCTACCTCTTCCACTCCGCAAATGCAGAGACGCTCATTGTAGGGTATAGAGTGGAATCTCCCATATCTGACCATTGTGTCAAGCTGTTCGAATCTTGCTTGCGTAAATATCTCCTTTAAGATGTTTTGGCAGTTGTAACTTCAAATAGCTGTCTACTTGAAAAGTACATTTGTATTTACTCAGCCATTTCAAGTTACCCACCTTACTAAGGATAGCTATATCATTTTGTGCTTCTATATCCTTAATTCTTTGGGCAGCTCTTTTTTTGAGTTGTTCTCCTGTTACGCAAGAGACAGGAAGGCCACAGCTTCTTACAAAATTTGTTAGTTTGGTTAGTTTGGAGATTTGTGATTGTAATTTTATTTGCTCTAGTAGACATAACTTGGGGAGTCTATCAGTCTCCATTTCATTGACTTTGCACCAGTAGTTATATGCTCTAATTTTGGATAGTGCATGAATTGTATAAATTCCCAATTCAGCTCTAACTGCTGCAGCAGATGTTCTTGTATTTACACCCAAAATACAGCTCAAATGCTGGGACTGTGTTTGTTCTGGAACTGTGGTTGAGTATAGACCCCAAACTTCTGCTCCATACAAGAGCATAGGGGTAACCTTAGCTTTATAAACTTTAATTAATGGGGCTAGGGACCCTGGGTAACTATGGTTCTTTAGTTTAAGCAGTAAATTCAAACAGGCTTTTGCTCTAAATGTACTTCATTGATGATGGCAAGCCCAAGATCCAGTCTTGGAAAAAGTTACGCCTAAATATACAAAGGTTTTAACTTGTTCAATTGGTTCACCATCTAATTGCCACCTATGTCTCTGATGGTGTTTTCCAAACACCATTACTTTTGATTTAGATTTACTAATGATTAGGGAGTTATCCTGGAAATAAGAACTGAATCTTCTTAATAGCCTACGTAATCCTACTTGTGAATATGATAATAAAATCATATCATCAGCATAAAGCAAGCTGTTACAATAAGTATTCAGGATCATTGGCATGTGTACTATGGGATCCTTCATTAACCCTGGCAGGTCATTGATATATAAATTAAATAATAATGGGGCCACGATACACCCTTGCTTTAACCCTTTATTTGTGTGAATCCTGTTAGTCAGAGCCCCATTAACCTAAGGTGACCAGATGTCCTGCTTTTGGCGGGACAGTCCCGCTTTTGAATAATTTGTCCCGTGTCCCGCTGTGATTCAAAAAAGTCTCGCTTTTTGAATTTGCGCAAAGTGGATCTTGAGGGAAATGGCTGCGCCCGCACGCTAAAATCTCGCCAGCTCCGGGCCGGGCAGGGAAAACCCCCCACCGCACTTCGATGTGCCCGAGCGCCCAGTTCAGCGCCTCACACGCTCCGCTCCGCTTGATGGCAACAGCCAGGATTGCGCTTCCGGAGGCGTAGAGGGAGCAGCGGCTTTGGCGGGTCTGGCCGTGTCCTTTCCCGGGTCTGTCACATGGGGGGGAGGAGCGGAGGCGTGAGGCACCCGCCGGACACCGCCCTGGAGAGACCGGGCCCGGCTGGCAAGGACCAGAAAGGATTTTTCCTGCGCCGCCAGCCAGCTTGTCCTCCAGGCCAGACGCAGCAGAGGCGAGCCCCGGCCATGGCAGCGGTAAAGGCTGCGATGAAGTGGGGGTGTTTGGGGGGGTGCACAAAACTGCAGCAAAGCAATCCTGGGTTTGTGTCTCCACCTTTATTCACGTGGATGGCCTGCGGGATAAGAGAGACAGACCCCTCCCGTCTTGCTCCCCTTTTCCGAAGGATCACCCGGGGTCCCTTTTCAGAGCCCCACCCCACCGACTCAGCATGGGTCTTTAAGTGTGGAGCGGGCCGGTGGGGCTGCTAAGTGAAAGAAGGGAGAAGATCTTGAGGTTTTGGAGTGAAATCCGGAAGTAATGAAAGTCCTTCCCGAAGTCTTTTGTCCTGGCGCGGAAAGGGGAGGCGTAGATCATCACCCCCCGGCAATGGTGTCCCACTTTACCAATATTAAAATCTGGTCACCTTACATTAACCCCATACTGCACCCTCAAACAGGTACTTGTGTAAAGGGCTTTAATCAAAGCCAGGAGTCTATTTTAAGAGATTTTTTTAAAATTAGATTTATTATTAGAGTTGGAAGGGACCTTGTAGGTCATCTAATCCAACCCCCTGCTCAAGCAGGAGTTCCTACACCATTTGAGACAGATGGCAGTTCAGTCTCCCCTTGAAGGTTGCAAGTGTTGGGGCTCTCACAAGCTCCGCTGGCAAGCTGTTCCACTGGTTGATCACGCTCACCGTCAGAAAGTTTCTCCTCACTTCCAGGTTGAATCTCTTCTTGGTCAGCTTCCATCCATTATTCCAGAAGTGGGTTCCTACCGGAGCTTCCCGGTACGCAGCTCCGGTAGGGAGCGGTGGATTTTGCAATCGCTCCGGAGCCCTCTCTGCCGGTCCAACCAGAACATCGCCATTTTTTTCCAGTGATTTTTGGGCGATTTTGCTTCTGCACATGCGCGGAAGCAAAATCGCACCGAAATCTCACGCGCACGCGCGTCCCCTCGCAAGATTTCAGTGTGATTTTGCTTCGCGCTTGCACAGAAGCAAAATCATGTGAGGGGGCGCGCGTGCATAGCGAGCGCACACGCCCCCAAAGTGTTGAGATGCACGCGCATAGCTCCGGCAGCAAGGTAAGCGAGCAACCTGCCCCTGCATTATTCCTTGTTTGGCTTTCTGGTGCCATAGAAAACAGCCTGATCCCCTCCTCTCTGTGGCATCCTCTCAAATATTGGAACATTGCTATCATGTCTCCCCTGGTCCTTCTCTTCGCCAGACTGGCCAAGCTCAGTTCCTGCAATATGTATGTTTTATTTTCCAGACCCTTTATCATTCTGGTTGCTCTCTTCTGCACTTTCTCTAGGGTTTCAATGTCCTTTTTGTAGTGTGGTGACCAAAACTGGATGCAGTACTCTAGGTGTGGTCTGACCAAAGCTTTATAGAGTGGTACTAGTACCTCTCTGGTCTTTGATTGTATCCCTCTATTTATGCAGCTTAGGACTGCGTTGGCCTTTTTGGCTGCTGCTGCACACTGCTGTTAGTTTACTCCATAGTACTTGTGTGTTTACCATATCAAATGCTGCTGTAAGGTCTATAAAAGCAGCAAACAGGGGTCTCCTCTTATTTGCATATTTGGCAAGTTTTTAAAAAAGTTTTTTATTGTATTTCCATATGGACATTTCAAATATTTATCATCGCCTTTCAATCTTTTATACATTCATTTCATATTTATACATATTTCTTATATTTATCTTATTGCTTTATTTTAGTTCAGGATTGTTTTTTCTTCCATCCCCCCTTTATCTTATAGCCCCTCCGTCCCTTTCTTCTTTCCTTCCCTTCTTCTCCTCCTGAACTATTTTCTTCCTCTCTCTCCTCACCTCTTCTCTCCTTCCTTTCCTACCCTCTCTCCTCTCTCACCCCTCTTTTCTCTCTTCTACTTACTTTCTCCTTCTTCTCCCTCCTTTCCTCCTTCTTTGTTATATTTTCTCCCTTCTGGGATGGTTTTCCAGCAACCCTGAATTCTTGTACGTAATCTTATTTTATTCCCAATTATTCCATTTATAATCTTTTGCTTTAATTCTTTTCTTTTGATGTGTTTATCATTTAAAATCTTCCCAATTTCTGATTCCCCCCTTTTCTCCCCCTCCTTCCCCCTCCCTTTTCCCTTCCTACCCACCCCTAAACCCCTCCCCATCCCCTACCCTCTTTCAAATATTACTTCTGGGATATAACCTTATTCATATTCATATATATTTCTATAGGTTCCATATACCATAAATCACCTCTAAATACATCCATACATTTTCCTAGATTTATTCATTTTTTCCTAATCTTTACCACTTTAATCGTTTAACATCATCATCTAAATTTCTTTATCTAACATCCCTCATATTACATTTATCTTTCCCATATGTTTTATTACTTTTGGCCATTCCATCTTTTCCTCAATTTTATTTAAACTATTATGATTGCCCTTAATTTATAACTTACCACTGAATCTCCATCCATTGACTAATAATTTAATCAAATTCCCACTGTTCACCAACCTACTATTCATCATTACGTTTTTCTACATAAAATCACATTTTAAAATTATCTCAATCATTTAAACATCTCATCTCATCTAATGTATCCAAGTTTATTTTCATCCATCTTTACTAGTTTCATTATCCAATTAATTTTCACTTTTATAATATCATTTTATAACAATCCATCTTTTTCATTTACTAATATAACCCTTAATATTAAAATCTTATATAAATACCTTAAACTAAACATTTATGTAAAATTAATATCTAAGTATCATCAGTACTATTACAATGTATTTTATACCCCTCTTATTTTCTTAACCTCCTACTTTTCATCCATTATCCTTTAATCTCTCCGGTGTTCCATTTTTTAATAATCTTTCCTTTTCTCTTTTTTATCTTCCCCTTTTTCTTTCTCTTATTTTCATAAAGGTAACTTCTTTTCTTTTTCTTTATTTTCCTTTTTAAATATACTATTTGCTTAACTCTTAACTCTCTTTCTCCCCCACTCTTCTCCCTATTATCCTTTTTATTTTTTAGTTGATTCTTCTGTAACCAACATACAGAGAGAGGGGGGGGAGAGGGAGAGAGGGAGAGAGAGAAAGCCTTTGCCCTGTGTTTGTCTGGCCAACAAGAACAAAGTAAAGAGAACTTTTCATTTTATTTCTATTTTTTTCTCCTTCCCTCTCTGTACCCTTAAGTACAGCCCAAGTTTATGAGGAAACATTTTAAGTTCATTTACAAGAAAATTTTTAGTCTTGCACTTACTGTATGTGTTTAAATGATTTCATCTGTCCATCCTTTTCCTGAAGTATGTGAATCCAGTCCCCCCCCCCATCTGTGATGTCCCCATTTTGTTATAACTGGTCTATCTTTTAAATAACTGCAGTACTGAATTTTTTTTCTCTTCCTCAAACTCTGCCTGCAAGCTATCTATCCTTCCCCACTTGACCCTCCCCTCTAATCCTCCAACAATGCCGTTTCTGGGGAGGAGGGGGCCTTGTTCTCATGTCTTTCAGCCCTGCACAGATGACTCTGCAACCTGTGGAAGCAGATCACACTGACGCAGATGCTCCCATTCATTTGAGCCAGAGAATTGGGTTTGGATCCAGCCATCACAACAACCAGAGTGGAACAGACCTTCCCAAGCCTGACTGATCAGCCTTACCACCAAGCATGCCACCCAGCAGACATGAAAGAAAGAACCCTGAGATGGACAAGTTAAGACCAAAATACTCTTTTCAATCCCTAGAAGACAGCTGTAAAGACTATTGTGGAAAGGGAACTAAACTGAGACAGTGTAGGTCACAAGAAAAGCAAGACCAGAAAAACCAGACAAAACCAGACCAAAGCCATAGGGAAACTAGAAACTGCTAAAGAAATCAGGAATAGGGAAACTAGAAACTGCCAAAGAAATTAGAATAAGAAATAGAAACATAAAAACAGATATCCCTAAGAAAATAGCAAGCCAAAGTAATTAGAAAAGCCAGACACACTGGAAAAGGAAAAACCAAAATCATTATAAAATGCAAACAATCTACAGGACAGGCAGGAAGAAATAATTAAATTACAAAAGAGGAGATTGAGACATGGCACCAGGAAGAGATTAGCTCTAAAACATAACTTGGAAAAAGCAGACACCAAATTTGGAATAATAAAAAACACAAAACTTAAGGCTCATCCACACCTCTGCAGATTCAAACAGGCTAACATTTACCTCTTCCCCCTCCCACTGAGACCACTCCTGATATGGAGGAGAAAACAAATACAAACCAGGTTGAGGACTATTAACTACCACACAAAAGCCATGGAAATTAGACTCAAAAGAAAAGAGTATAAAAATGTAAAGTTTGCAATAAGAAATTGCTTGTTTGCCAGGAATGCTTGAGCTGAACCAGTCACTCCTTGCCTTCCTCCAATAAACTGCTTTTGGTAGCTGGCCTTTTCAAAATTATTTCTAACATTTGCAGAGAGTTTTTTCCAAGCCGGGAACAAACCAGGAATATTCTTCCAACACTATGTAAGGTTTTATTTCTTGTCTCATTTATATTGTAATCAGTTTAATGTACTCATGTAAGAATTGTATTTGGGAGTGGTTGGCACAGCAAGTTCTGAACACCTTCTGGACTTCTATCTGGGGGTAGGGAAATTTGTCCAGCATTTTATATTGTTTGTATTGTTTATATTTGTTAAGGAGTTATTGTGCTGTTGAGCACATACACAGCGAAATGTGATTGTAGTTGTGGTGTTGCAGTTTGATATGAATGCTATTCAGTCAATAAACAGAATATGTTTAGTATTTACAAATAGTTTACTTAAAGTAGTAGCAAAGTTCAAATAGGAAGTCCAAGTCATACACAGTTAGTCAGTCCATATGAAGAATCTTCTTCTTGCCTATCTTTGTTTTAACTAACAAAGATTACAGCTAACAATCCAGTTTACACTATCACAGGTAGTTACTCTTTCACAGCAACTCTTCACAGCACTTTCAAACAGTCACAAAGCAATTACTCATCAGTAAAGCAGTAGAGTTAATCAGCAGAGAGTCAGCACTCCGGAACACACATTCAAACACATTAATCACCACACAGAGACATTCTGAGCATGCTCTCTTGCTTCCTTATATAGCAATCAGCCTACAAGCATTTAAAGTGATATACACATAACATTGATTTGTGGCTTGTTCATATATTAGCAAACCAATTGTTTGAACAGGGTTCTAACACTATTCCCTGTATTGTAAAAGTAGCTGCATACACAAGCACACACAGAGACACACCATTCAGGATCAGACTGAGGTTATCCTCTTCACCTACCTCCACACAAAGCTGCTCCTAGCTTTCTGATATTGTGTGTGTGTGTGTGTGTGTGTGTGTGTGTGTGTGTGTGTGTGTGTGTGTGTGTGTGTGTGTGTGTGTGTGTTGTTTTTGCTCTGTGGCACTAGGGCCCAAGCAGTCACTCCCTGCTAATCTAAGGTGACCAGATTTTAACATTGGTAAAGAGGGACACCATTGACCGGGGTGGGTGGGTTCCTGATTAAAAATTATTTATTTATTTATTTTGGTCGTTTTTGTATGCCGCCCCACTCCCGTAGGACTCAGGGCGGCCATACAACTTTCTCTTCTTTCTTTCTTTCTTTCTTTCTTTTCTTCCTTCCTAACTTTTCTTTCTTTCTTTCTTTCTTTCTTTCTTTCTTTCTTTCTTTCTTTCTTTCTTTCTTTCTTTTTTTCTTTCTTTATTTCTTTCTTTCTTTCTGTCTTCTTTCTTCTTCCTTCCTTCCTTTCTTTCATCTTTCATAACATCTTTCTCTCTCTCTCTCTCTTTCTTTCTGTCTGTCTTCTTTCTTCTTCCTTCCTTCCCTTTCTTTCTTTCATCTTTCCTAACATCTTTTTCTCTCTCTCTCTCTCTTTTTCTTTCTGTCTGTCTATCATCTAACCACCCACCCACCCACCCATCTATCTATGTCTGTCATCTATCTATCTATCTATCTATCTATCTATCTATCTATCTATCTATCTATCTATCTATCTATCTATCTATCTATCATCTATCCACCCACTCACCCATCTATCTGTCTGTCATCTATCTATCTATCGATCGATCTATCTATCGATCGATCTATCTATCTATCATCTATCCACCCACTCACCCATCTATCTGTCTGTCATCTATCTATCTATCTATCTATCTATCTATCTATCTATCTATCTATCTATCTATCTATCTATCTATCCACCCACTCACCCATCTATCTGTCTGTCATCTATCTGTCATATCTATCTATCTATCTATCTATCTATCTATCTATCTATCTATCTATCTATCTATCTATCTATCTATCTATCTATCTATCTATCTATCTATCATCTATCTATCTATCTTCTATCCACCCACTCACCCATCTATCTATGTCTATCATCTCTCTCTCTCTCTCTCTCTCTCTCTCTCTCTCTCTCTCTCTCTCTCTCTCTCTATCTATCTATCTATCTATCATCTATCCACCCACTCACCCATCTATCTATGTCTGTCATCTATCTGTCATATCTATCTATCCATCCATCCATCCATCCATCCATCCATCCATCCATATCTGTCATCTCTCTCTCTCTTTCTGTCTGTCTTCTTTCTTCTTCCTTCCTTCTTTCTGTCTTCCTTCCTTCCTAACTTTTCTTTCTTTCTTTCTTTCTTTCTTTCTTTCTTTCTTTCTTTCTTTCTTTCTTTCTTTCTTTCTTTCTTTCTTTCTTTCTTTCTTTCTTTCTCTCTTTCTTTCTTTCTTTCTTTCTTTCTCTCTCTCTCTCTCTCCCCATGTTGAGAGTCCTCCCAGCAGAACTCGGGAGTTTTGGGCCAAAAGTGTTTTTCATACTGTGAGAAGACTGGAAGCTCTTGCTGGCCTCACTTGCCCTCACCAGGGCGGGGCCACTGCCCCGAAGCCCCGAGGTGCCCGAAACTGATCTGGAGCGGCTCCTGTTTTTGCTTTACGGAAAGGGAGTACAGGAGACGTCTTCAGCAGTTTTGACTGCCGCGTTCCCCTCCAGCCCTCTTCCGACCAGACAGACGTGCTCGGCTGTGTGGGGAGAGGTGGTCTCTGACCCTGGGAATTCAAGGGCACTTCAGGAGTCTCCAAGGCTGAAATAAACCCATCCCGCTTTGGAGGGAGGGTGGGAATGCCTTCCTGCTTCATTCATTCTTCCCACCGCGGCGGCGGGATGTTTTTTGTGGGGGGACCAAACTGGCAAAGAAGAGGGAAGCCACTTGGCGTGGGACGATTTTGGTCCAACTTAGCTAATTCTCCTGAGTCAATCCTCCCCTTTCCCACCTCACTCGCTTTTTTTTCTAACCGCCTCGGTGCCTTTTTCCATATTCGTGTAATCACTTGCATTCTCTCCCTCCCCTCCGACGCCAGCCTTCCTTCTCCAAGTCGCTGCTGCCCGCATGGGGCTAGCTAGCACTTACATCGCTCCCAGCCGGCGCGGCCACAAGACATGAGAGCGATGTAGAGGGCGCCCTGCTGGGGGGATTATGGCACGCGGTATCCCTGCCACTTGCTTGAAGTCGGTGGTCCTGGTAGGACAGGAAATCCTGATCCAGCTCTCCCGCTGTGGCCACCTGCTCTGGGCGGCCGTGCCCCCCCCTTCGCTGCTTTCCCCGGCTGCAGAGTCACCCTGTGCAAGCCGCCGCCGCCTCCTCCAGTGGAGCTCCTCTTCCTCCCCAGGCGCTTGGCGAACCCGCCTCTCTCCCCATTGCTGCCATCCCCGTGCCTCTCACCCCGCTCACCAGGCGCCTCTACTCTGCTGTCGCCTGCCGCTGCCTGGAGATCCTTGGGCACTCTGCGCCGTCTTCCGGCTTTCCTTCCGCGCGCGCTGCAGTCCCGCTTGGGCAGAAAAGCGTCACCTTTCCTGGCCATTGGATGATTGCAATGCGTCACTTACAATCATCCAATGCGCGATGTTTGGCGCATGCCCCACGGTTTGGCCACCATGGAGCCCGACATGCCTGCCTTAAAACTCCCTGAGTTTTAACTCCCCCCAATCTCGCACGCCCCCCTTTCAGGCCGATTTTTGGAAGGAATGCCCTAGTTGTGCATTCTTTTCGAAAATCGGGACTTTTTAGAAACGCAGCGGGACGCGGGACAAATCATTAAAAAGCGTGGCTGTCCCGCCAAAAGCGGGACGTCTGGTCACCTTATGCTAATCCCATGGGGGAGGGGGCAATTCCCCTCAGGCAATTCCCTCACTTGAAGAGATAGCAGAAAAGAGATCTCCACAACCCAAACCCTGACTGTGACTCACAAATGATGCTGCCCAGCTGCCCAGTAAAACAGGATATGTTGCACTGGTGGTCTCATTAGTAGGAGTCCCAGGGCTCATTGTGTATAATTTTAAAAATATTAAATAGTCAGGATTGTACACTGGCTAACCTCAAATTGGACTCACAAATCCTGGATGCAGTATAGTAAGAGCTAGGGCAGGTTCAAGAAACAACACTTGAAATGGGCAGCCTGTAATTTAAAGCAAAACCATGGCTGCGAAGAATTTTGGGACTTGTGCTTGCTTGAAACCTGACTGGAAGCTCACAGAAAGTGATATCTGACATCTGAAATTAATTGGCATAGAAAATTGGATACTGTAAATTTCTTTCCAGAACTTTTGCCCTGGCTGCTAGACCTTCATGGTTGGAAGCTCTCCTTTTGGGAGCCACCGAAGGAATCCATCTTCTGCTGCCTCTATCAATGCCTTCCCCTTTGCATCAGAAAAATTAAAAGCACCTATCGAGTCTCCCTGATCTGATCAATTTTTAATCTTTTGCCAAGAACGTGTGTGCCCCACTCACATGTTTTGGAAAAAAGGGGGGATTGTAGGAAGTTAACACCCACCCCTCTCCTAGAAAAAAGGCAGAATATTATATTTCCCTGGATGAGAAATGGAGAAACATGTTTTTTTTAGGCAGGAAGCAGACTCACTCTTAATAGCCCCCACCCTCCTCAATGGCCCACAGTTTAAAGTGTATTCTCTATTGTTAGTGCTGTAGTACAATTTAGGAATGTAATCTTGCCTATAGAATGCGGATGAGATTTCTAAATGAATGAAAGCTACTATTTTTTTCCCTTGATTCTGTTCCTTTTGACTAAACCCAAATCAGAATATCCACAGATTGAGAAGGGTCCATAAATTGGTACTGGGGAACTATTGTTCAGTAACTACTAGGACAATGACTATTACATGGGTTTCCTAAATTGTTGCCTACATTGATAAAGAGCCAAACAAAGGAAAACAAGTGAAATTAAATTCCAGTAAAACGGAAGCACTGTTGGTCAGCTGAATTATAAACCCATTTGCAACTATTTGGGATCATTTCCTTCTCTGGATAGTATCAAATTAGTGAATCAAGAAAAAAAAGATTAGATCTGAATACTGAGTTTGGACCTATAATAGATAGAGCTGCATTCCTTGAAAGAGTAGAAATGTTCCCAATCTTTGATGTCATTGGTGGTATTTATAATGTGGTGAATATTTTCATAATTAAGATTGATATGTCAGCAGATACTGTTTCTGTTTCTGTCCATTGAATTTGGCAGTAGTTATCCAAAATTATTTACATTTGCTTAAATCCTGTTTTGACTATTGCAATGTGTTCTGCAAGAGACTGCCTTTATACAGTCTGGAATGCAGTGAGAAGCTTATTTATCTTGCCTGTGGGAGAATCTGCTCCCATGTCATTCCCACCCTGTGGAATGCACTGCTTCAGGAATTTGATTTGGCATCCATTTTTCTTTCTTTCAGAAGAGGAGTCCATATGCCTCTCTTTTATAAGTGTTAATTATAAATTAGGTAACAGATTAACAGAGTTGGAAGGGACCTTGTAGGTCATATAGTGCAACCCCCTGCCCAAGCAGAAGACCCTACACCATTTCTGACAAATGGCAGTCCGATCTCTTCTTGAAAGCTTCCAGTGATGAAGCTCTCACAACTTCTGAAGGCAAGCTGTTCCATTGGTTGATTGTTCTGTCAGAAAATTTCTTCTTATTTCTAGGTTGAATCTCTTCTTGACCAGTTTGCAACAATTATTCCTTGTCTGGCCTTCAGTTGCTTTGGAAAATAGGTTGACCTCCTCCTCTCTGTAACAGCCCCTCAAATATTGGAACACTGCTATCATGTCACCCCGGTCCTTCACTAGACTAGTCATGCTGAGTACTTGCAACTGTTCATCATGTTTTAGTCTCCAGTCCCCTTATCATCTTTGTTGCTCTTTTCTGCACTCTTTCTAGAGTCTCAACATCTTTTTAATAGTGTGGTGACCAAAACTGGATGTGGTCTTACTAAGGCTTTATAGAGTGGTATTAGTACCTCACTTGATCTTGATTGAATCCCTCTGTTATTTAGGATTGCATTGGCTTTTTTGGCTGCTGCCAAAAAAGTATTGCATTCATGTTAATTTGCCTGTTATCTTTCACATTTTTTCTCATAATTTACTGACCTTGGGTGCTTAAATTGAATAGAGTGTTTGGATATTAATGAAACAAATAAAACAAAAGGCTAGATAAATATATGTATTAGCCCTGAGCAATGACCTTCACTAGAGAGGAATGGAGAAACTGCATGCCACTCTTAATTGCCTTTGATCACTGAAATATTGATAACATAATCAGGGCAAATATATCCAGGGGGATTGTTCTTTGTTCATCATTAAATGATGAAACACTTCATCCTCTTTTCTATTCAGCAAGTGTACAAGACTGCTTGAAAACCTAGTTCAAACCCAATGTTTGACCTAAAGCAGTGGCCCCCAATATTTTGGTCTCCAGGGACAGGTTCCATGGAGGATGTTTTTCTGTGGACCTTGGTGAATCTATGCTACCCAGATTCCACACATGGATGTGGCTTTGCTCGCTTGTGTGAGAAATCCGCAATGTTACTTCTAACAGAGACATTGCTTTATCTCCTGGGATGTCATTGACCCACCACATGTCCTGGAATTTTTGACATCATAAAAGTGTAGTGGCTTAATGGCTTAAAGATGCTGGAAATCTGCTCCAACAGTTCACTCTGCATCGTGTGGCAGAGTGAGCCCTATCAGTCGCTTCAGCTTCTGTCCACTTAGCAGATCAAAAACACTCACCAGGGAGTAGATAAATAGGTACCACTTCAGAGGGAAACATGGTGGCATTTCATGTGGATGATCAGCCTATGCTGATGCTGGACCTGCCCAGATGCGATGCTTGACTGTGAGGCAACATCAGTGGTAAGAGAAGGCCCCAGATGATGCCACAGCAGAGGTGGGTTCCTCCCGGTTTGCCCAAACCAGTAGCAAGCCACTGGTGATGTCACGATGACATCATGGAACCGGTTCTGTTGGTGCCGGTCTATGGACGCCGCCATCTTTTTTTGGGATTTTTTTGATTTTTTTTGGTCATTTTTCCAGGTTTTTTTCCTTCTGCGCATGCATAGAAGCTCAGTTTTGGGCGCCCTGAGCCAGCAGCTGGGTGGAAAAGAAGCCTCTAAGCTTCCAAGTTCAGCAGCAGGCTCGGTCCCTTCACAGGGTCACTTTTCTCCATGCCTGAAAAAGATCAAAAGGTGTGGAGCAGCCTTTAAGGACAAAGTCAGCATAGCTGCCTAGAGGTAAGGAAATGAACCACGGAGGGAAGGAGCTCTCTGGGATGGTTAAACAAGTGTGGGGAGGTGAAGGGGAGAGAGAAGAGAGAGTGCTGGGCAGGAGCCACAGGAGGAGGAGGGCAGCGGCTCTTCTTCTTCAGTTGGGAGGGCGGGAAAGCACCCTCAAGGTGGAGAAGGAAACGAGACCAGCCTTAAAAGCCAAATACTCAGCTGCACTGAAAGGCTTTGTTGGGGGGGAGCAGCCCATCAGCAGAGGTGCTCTCCAGGAAGGACAGAAGTTGCTCCCCCTGGAGCAGCGGCTCTGCATGGCCCGAGAGCCGGTCTCTGCCATTTGTGTGTGTGTGTGTGTGTGTGTGTGTGTGTGTGTGTGTGTGTGTGAGAGAGAGAGAGAGAGAGAGAGAGAGAGAGAGAGAGAGAGAGAGAGAGAGAGAGAGAGAGAGAGAGGTGAGAGAGTGTGAGAGAAAGAGAGAAAACAGAAAGACAGAGAAAGAGAGAAAGAAAAAGAGACTGAGAAAGTGAGAAAGAAAAAGAGAGAGAAAGAGAGAAAGAAAGAAAAAGGGAAAGAGAGAGAGAGAAGAGAAAGAAAGAGGAAGGAAGGAAGGAAGGGAGAAGGATTTGTAACAGTATGCAAAATTGCTCTGTGCTTCTGAGCAGCCTTCTTCTAAGGTAGCTAGCACAAATTTCCAGCGCTTCCCTCTTCATTTCTATCACCGACTAGCCTCCCTTGCCCACGTCTCTGGCTGCCCAAAGCAGAATGAAAAGAGAGACACAACGCGCACACAAAAACCTCAACTCCCTCTCCAGTTATCACAGCGAAAGAAACCGAGTTCAACACGCTTTCTTCCACCAATCTCTCCGGTATTAAAGCGATGGGGACTCCCGTCTCTCTCTCCTAGCATCAGATCGCACTAATGCAGCATACTGGCTGGAGAATTCTGGAAGTTGAAGTCCACAAGTCTTAAAGTTGCCAAGTTTGAAGACCTCTGCACTAAAGCAACCCCCAGCCTTGCCCCGATTACAGAAGGAGATACTTTTCACTTCCTGTTAGCTCATTTTCAATCTTTTCCTTTTCTGCAAGGAGAGAGAGAACGCAGCTCCTCTTTCCCTCCCTCACCCCCCACGCCTTCCCAAAGACTGCAACTTTGTCCCTCACACCACACAAGAACTTTCCCGTTCCAGATCTGACCAAAACACCTCTCACTCCTCCCCTCCCCACCCCACCTGATCGGAGAGCCAGAGAGATTTTGGAGAGACCTGCTCCAAACCCTAATTTGCTGCAGGAAAATGCAGGGGATGGCTTGGGATCGGGGCAGAGGGTGTTTATTTATTTATTTATTTATTTATTTATTTATTTATTTATTTATTTATTTATTTATTTATTTATTTATTTATTATTTATTTATTTATTTATTTATTTATTTATTTATTTATTTATTTATTTATTTATTTATTTATTTATTTATTTATTTATTTATTTTGGTTTTCTTATATGCCGCCCAACTCCTGAGGGACTCAGGGCGGCGTACAACAAAGATAAAATACAAGAACAACCAACAATAAACATTGCATTAAAATCAAATATAAAAATTAAAAATTTAATATTAAAAACCATTTAACAACCAGACATACCCGGGGGAGAGCTCAGATGGATTAGGCTCTACCCCCAGCCTGCAGGAAAAGCCATGTCTTAACGGCTTTTCGGAAGGCCACCAGGGTGGGGATGGTTCGGGTCTCTGGAGGAAGTTGGTTCCAGAGCGCGGGGCCCGCCACAGAGAAGGCCCTCCCCCTAGGGCCCGCCAGCCGGCATTGCTTGGCTGACGGGACCTGGAGGAGGCCAACTCTGTGGGCCCTAACCGGTCGGAGGGAAGTATGAGGCAGAATGCAGTCCCGGAGATAGCCTGGTCCTAAGCCATGAAGGGCTTTAAAGATGATGATCGACACCTTGAATTGCACCCGGAGACCAATGGGCAACCAATGCAGCTGGCGGAATATGGGTGTCACGTGTGCCAAGGTACACCCACCACAGCACGCGCAGCCGCATTTTGCACCAACTGAAGTCTCCGGATACTCTTCAAGGGTAGCCCCATGTAGAGTGCATTGCAGTAGTCCAAGCGGGAGGTGACAAGGGCATGAGTGACCGTGAGTAGAGCCTCCTTCTCCAAGTATGGCCGCAACTGGTGCACCAGGCGAACCTGTGCAAAGGCCCCCCTAGCCACAGCAGTAAGATGATGGTCCAATTTTAGCTGTGGGTCTAGGAGGACCCCCAAGTTGCGGACTCAATCTGAGGGAGTCAGTTTCACTTCCTCGAGAACCAAGGAGGGACAGTTGTCATAGTCCTTAGGAGGCAATATCCAAAGCCACTCAGTCTTGTCGGGGTTGAGTCTGAGTCTGTTCCTCCCCATCCAGATCCTAACGTCGTCCAGGCACCGGCACATTACATCAACTGCCTCACTGAATTCAGACAGGGTGGTGATGTACAGCTGGGTGTCATCAGCGTTCTGGTGAAAACACACCCCATGTCTGCGGATGATCTCCCCCAGCGGTTTCATGTAAATGTTAAACAGAATGGGTGAGAGAACCGACCCCTGAGGCACCCCGCATAACAGGGGCCTAGGGGACGATCTCTGCCCTCCTGTTAACACCGACTGCATCCTATCGGCGAGATAAGAGGAGAACCACCGCAAAACGGTGCCTCCCACTCCCAACTTGCTGAGACAATGCAGAAGGATACCATGGTCGATGGTATCGAAAGTCGCTGAGAGGTCAAGTAGCACCAGGATGGAGGAATTTCCCCCATCCCGGGCCTGCCAGAGATCATCCATCAGAGCGACCAAGGCAGTTTCTGTACTGTAGCTGCGCCTGAAACCCGACTGATAGGCATCTAGATGATCTGTTTCATCCAAAAGTCGCAGAAGCTGAGTAGCCACCACCTTCTCCACAACTTTCCCTAAAAAAGGTAAGTTGGAGACCGGACGATAGTTCTTCAAGTCAGCTGGATCCAGGGAAGGCTTCTTCAGGAGGGGTCTCACCACCCCAGCTTTTTTTTTAATTCAAAAAGTTTTATAAGTACAGAGTACAAGCATTTTTCATTTTTCTCCCCCCCATCCCCCCTACCCCCAACCCACTCCCTTCCCTCCCCCCTCCCCCTCCGGACTTCCCAGAGAAAGTACAGGGCATAATATTCAATAAAATAAATTTAAATTAAGTTAAAACAACTTCTTAATTTCCCCATTTTTTGGAATCTTTAACTCTGAATTTTTCTAAACTATTCAAAACATAATCGGAAGAAGGATAAAAATAATAAAAAATAAAGAAAATAAATAATTAAAAAGAAAGTAAACAATTAAAAAAACCTCATACAACATCTCATACTATAATTCACATCTCTAAACCTCTATCTTTTACATAATCTATATTAATAATTATAAAAGAGAAAAAAGAAAGAAAAAAAGAAAAACAAAAATAGAAGAGAAACAAAGATGAACCTCAAGAACTAAACTTGATCATAAAATCAAACAATATTAATAACATAATATTACAATATATCAAAATGTTAACTTCCCAATATAATATATATATATTAATAATGATAAGGAAAAAGGAATAAAAACTAACCCCTTATACTTCAAAACCCTTAAACTTAAACCTAAAGTCCAACAACTTATTAATAACATAATATTACGATATATCAAATTATTGGTTTCAGAACATATAATATATATATTAATAACAAAAGTAATGTTTATACCTAGTCACAATACCTCAATATTTAAAATATTCTACCAAATTATTTATTCCCATAGTTTTTTTTAAAAAAAATTAAAAAATCAAGCCCAATATTAATAACAATATTACAATATATTAAAATATCAACTTCAAAATGTATCATATATATAATAATAATAACAATGAAAAATGAGTAAAACCTAACCCCTTATACCTCAAAAACCTTAAACTTAATCCTAAAATCCCACAAAATATTAATAACATAATATTACACTATATCAAATTAATATAATGTAATCTAAAAAGGAACAAATTTCAACACCATCTGTCTCTTGACAATTCCAAATCTATCAATTCACCTCCCATCTGGCCGCAATCCTCCATCTCCTTTTCTACGTTGCAAACAACTGTCTGACTCTGCCAATCACTTGATTCTTTGGAGTTATTTCATCTTAGACAAATTATAGATTTCAACACCATCTGTCACTTGACAATTTCGAATCTATCAATTCACCTCCCATCTGACCCCAATCCTCCATCTCCTTTTCCATGTCGCAAACATCTACCTGGCTCTGCCAATCACTTTGAATCTTTGGAATTATTTCCTCTTGGACAAATATATCTGCATTTTTCTTCTCCTCCTCCATCATTTCCATGCTTCTATCCTCTGGAATTTTAGAAATATCAGCCTTTAAAACGTTGATATAGAATTGTGTAGCTTTCTTTGTTGTGTTAAGCCCGTATCTTTTTCCCAAAAATTTCACAATCACTCCTGTTGGTGCATTCCATTGATATTGTAGATTTCATTTTTTTAGTTCCTCCACCAAAAAGGTAAATTCTTTCCTGGCTTTAAGCATCTTAGCAGGAATTTCTTTCCATATCCTTATTTCCTGACCATCTACCTGAAGATTATTCTTGAAGGTCGCCTGTGTAATTCTATTCCGCAGAGCTCTTGTAGTAAAATATATTACAATGTCCCTTGGCAGGTGGTTTTGTTTTGCATACCAAGAGTTGACTCTATATATCTTATCAATTTGCATAGCCAATTCCTGTTTAGACATTCCAGACACCTGCTCCAGGGCCTTTACCATCCTTTCTTTCAAATTTTCAAATTTTCCCTCTTTCAGGCCCCTAACTCTTATAGCAAATTTCATCTCTCTGAATTGAGACATCAACACCTCTGTTTCCAAATTTACTATATCATTTTGAACCTTGGCTATGTATTCCTCTGAAATTGTCAAAGCTTGCTTATTTTTTTCCAAATCCTTCTCCAAAATCTCCATATTTGTTGCTAATCCTTTACAAACTTTCAACACATCAGCTCTCAGTTGTAAATTCATTTTCTCCAAAGCAGCCTGCATTTTTTTATCTAATTCATTAATTTTTGAATTGAAATCCATAATCAGTTCATTTTTCATGATTTTCAAATTATTAAATAAAGTTTCAGGTGTTAAAGACTTTAATGATGTTAAATCAGGCATAGATTGCATCTTTGAAGTGTGATCAGAAAAATACTCATTTCTTTTATTCACAACACTCTTTCCAGGTTTAGAAGCCATTTCAGTATTCTCAGAAAAAAAGGACAAAGAAGAGGAAAAAAAAACCCAGAGCAAACTCAACAAAGTTATTCCCAACTCCAAAGCCAGTTAGTCTTTTATCTTTTATACAGCTGTAAATTTAATCAGGAGACAAACGGAAAAAGGATCATTTCTCCAGCTCAAAGGTTTCCATAGGGAAGAACTGGTAACAAAGTAAAAGTAACTTTCTCTTTCTCTTCCACGCCCAAATCTCCAATCGCCATATTGTTGCTTCTTCCTTATTAGGCTACTTTGTTGCTTCCAAAGTAAATTCCAGCAATGGAGTTAAAGTCAAAATTAATGCCCTTCTGGACTCCTGCCTTTCTCTGGCTGCTCTCTTTAGGTTTAAAATAGTTATACTTTCCTTTATTTCAGTAGCGGTGGTCGTGACATCTTGCTCCGCTTTAAGCGGAGGCTTCCGACTTCCCAGAGGAACAGACAGGCTCCCTGGGGAGCCCTCCCCCTTCGCGCCCTAAGTTGACTTCTAGGGCACTAGGGGGGCTCTACCCAGCCTGTCTTGCTCTCATCTCTCCCCTTCGCCTGGGGAGAGATTTTCAAGCTGCCAGACAGCTGTTCTGGCAGCTTTTACAGGGAGCCGAAAGGACGCCCGACAAGGAGTGCCAGCGACGTCGTCGGAGCCAAAACCGGAAGCCCTCCACCACCGCAGCTTTTAACGACTGCGGTACGGATCCCTCCCCCAAAGAAGCGATGACCACCGCCTGGATCCAGCCATGTGTCACCTCCCTGCTGGCCGAAACCAACCAGGAGGGGCACGGGTCCAATAAACAGGTGGAGGCACCCATCTCCCCCACAGCTCTGTCCACATCCTCGGGAGAAACAGGCCCAAACTCTTCCCACAACAGTGGACTAAGACTTGCCCCTGTCAACTCCATGGGCTCTGCCCAGCCAGAGTCCAGGTTCAACCAGATCTGAGCGACTTTATCTGACAGAAACTCTGCGAATTCCTCAGCTCTGCCTTGCAAGTGTTCCTCGCTCCCCCCTTTAGCAAGGATGGAGCGAGTCACCCTAAACAAGGCGGCTGGGCGAGAATCTGCAGACGCAATAAGAGCGGAAAAATAGGATCGTTTTGCCGCCCTTATCGCCACTAAATAAGATCTGATGTAAATTCTTAATAGTGTTCGGTCAGATTCGGTTTTGCTGGACCTCCAGCGGCGCTCCAGACATCTCTTCTGGCGTTTCATCTCCCGGAGCTCCTCGGTAAACCAGGGAGCTTTCCGGGATCCACTGCCGCGGAGAGGTCACAAAGGCGCAATTCGGTCTAAAGCCCCTGATGCTGCGGTGTTCCAAGCAGCCACCAGGGAATCAGCCGAATTGTGTACCAGGGTTTCAGGTATTTCCCCAAGTTCCCTCTGGAATCCTTCCGGCTCCATTAGGTGCCTGGGGTGGAACCACCTAGTCGGTCCCGCCTCCCTGTGGGGGAGGAATGGGGCTGCGAAATCCAACCTCAGTAGGAAATGATCTGACCATGACAGTGAGGTGATGACTATGTCCCTTATCTTCAGATCATCTCTCCACTGCCCCGAGAGAAACATTAGGTCGAGCATGTGACCACCCTCATGAGTCGGACCCTGGATTACTTGGGTCAGGTCCATGGTTGTCATGGAATCCATGAACTCCTGAGCTACCCCAGAGGTTTCGCCAGCAGAAGGCAAGTTGAAGTCCCCCAGCACCATAAGCCTAGGGAACTCAACTGCCAAGCCGGCTACTGCCTCGAGCAGCTCAGGCAGGGCCTTACTTACGCAGCTGGGAGGCAGGTACGTTAAGAGAAGGCCCACCTGTACCCCTAAGTCCAACTTCAGAAGGAGCGTCTCACACCCAACGATCTCCGGGGCAGGGATCCTACGAGGATGCAGGTTTCCGCGCGTTATTATTGCTTATAATTTAGGATTGCATTTGATTTTTTGGCTGCTGCTGCACACTGCTGGCTCATGTTTAGCTGGTTGTTCACTAGGACTCCAAGATCCCTCTCACAGTCACTGCTATTAAGCCTGGTTTCACCCAGTTTATATGTATACTTTTGGTTTTTTTTACCTATGTGTAGGACTTTTCATTCTATTTTTCTCCTTTCATTGAGCTGTTTATTTACAGGGTTTTTTTTTAGTTTGAGATACTCATTGCAGAAGGCAATCCCAGGCTTAAGATATATTTTACATATTATATCATTAAAATGCAATCCAACAAGAGTCAATCAGCTTTATCAATCATCATGTCCAATCCAAATATTCTGCTCCTTTGTGTCCCTAGCTACTAATACTTGTTAATAAAGATTATCTAGCTTTGGGCATTTATCTCTGGAGCCTTTGACTATAGTTAATATTTCCAGACAAGATTTTCATTCATAACATCTACAAAGACTATGTTCAACTAATATGTATGTTGACAACTGCAGTCTTCCTTTCTTAGTTTGAATAAACACCGTTTGGAAACAATGTGATGTAAGGAAAGAAAAGATGGTATGTAGAGGTAAGAAAATATGAGGCTCAAGAGACAAGTTTAAAATAGTGTAACTCAGCCAGAAATTATTTGAATTATATAGAATGGTCCAACAATAAAAAAGAGATACTTGGAAATGCAACTTAAGAAATATGCAGCAATTGCAACAAGTAATAGTATATATCCAGAATAGAAGATTGAGTAAATTTAAGCAAGAATCATTTCCCTCTATATGTCTTATAGCAAGGCGAACATAGCAAGGCGAACTCAGCAACTGTACTTAAAGTACACTTTTTAAACAGGAAATATTTGATGGAAAGATAGTATCCAGAAACAATTTTAATGTTTATAAATAATTTGACATAAGCACTTGTAGGTACAATGGGAGAACAATATTGTTTCTTACATTGTTTTTGGTTCCCCCCCCCATAAAAATCATGTGCATTTATTTTTAATAATAATAAATAGAGGTAACATCAATATAATGTTGAGAATTTGGTAATGATTTACAATTACTCATGATGATTATATGAGTCTAGTTTAAACATTCATCTATTTAATGAAAAGAATACTGGATTTTAAATTTTATGACAATTGTTCATTTTGTTTACTTTGTAATATTTTATTTTCCAGCCACTGTTTTTTCTCCTTTTGTTTTTTTTATGTAGACCTTTATTTATTTCTTAAATGTTTTTAAATTAATAGAAAATCAGAATTAGAATCAGAATAGAATGGAAGAGACACAAGAGTCCTTGGATGTCAGGCAGTGATTTTATATTGCCTGTTACATGTATATGCAGGGGGATGCATCCCTATCAAATATAATGGTTTATTCCTGAGCACGTGATTAATATGTTCCTAGTACGCATGTGTACATTCCTTTCTTTCGGTCTTTCCTTTTCTCTTCAGCTTCTGTAAGGAGCAACACCTATTTTATATCCAAGATGTGATTTATTATTTTTGTACCGAAATAAATATCTTATACCTTAGCATTTACACTCTGGTTTATTTTGATAATGTCAGAGTTTCAGGAAAAGATTCATTTCGCCTCTGATGAGAGTAATTCTTATCTTAACATGGTAGCAGAGGTTTGGTTCCTGAATCTTAATTAATTCTGACAGATTTATTGCGTTTAGCCTAGTAAGATAAAGATAAAAATGTTTTTGGCTGTTTTGAAGTGAAAAAGCCATAAATCTACTAAAAATGTTTTCTCCGGAGAAAGAACTCTTACTCCTCCTCGACCAGCTGGTTGAAGAAACACAGACACCTCAAGAAGCACCCTATTTGCCTGCATCTTCTCCGCTCTTAATAACTGCACCGAGACAGACTGACATCGCATCTCTGCAAACTTCTCCGGCACCATCGTCTCCCACGCCTTCAATTACAGCGGCAGAGGCATTAGAACAAGAAAAAGAATTTCAAAGGTCAGTCAAAGTCAAAAACACACATTTTTCCCTGGGTGCTAGTTCAACTCAAATGGGGGCCATTCCAAAGATTACTCATTATGAGCCACTTCTGACTCAATTGCTTGAAAGTTTTTCTGAGGGAGCCCCCTCAACTAACGTATCAGTCACAGAAAAAATTATTGATACATGCCACAAAGACCTTCTTGCTAGTAAAGACAGAGAAATTGAATACTTAAAGAAGCAGTTACTAGAAAGCCAACGCCCATATGAAAAACAAGATGTCTGCCAGCTTTCTCATATTTCAAAAACTCTTCCTGGGCCTTCTCTTCCGGTCTCTCCAACATTAGAGTCCCACCCCAAAATGGGTGTTACCTTTCATTTGCCGGAAGGGACATATGACTATACGTCAATAGGGGCTGGCTCTGATCAAAGATCTTATGAACAAAGATACTCTCCCAAAAGTAATGTTACAGTGCCATCTGGTGGACAAAATAATAATATAACAGAAACCATGTTTGAAATTTTACTAAAAAGATTAGATCTTCTGATGTCAGGCACAAGACAACCTTTGTCACCTATGCCACCTGAAAGTTTTGGATCGCAGTTTGCTCCACCTACACCTTTAGCCCAACAACAATCTTTTCAGCCTGCCCAAATAATACAGGCACAAAGTGCACCACCCATTCCTATGGCTGCACAAATTATGCAGCAGACTCAAGCTGCTTCACAGGCTGGAATTGCTACAACCCCTGCTGTTCCAACTACACAACAGCAACCCCAAATGGGACAATTGCTTATTCCAATGCAAGCTCCTACGCCTGCCCCAACTGTGGCCCAGTTAGTGCCAATTTCTCCACCGCCTGCTCCTATGCAGCCAGCTCCTGCTGCTGCACCAGCTGCTGTACAACAGCCAGCCCAGGCACCACCACCTGCTCCAGTGCAGGCTCCTTTGCCGCCTCCTCTTCAACCCCAAGTGGGTCCACAGGCAATTCCTCAAGCCCCACACTTGCAGCGCCCCCTAGCTGCAACACGTCTTCCAAATAGAAGACCCCCAAAGAGGAGATACACTTCAAGATTGCTACGTTGCCAATATTGTGATCGTGTAGGTCATACAAGCAGAGATTGTCGTAAATTGCAATGCACACAAGTTCCTGTCCAGCCCAGAGGAACAGAATTCAGGGCTCAGTACCAACCCAGAAGCACAACCTACAGGAGAAGTGCATCCCTGCCCAGAGGAACAGTCTTCAGAGACAGCAGAAGCAGAGGTGGCAGCCAACGTCGCCCAGGTCCAAGGCGCGACCCATTTGGCCCAGATGCCACTCTTGCCATCACATAAGCTGTCCAACCCTGTCAACAATTTGATAGACATTTATTGTGGACTTTGGACTCAGGTGCCTCAATTAGCATTACTTACCAAAAGCACCTTTTCAAAGAAATGCATGCACCAGAACCAGAACTTCGTGAACTTTATTCATTCACTGAGCATCCTTGCAAAGTCGAAGGAAAAGGGACTGTTTACATTGAAGAGTTAGATACACTGGTTCCAGATGTTTATTATGTTCCTGCTGCAGCTTTTAATTTGCTCAGTTATACCCATTTAATCAATATTTTAGATTTTCAGATTCATCATTTTAAGAACGCAAGCTACATTGTTAAGAATAGTATGATTGTTGCAGACACAATTGTGATTGCTGGAGTCTTCTACTTAAGGCCAAAACCTGAGCCTCAAAAACAAGCAAGTATAATACCTTCCATTAATGGCAATGCAGGCCCAGAGAGAGCTGTCCAAGAGAGAGATCCTGTGATTGCCTCACTGACTCCTAAAATCAAACCTAAGGTTCCTAATTCAAATGTTAACTTTGTTAATTATCTTACAGGCAGACCCTTACAACTGTATACATACTGTATACATAAATGGCATAGGAGAATGGGGCATGCCAGTTTTGACGTCTTTAAACGAATGCCATTGTCTGCCCAAGGTTTAAATTTTAAAGGTACATTTGGATTGTGCTGTTTGCAAAAAGGCAAAATCAAAGGCAGCAGCCATTCCAAAACATGCTATACGTAAGTCAACACACATTTTTGATTTGGTTCATACTGATATTGTGGGTCCTTATGGCCCAACTATTGGCGGTAAAAAGTATTTCTTAACTATTGTTGATAATCATTCTAGATATGGTTATGTCTTTCCTATGAGAGAGAAATCTGAAACGTTTCAGATCTTCAAAGACTTTGCAATACAGGCTTTCAATCAACATGGGGTGAAGATCCGCAGAATCCAGAGTGATCGTGGTTCTGAGTTTATGTCACAATGTTTCCAGGATTGGATGCGCAGAAACGGTATCATTCACCAAACATCCGCCCCTTCAACTCCAGCTCACAACAGAGTGGCAGAACGACGGCAAGGGGTTCTCCAAACCATGATGCGCTGCCTTCTAGAAGATGCTAATCTGAAACATTCATTTTGGGGCGAAGCAGTTAAGTATGCAAACTACCTTGTTAATCGCACTTGGAGTAGTGTGATTGACCAAACACCTTTTTACATGCTGAATGGCTACCAGCCAGTCCTTTCTAATTTACACATCTTTGGTTCATATGCAATGGTGAACATTCCATTAGCGCTTAGAAGAAAAGGCGGACAAATTGCTAAGAGACTGAGATATATGGGCATTGATGACAATTCGAAATGGGGGAAATTCATTGACTCTAATAATATGATTACAATTTATAATTCTGCTAACTTTGAAGAAGATTCAGATTGGTCCAAAATACATTCTAATGATCCTGGAGTTTATTTTCCCAGAGATGATTCATCCAACATTCCATCTTCACTTGCCGCGGACGCTCATGCTAGCGACATCGATGGAGATGAGGAAGATGAAGAAGATTGGACAACCGCTCCAAGACGTTCCAAGAGAACTACAAAAGGTATTCCTCCAAAGAAATACACCTTGCAATGCACAAACAGACCACCACCATTGGTCTGTAACGTTACACTTCCACCAGAAACTTATGCTCAAATCAAATATCTTTCACAAGATGAACAAGATAAATGGCACACCGCCATGCAAGTTGAGATGGACAGTCTCCAGAATCTCAAGGTATTTATACCTGCAGCACCTCCTCAAAACAAGAAAGTCATTGGCACACGATGGGTGTACAAAATCAAACAAAAACCAGATGGTGAACTATTATACAAAGCAAGACTAGTAGCACAAGGTTTCGCACAAAGTTATCCTGATGATTACACAAACACTTACTCACCTACAGTGCGGACTGAAAGTGTGAAAATAGCCTTAACTACAGCTTCCATTCTTGGACTTGAAGTTTTCCAATTTGATGTTGAAACTGCCTATCTACATGCAGACCTAGATGAAGAAACCTACGTGAAGTGTGCCCCCGGATTCCGTGACAACCTCCGTGGCCGAGAAGGGGACACGTGGATTCTCAACAAAAGTCTTTATGGTCTGAAACAATCAGGTTTGATGTGGTATAACTGTCTCAAAGACAAACTAAATTCAATGGGCTTTATTAAGTCCGAAACTGATGAATGCGTGTTCACAAAAAGGTTTAGGGATGCATATGAAATTGTTCTTGTTTATGTAGATGATATTGTTTACATTGGTCCTAACAAACACATGAGTGAAATTTTTGTTTCAGGTCTGAAGAGATTCTTCACATTGAAGTCACTAGGTCACATCAATGATTATTTAGGTGTACAGATTGAAAAGACACAGAAGGGGTTTAGCCTCTCACAACAAGCCAAGATAGAACAACTCCTACACTATTGCAACATGCAAGATGCTACACCGACACACACTCCTATGCAAACAGATTTTTGTAATCTGAAAGATGAACAAAGTCCTGAGTTCAAGGATCAAACACTTTATCGCCCAGTAATTGGTTCACTACTATACATTAGTGGTTGGACTAGACCAGACATAGCACTTAGTGTCAATTTGTTGTCACGACATGTAGGCAAAGCCACAGAATTCCACTGGTCATGTATGAAGAAGTTACTGAGATACCTAAAATACACTCAACACATGAAATTAAAGCTAGAACCTACACATTCTGATTTTGCTGACTTGTATTGTTATGCAGATGCTGACTGGGCAAGCGATAAGGAATCAAGAAAAAGCACATCAGGTTTCATAATGTACCTGAATGGATGTCCCGTTCATTGGAACGTGAGAAAACAGAGTTTTGTTTCCTGTTCTTCCACCGAGGCGGAATATGCGTGCATTTCTGACGCTAGTAATCAGTTAACTTGGTTCTATTCTTTAGTTACAGATATCTGGACCAAACCGAAGAAGCCAATCACCATGATGGAGGATAATCAATCAGTTGTTTACATTTCAGAAACACGTTTCACAGGTTCTAGGTCCAGACACATTGACATTCGTTATAAAAATGTTAGAGATTTAGTAAGACAAGGTTTCATTAAGTTAGAATATGTGCCAACAGAATATCAGATAGCTGACATCCTGAACAAACCGTTGCCCACAGCAAGACATGAATCTTTAACATATCTAATGTGTATAGAGTGATATAAGCATATCCATCCAACAGACAAAGAAGGGGTGTCAGGCAGTGGTTTTATATTGCCTGTTACATGTATATGCAGGGGGATGCATCCCTATCAAATATAATGGTTTATTCCTGAGCACGTGATTAATATGTTCCTAGTACGCATGTGTACATTCCTTTCTTTCGATCTTTCCTTTTCTCTTCAGCTTCTGTAAGGAGCAACACCTATTTTATATCCAAGATGTGATTTATTATTTTTGTACCGAAATAAATATCTTATACCTTAGCATTTACACTCTGGTTTATTTTGATAATGTCAGAGTTTCAGGAAAAGATTCATTTCGCCTCTGATGAGAATAATTCTTATCTTAACAATCATGTAGTCCAACCTCCAGCCCCATGCAGGAGTCTAGTATATTGACTCATGGTATGGAAGAGTTGAAAGGATCTGTAGTATGGGTGTGATGATTATAACAAGATTTGGTTTGGGCCCCAATTCAGTGATGTAAAAAATAATCAGTTTCAGTTCAAACCAATCAGATATGGTCATAATTCAAAATGAGATTGAGAAAACAGAAGCTTTAGGCCTGCTCTGTCATTGACTTAACAAAGGATTCTGAAGCAAAGAAATCCAGCAATCCTACCCAAACCCAATAGCCAACCATGAGTAAATTCAAAATGAATTCTTCATTGGTTATATTGCTAGAACATGCTAATTCATAGTTAACATATTCCTTGTTCATTAAACTTACCAAAAAAAATTTGAGTTCACAACCACATTGAGCTGTAAGCTAACATCAGAAGTTGCATTTGTTAGATTATTGGCCAGTATGCAGCTCAGTGTGTTTGGTAAACTCCATTCATGACTAGAGTTCTTCTAAATTATTCTAAGTAAAGGATGTCTGTTCTTTAATTTGACTGCAACTTTAGGCCTGAATACTCAAATGCCTTTATCATGTAGAATCTAGTAGGGTTCAGAATGAAGACATAAGAGAGGTTGAATCCTGATATAAGGATAGCTTTAGATTAAGGCCAAGCAGACATTGGCCTAAGATGCCAAAGCTTAGGGGATGCCAGTGCCCCATCCTGGCTTCTGCATTATTTTACAAATGCAAATATTTGCATTGGTGAGAGATGGTGCCATCAGTCAATGTCCAGTATTGCCTTGGACATGTCTTCCAAGCCCCAAGCAGCCTCTATTTTAGAAATATACACAGTCTAGGCATAATATGTTTGAGCAGCAAAAACTGCTCAAACTAGATACTAGTGGTGAATTTCAGTTTTTTGTATTTTTTGCTAGCTACTATTTTGTGGTCCAGATGTTATATCTTGAAAAACTTGGGATATAATTCAGTGGTGGGTTTCTACCAGTTTGCGCCATTTCGGGAAAACCAGTAGCAGTCACCCGGTCGCTGTTCGCTCACCCCGCCCACCCACCCCGCCACTTCCTTTTCCTCTTCACCTCCCAGGCGGCTTGCCTGCCTAAGCTGCCTTCCCATGTGGTGCCTGCCTGTGCCCCAACTGAGCTTCCTCCTCCTGCCTACAGGTAAGTTGCACTAGCCCCTCCCTCCCTGGAGCTTGCTGCGCACCCCCATCCCCACTGGGCTCCCGACCTTACCTTCCTCCCACAGCTGGTGGCAGAGGGGAAGGCATACCAGCACCCACGAGGAACGTTGTGGTTAAGGAGGACCACTCCTCGGCCCCAGCCATGCATTTTCAAGCCCGGGCTATTACAATAGCTTTTCACTCCAAGCAGCCTGGGCTTGAAAACACATAGCTGGGGCTGAGGAGCGATACTCCTTAACAACCTCCAAAACTGCTCCAAGCCTCAGTTCCTCATGGCACTGAAAGTACCAGCCTGGCTGTTTCTCTGTGCCTGGCTTTCCGGATCGATCCCCAAAGCGCCGTGTATTTGTTTTTCTGATTCTGAAATAATGTGCTTTCATTGTTACTCTCTCAGAAGAAGGTTTTTTAAAGTCCTAACCAGGGGATAAAATAATGTGCTGAAGCTGTTCCGAATAAGTTTTTTTCTAGCCCTAACCAGGTGCTAACGATCTTCCCAGCTCTTACTGGCTTGCAGGTTCTTTCATTGTTATTCTCTCAGAAGAAGGTTTTTTAAAGTCCTAACCAGGAGATAAAATAATGTGCTGAAGCTGCTCCGAATAAGTTTTTTTCTAGCCCTAACCAGGTGCTAACTATCTTCCCAGCTCTTACTGGCTTGCATGCTCTTTCATTGTTACTCTCTCAGAAGAAGGTTTTTTTAAGTCCTAACCAGGGGATAAAATAATGTGCTGAAGCTGACCAGACTAAGGACGCTAGCCAGATGAATACCTGGTAGGCAGATTGTTTTCCCCTATTTTCCTCCCCAAAAACTAAGGTGCGTCTTATACTCCGGTGCGTCTTATACTCCAAAATACGGTAGTTTTTCTCAATGTTCTCGTTCAAGAAGTCCTCTTTCTACTCCATCTATAATGTCAGCAGCAACACAAAGTGTTGTCCCATCAGCAGCATCTTCAAGTAAACAAATACTGAAAACAGCTGCATCCAAAAAATATTCACTAACTTCATTTATAGACAAGATGACACTGAAGATCAGGAAAAAATTGATCAAGCTCTTGCAAGAGCAATATATTCTTCTGGAACGCCGTTTTCAATAACTGAAAATACATACTGGCAGGAAGCTTTGAAATTATTAAGACCATCATACCAATTGCCCAGCAGACATTCTTTGAGCAAGCCTCTTTTGGAGTCAGAATATGAACGTGTAATGGAATCGGTGCAAGGAAAAATTAATGAAGCACTGTGTCTTGCACTACTTACAGATGGATGGACAAATGTGAGAGGAGAAGGAATTATAAATTTTGTTATAACAACACCTCAGTCCGTTTTTTACAAAAGCATTGAAACAGGAGAGAACAGACATACTGCAGAGTATATCAGCTGTAAAATCTGTGATGTCCTACAGAAAATTGGGAGTGGTAAAGTATTTGCTTTGCTTACTGACAATGCCAGCAATATGAAAGCAGCATGGGAAATCATAATGGAGAAGTATCCACATATTACTGCAATAGGATGTGCAGCCCATGGGCTAAACTTGCTTTTTAATGATATTATGAAGTTGGACACCCTTCAAATGGTCTATAGATGAGCAAAAGAAGTTATTAAACATGTAAAAGGTACTCATATTGTAGCTGCAGTTTTCAAGAAGAAGCAAGTCGAAAAAAATGCAAAGAATAGCATAGTTATGCTGAAGCTCTGTAGTAAAACTCGGTGGGCTGGAGCGGTGATCTCCTTTGAAAGTTTACTAAAAAACAAAGAAGCTCTTCAAGAAACAGTAATAGTTGAAGATCTTAAAGTACCCAGGAGTGTAAGAAACACTGTTCTTGATCAGGATGTCTTCGGGGTTCAGCTGCAAAATTCCCTGAAGATTCTAAAGCCAATTGCTGCAGCAATCACTGCATCTGAATCAGATAGTGCACTTTTGTCAGAAATTCCTTATCTAATGACCAAGATAAAAACAACTGTTTTTGAAAATCTTAGTATATCTCCATGTACAACTATAGAAGAAAGTAAAGTGAAAGATTTTATTTTAAAAAAGGAAGAATTTTGTTGTCATCCAATTCATGCTGCTGCAAATCTGTTGGATCCAAGATTCAAAGGTGCAAACATAAGTGATGATGATAACACTGCTACTGCATTTGACTGGATCACAAAACAAGCATCACATTTAGGACTTGATGTTGGGAAGGTACTTTCAAATGTTGCAGAATATAGAACATCTTCAGGATGTTCTATATTCTGGAATGCAATCTGGGAATGCAATCTGGGATTCTGCCAAACATATTCCTCCTGCAACATGGTGGCAAGGTCTTTGCACAACACAGCCTCTGACTCCTATTGCTTCTCGCCTTCTCCAGATACCTCCATCTTCTGCAGCATGTGAAAGAATCTGGTCTATGTTTGGAAACACTCACACTAAGTCAAGAAATAAACTGACATGTGAAAGGGTAGAGAAGCTTGTTTTGATCCGGGCAAACCTTCAGTTTTTAGAAGTTCCAAATTGTGATGACGGACAAAAAAGAGTAGCTGCAGAAGCAGAGATGGATACTGACAATTTCAGCTCAGAAAATGATTCTGATTAAATGTCCATTGAAACTTAGTCCCACTCTCTTCTTGACACTTCCCCCATCTTCAATTCTTTTTATGAGAATGGGGTTTTTATTTTTATTTTTAATTTAATACTGTGGAGAGGAAATATGAAAAATTGTTACTTTTGGTTTTGAAAATTGTTTTGTGGAGGCTTTTTGGCTGTTCCACATAAACTAGTAAGCAGTTCAGGAGATTGTTGCTCCCTTTGTTACAAATAAATATTATAAAAAAGTAAATTCTGTTTGTGATAATTGTTTGGCTACACTATATTTTTAATATGCTAGTTGTGATAATTTTATGCCAAGTCAAATTGTCCATAGTCATATTTTATGTTCCTAAAGTAACAGAATGACTTTCAATCTTAAAAAGACAAAAAAGTGCTAATGTAGCATTTTTTTCAATTTTTCCGAAAATTTCCGTTTTCCCCCTGAAAAAAACGGAAAAAACCCAGGGGTTTTTCTGAGTTTCAAAATTTCCGGAAATTTTACATCTCTAGTCACATGGCCACCTAGCCACACCCATCCAGTCACATGGCCACCTAGCCATGCCCACCCAGTTTCCTAAGGACAGGAAAGACAAAGCCACAAGAGTAAAATTCAGCACATTATTTTATCTCCTGGTTAGGACTTAAAAAAACCTTCTTCTGAGAGAATAACAATGAAAGAGCCTGCAAGGCAGTAAGAGCTGGGAAAATAGTTAGCACCTGGTTAGGGCTAGAAAAAAACTTATTTGGAGCAAGTAGAGCAATGAAAAAAAAAATCTGCAAAGACTTAGGGCTGGAAAAACATTCTTTGGAGAGAATAACAATGAAAAAGCCTGCAAGGTAAGAACTGGGAAGATCTGTTAGCACCTAGTTAGGGCTGGAAAAAAAGCTACATTCGAAGTATAAGATGCACCCAAATTTTCAGCCACTTTTAGGGAGGAAAAAGGTGCGTCTTATACTCCAAAAAATACAGTATGTGCATTGTCATCATTGTTGTCCTCTTCACTTTGATCCATGAAGGATTTTTTAATATCTACAGGACACTTGTTACATACAACAATGTGTTTTGTCTTTAAATTTTTTTTTAAAAAAATATAAACATTAAAAGACAAACAAACATTAAACAAAACAATATATGTACATACATGTACATATATACATATAAACCTCTTGGGTACTTCTATGGTAAGCGTCTTGATGTTATCTTTTTACTTATATATAACTATACAACTATATATAACTATATATATCATATTTTTCTTATAGTTTTTATCTAGGTATATACAGTATTAATAGATACATACATTTATAAACTAAACTTGTCTATTCCTCTATAGGTTCATAAGTTATATATCAGTGTAAACATTTCTATTTTTTTCTTTTCTCCTTTCCAGCCAATTATAAAAAGAATTCCAAATTTCAAAAAATTCTGAATTTTCTTTCTGATTTAATTCCATTGTTAATTTGTCTAATTCTGCATATACTAAAATTTTTCTGATAATTACGTTTTCAGTCAGTACATCGCCCTGCTTCCAGTATTGTGCTAATGTGTTTTGTCATTCTGGTAGCATTTGGAAATGCATATTTCATCTGACAATATTTGCAAATCACATTTTCCTTTTCAGAAGAACTTGTAATGTGAAAATACCTCCATATGCTAGATGTTGGTCTCACCATGAGGGGAGTAGGAAATAAAAACAAGAAAAAATGACTACTTTGCAAGAAGACACTATTCTATGGCTGTGTGTGGGGGTTACTGGGGGAAGAACCAGATTACTGGTAATTAAATTATTATTTACACAAAAGTTTATAAAGATAAAGTAATGTAGCTCAATGATTCAGTTTTCTGGATTCAGATAAATGTAAACTCTTACCTTTTTAAATTAAGTATATACTTTCAGGTCCTTTTTGTTGCTCTGTATTTTCTTCCAATGCTTTTGAGGCCTAGTGAAGAGGACAGAACAAACCAAACACACCCACTAACATGCAAAAGCAAAACTGAAACCATTTTCTTGTCACAATAGCAGCACCTCCTAAAGGAAGAAATGCATACTGTTCTTGCATTGGAGGGTTCAGTTTGTTACCTAGGACTTGCTTGTCCTTACTCAGTGCACAGAAATTAGAATAATCTGATATCATACATTTTTTAAAGAAATGATTTGGAAAATATTTGAACACCCTGTCTTAAAATATTTTATTCATCATGTTAAAATAAAATATTCCACAATGTTTTTTTTCTTTTTTCAATTTTTCCAATTTTTTGGAAAAAACCAAAAAAGCCTTCAGGAAAAAAAACGGGAAAAAACCGGTTTCCCCCCGAATTTTTCTGGTTTTTTTCTGGGCTTTTACATCTCTACATGTGACTGGGTGGGCGTGGCCAACTCGACATCATTTCTTTGCCCTAATTACTGTATAGTTTGGACTCGATTGTGGTTGTAACTTCCCCCTGCAAGGATTCCCCCATCTGGACCTTTTGCAATCCCCCAAAGGGTCAAAGGAAACCAGATTCCATACAGCTCTGAACCCTTAAGGCAAACCAAATACAAGTGGTCCTCGCTTAATGGCCAGTTGCTTAGCAAGTGTTCTAATTTACGACTGACCTCCCCAGAGCTACTTGACCTGTTTTCAGAGTTTTTACATCCATGCACACACACAAACACACACACACACACACACAATTTATGACCAGTTAAAACATCCCACACAGTCATGTGACTGTGGTTTTCTATGTTTTTTGCCAATTTCCAACAATTCCTTCTGTTTTCCGGTTAAAAATTCCCATTGGGGAAAATGGACTTGTTTAACAACCAGAGTGTTCACTTAATGACCACAAGGTTCACTTAATGACCATGGTGTTTGCCTAACCCTGCAACCTTAAACACTCAAAGAGCCATTTTTCTATTTTCTTTTAAACAGGTAATGCTGTATCTCTCTCTCTCTCTCTTGTGTCTCTCTCATCTCTCTTTCTCTCTCATCTCCTCTCACTCCTCTCACTCCTCTCTCTCTTTTTTCTCCCCCTCTTTCTCCCTCTCTCTGTCTCACATCTTTCTCATCTCTCTTTTTCTCCCTCTTTCTCTCATCTCTTTCTCTTTCTCCCTCTCCCTCTCTCATCCCCTCTTTTTCTCTCATTTCTTTCTCATCTCTTTCTTTCTTTCTTTCTCCCTATCTCTCTCATCTTTCTCCCCCTCTCTTTCTCTCTTTCATCTCTCTCGTCTCTCCTCTCTCTCTTTCTGTCTCCCTCCCTCCCTCTCATCTCTTTCTCCCTCTCTCATCTCTCTTTCTCCCTCTCTTTCTTTCTCATCTCCTCTCTCTTTTTTTCTCCCCCTCCCCCTCTCTCTTTCTCATCTCTTTTTCTCCCTCTCTTTCTCATCTCTCTCTTTCTCTCCCCTCTCTCCTTCCCCCCCTCTCTCGTGTGTGTGTGTGTGTGTGTGTGTGTGTGTGTGTGTGTGTGTGTGTGTGTGTGTGTATGTATGTATGCACGCAAGCACAAGCCTGATAGAGGAGAGAGCCATCCACTTCCCCGGCACAGGAAGGGGTTTGAGACCGCGTTGCGGCCCTGAGTACCAACATCACAACCACCCCTTCCTCTTTCCCCCCTCTTGTTGCGGTCTCGCTCTCTTCTTTTTTCCCCTCCCCCACAAGCTTGCCATTCCCCTCACAGCGCCTGCGGGGCTCGAGACTTTCCCCTCTTCTCTTTCCTGAGGCGTGGGCTTTCACAGAGGGAAAGCAAAAGTGGCCAAATGGCACGCATCCTCCTGGAGCAGCAGGTGGGATCTAGCTAGGCCCACATTCTAGACCAGGGGTCTCAAACTCAATTTACCTGGGGGCCGCTGGAGGTAGATTCTGAGTAAGGCTGGGCCGCATCAAGTTTTCCACAAAAAATGCGCTTACAAAATATCATTATTCAGATTCAAATGTCTTTATTAACAGTTCTTTAACATTTAACTTTTAGAACATGAATGGACATAAACTGTTTGAACATGGCTTTATCTGCCTACTTCTTGCTGCTAGAGATCTGACAGCGCTTACTCTTGCATAGCCGAGCCACATTTGGCGTAAGTGAGGAAGCAGTTGAGACCCTCAGCACAGCTTGAAGATGAGCATCAGTAATTCTAGACCTGTACTTTGACTTATTGAAGTTCAAGGTAGAGAAGAGCTTTTCGCACAAGTATGTGCTCCCAAAAAGACACATGGTCTGCTTGAACATTCGGGAAAGCTCAGGGAAGCTGGGGGGCAATTCTCTTAAAAATTGCCCAAGTTTGGCTGCTTTTCCACTCACATCCCTAAACTTGGCTTTGAGTTCAGAGTTACACTGCAGGTCAATGAGCTCTATTTGAAACACTGGAGGGGCATCTTGCACATCAAAGGAGAAGGGGTCTGCAAAAATTTGAAATGTGGCTCTGTGTCTCTTGAAGTCTGCAAATCTATGATCAAATTCCTCCTGTAGCCTCAAAATGACATCCACATACTCCTCATGACTGAATAGTGTGCCTGAATCAATGAGTGACTTGCATGCTGGGAAATGGCAAAGGTTTGTTTGAGAAAGCTGGTCTTTCCACAATATAAGTTTTGTAGAGAACGCTCTCACGCTGTCATAGGCAGCACTGACAAGTTGCCCCTGGCCTTGTAACCTCTTATTCAGTACATTAAGCTCATGTGTGATATCAACCAAAAAAGCTAAGTCCATGAGCCATTTTGGATCACTTAGCAAAGGAACAGAAGCCCCATCTTTCTCCATAAAAGCTTTCACTTCCACTCTCAACTCAAAAAATCTCTTCAATACGTTTCCCCTGCTGAGCCAACGCACCTCGGTAAAGTAGAGCACATCCCCATATTCTGACTCTATTTCCTCTAAAAAAGCACGAAACATTCTGTGTTTTAAGCCCCTGGATCTGATTTGGTTGATGCATTTCACAACGAAAGACATCACGTTGTCAAACTTCAGGCATTTGCTGCAAAGGGCCTGCTGATGAATAATGCAGTGCAGAGCAATGACCTCCTCTAAACCTTCCTCTTTCTTTTTTTTATTAACAAGTGCCACCAGTCCTTTTTTCCTCCCGATCATTGATGGCGCTCCATCAGTTGTTATTCCGACAAACTTCCTCCAAGGCAAACCAGCATTCTGAAAAGCATCACACAGCTGGTGAAATATCTCTTGGGCGGTGGTCTGGCCATGCATTGGAACTAGTGAGAGCAACTCCTCTGTGACTTCAAAATTGTCATCAACACCCCGGACATAGATTGCAAGCTGGGCAGTGTCGGTGATGTCTGTGGTCTCATCAAGAGCGACTGAGTATACACTGAAACATTTTATTTTCTCACACAGTTGATCATAAATGTCACTTGAAAGGTCAGAAATGCGCTCTGCCACGGTGTTGGAAGAAAGGCTGATGTTGCTAAACTGACCTTTCTTTTCTGGAGAGATAATACTTGCAGCCTGTAACATGCACTTTTTTATAAATTCCCCTTCTTTAAATGACTTTCCTGCTTTAGCAATCATCATACTAACTACGTAGCTGGCTTCGACTGCTGCATCATTCTCTTTGGTTGCTTTCTTAAAGAAATCTTGTTGCCTCAGCAGACATGTCTTAAGTTTAGCAACCTGGTTGGCTCTCTCATCTTCCTGGTACTTTGCATACTCCTCAGCATGTCTAGTTGTGTAATGACGCTTCAAATTGTATTCTTTGGGCACTGCAACTTTCTCTGTGCAAATAAGACAAGTTGGGATGCCCTTGTGCTCAATAAAGAAATATTGCTTTTCCCACTTTTCCTGAAATTGTCTGTGCTCATCATCAACCTTTCTCTTCACTGCAGGCTTTAAGCAAGACATATTTGGGGCTGCGTACCAAAAACTTAGGCCTATGGTGCCTTGAGATACCCACTTCAGCACAAGGTGCTCTGGATGAGCGGAAATAGTTTCCTAGTCCCCCTAGCTGCCTAGCATGACCTTAGGCAACATTAAAGAGGACCTGATTTTTACTCACAGGAGTAGCCAAATGCCTTTAGGGTGGGCACGCACCTGTCTGGTTTATAAAAATAGCACTCCTCCACTCTGCTGTGCCCCCCTGTATATTTCTTGCCCTGTATGCTAATACTGAGCATCAAGGAGGAAGAGACGCCGGGGTTTCTCAATGGGCGTCTCCTTCTCCATGTGCCTCAATCCAATCACAGTGAGAGTCACAGCCAGGAAGAAAAAACTCCTTGTCTGTGACACTCTTTGATGTGATTGGATCACAACACAGCCAGGGAGAAGGAGACGCCCATTGAGAAACCCCTGCGTCTCCTCCTCCCATGCAGGGCCTCCAATGGCAGAACGTCCTGTCGCCTGAACGGGAAAGAGAAGAAAAAAAGTGAGGCGTGGAGAGCGTGACTGACAGGCTGGTACTTGCCTCTCCGTGTCCCTCCCATCGAAGAAGATGAAGTCGCCGCTCTGAACGCACTTGGTGCAGGTCAGCGTCCGGCGGTGTTACACAGCGGGCAGCGCTCCACCGCCACTTACTCCCCCTGGTGAGACGCCGAGGTACTGTACTTGGCGGTGGAGCGCTGCCCGCTGTGTAACACCGCCGGAGGCTGACCTGCACCAAGTGCGTTCAGAGCGGCGACTTCATCTTCTTCAAGTACCGGAGGGAAGGTGGTTAAGTGCTTTTCCAGGCGGGGGGCCGCAAAATATTGTCCCGCGGGCCGCAGTTGGCCCGCGGGCCGCGAGTTTGAGACCCCTGTTCTAGACGTTTGTTCTGCTCTCCCCCCTCCTGTTTCACAGCATTTAACCTATCCCCATTTCAGCAACAGCCGGCTGGCCTGCCCGCCTTCCAGGCTGGCAGGAGTGTACGGCATTGCCTGTATCGCAGGGTTAAAGTCTGAAACAGAGGCTGCTTGACTTGCCCTAATAGATCACTTTTTTTCTCCCCTCGCCTCATTTTTTCTCCCCTTGCTGCTTTAGAGGCAGTGTATAAAGGCAAAGCCTGGGAGGCATGTGCGCATGGGACAAGGGTCTCAGTCGCCCTGCCCCCTCTGCTCTGCTTTTTTTCCTGCCCTCCTTTTTGCTTAACGGCCTTTGAACATGTGCTGAGGAGGAGCAGAAACGTCCAGCCCCTTTTCTCACTGCCGCCAGTGCCATGTAGAAACAATTGCTGCTGCTGCCCTCCCCTCAACCTGATGCTTAACCTCCCTCCAGCCTTCACTCAAAGCCTTGTGTCGCACCAGGAAGCTGAAGTTTGAATTTCCTTTTTTCCCCTCTGACCCGCGCATACTTTGGCAATGGGACTGTTTCTCTCTGCCCCTTTTCCAGCTGCTGGATGAGGGGAATGAATCATTGCAGCTAGGAATCTCAAAGCCGAGAATGAACATTTGTGCTACAAGCCCCTAGATTGGCCTCCTGCAAACTCCGACTCTCGAGGACCCTGGCGGAACTTTTGCGCGCCAACTTGCTGAGGCGGAGGGTGTGGCTGGAACTAATAGGTGGCCAAGCTAAGTGCCTGAAGGACCCCATCCCGTCATCAGGAGTCCTGATGCCTCAGCGAGCGAAATTTCGGCCAGGCTCCTCAGAAGATTTTATTTTTATTTATTTTATTTTATTTTATTTTATTTTAATAACATTTATATGCCGCCCAACTCCCAAAGGGACTCTGGGCGGCTTACAACTATAAAAATACAATAACAAGTTAAAAAGACAATTAGCACAACAATTCAAGCATACCTTTCAAAAATGATACATTGCAACACATACATATATGGGGTGATCTCAATTAGCCCCAGACCTGCTGAAAAAGCCAGGTTTTAAGGGCCTTCCGGAAGGCCAGCAAGGTGGGGGTATTATGAATTGTCTGGCTGATGGGACCCGGGGAAGGCCCTCCCTGTGCGATCTCACTGGTCATTGGGAGGAATGCTGTAGAAGGCGGTCACATAGATAAACTGGTCCTGAGCCATGTAGGGCTTTAAAAGTGATGACCAACACCTTGAATTGCACCCGGAGACCGATCAGTAACCAGTGCAGCTTGCGTAAGATGGGAGTCGTTTGGGTATACCTAGGGGCGCCCACAACAGCACGCGCAGCTGCATTCTGGACCTCCGAACACTTTTCAAGGGTAGCCCCATGTGGAGTGTGTTGCAATAATCAAGCCGTGAGGTGATGAGGGCATGAGTGACCGTGAGAAGAGCCTCTCGATCCAGATAGGGTTGCAATTGGTGCACTAGGCGAACCTGTGCAAAGGTCCCCCTAGCTACAGCTGTCAGATGGTGGTCTAATTTCAGCTGTGAGTCTAGGAGGACACCCAAATTGTGAACCTGTTCTGAGGGGGTTAAATTTTCGCCCCCCAAAACCAGGATAGGATGATCGATATAGTCCTTAGGAGGTAACATCCACATCCACTCGGTCTTGTCTGGGTTTAATTTGAGGCTGTTGACTCCCATCCAGACCCTTACATCATTCAGGCACCTGCCCATCACTTCCACCACTTCACTGAATTGACGAGGGGTGGAGATGTATAACTTGAGTATCATCAGCATACTGCTGGAACCTCACCCCATGTTGTTGGATGATCTCACCCCATGTTGTTGGATGAGGAGGAGGAGGAGCCACGGCAAGATGGTGGAGAAAGATCTCACTCCCCGAAAACTTTGAACTTTCCTCGGGCTTTTTTGCCGAAGGGAGACCCCTCCTTGTGGATTCTTGTCCTCGGAGAGAGATAAGAACTTGTGAGGCACCAGGCGGGTGTTACAGGATCAATTTACTCACCCGCTGTTACTGCCTCTCCTCCCGTTTCGATTGGCGCTTGGGGAAGACCATCGCCCATTTTAGGAGCGACATTGATGCCGTGAGGGCTAGTTTGCTAGCCTTGACTGCAGGTTTGGAGGATTAATTCGAACGAAGGCTGACAAACTGAGGGGCTGATTTGCAGCTTTGGAAGGAGGGACGGGGAACTTGGATAGTGTGCCTGTTTCGGTTGCTGAGAGCTTCACCGTGCCTTGCCCTTTAAACTTTCTGCTTGCTGCATATGTGCTGCTTGGTCCGGCATTGCAGCTGGAGGATTTTGGTGGCTGCGGGGGAGATTTGTGCTCTGTGGGGGGGTGTTAGGTGAAACTTGGTGAATTGGCCCCCCCGGTCAGGAGCGAGAGCACTGTTTGGCAGTTTAGAAATTTCTAGTCCTGAGACTCCCGCCGCCATTATTAGGAGAGGGGAGACATGTTTCCGGGCACTAGTGTCATTCTGAGAAGCCCGAAGAAACAGAAAAGATCACGAGAAGCCCTTTATTACCATCTGCTCTGTGAGCCTGTGAAAGAATTCTGGGACTGGTGCTGATTGAGGACGACCAGCGCCAAAATTGCCTTTGAGTGCTTCAACCCCCCCCTGCTGTTCCCAGCTTATATCCAGAGACTTTTTACATCTATGGAGATTACATCTTCCTGGACGCTGTGCTCAATTTTACCCCTGTTCCCACGGATGTCCCTGCTCATTTTAAAGACCACTGCACGCAGGGAGAAGATGCTAAATCCCCCCTCGGACAGAAATCGATCGCATACCAAGGGGGGTAGGACTATAAACTCCCAATGTCATCGGAGTAAGGGAGGTTCTCCGTCATCCTGGGATTATAGAACAATAGGGAGGCTAAGCTGAACCAGGGAACCTGCCTCCCCAGCACACCCTTACCTGGACGAACTTGCCTTCATTTTTAAAACTTTTTAACTTATTCTCCTCCTCTGAGACGTGGTATGGGTGTGATTGAGTATGGGGACGAGTGAGATGAGTGAGACGAGTGTCTGATTGTTAACGACTGTGTGTCTGAAAAAGAAATGGAAAAGCCAGGGGCTGCGATCCCGACCCCCCTCGCTGAGTGTAGAAACAGAAGCGGGGGGGGGGCGGGGGCGCAGTGACCCCAGCCTGTGAGAATGGTATGTATGACCTGCAGGAAATGAGGAGGACCAGCGGGGAGGGGGAGGGGGTCTCTGGTGGGGATGAGAGCCGGAACATCTCGGTCATAATGGGAAGAGGCAGATATGGCGGGAGCAGAAGGGAGGGCCGCTCTCGGGGAATAAGACCTCACTGTTTACAAGCAATCCCTTGTTCCGGCCCCTCTGATCTGGTTCCATCTTGCTCAACCCGGATACCTGGCAACCAGGGTTCTCAGGGCCCTGGGCTCAGGATGCTGCTGCTTAACGCCAGGTCAATTATCAACAAAGCCCCCCTGATACGTGATTTAATCACAGAGGAGGGGGCAGACCTGGTATGTGTTACCGAGACCTGGCTAGGGCAGGAGGGGGGAGTAGCCTTCTCCGAGATATGCCCAGCCGGTTTCTTGGTACAGCACCATTCTCGACCCCAGGGAAGGGGGGGAGGAGTGGCAATTATAACGCGTGGAAATCTGCATCCTCGTAGGATCCCTGCCCCGGAGATTGTTGGGTGTGAGACGCTCCTTCTGAAGTTGGACTTAGGGGTTCAGGTGGGCCTTTTCTTAACGTACCTGCCTCCCAGCTGCGTAAGTAAGGCCCTGCCTGAGCTGCTCGAGGCAGTAGCCGGCTTGGCGGTTGAGTTCCCTAGGCTTATGGTGCTGGGGGACTTCAACTTGCCATCTGCTGGTGAAACCTCTGGGATAGCTCAGGAGTTCATGGATTCCATGACAACCATGGACCTGACCCAAGTAATTCAGGGTCCGACTCATGAGGGTGGTCACACGCTTGACCTAGTGTTTCTTTCGGGGCAGTGGAGAGATGATCTGAAGATAAGGGATATAGTCATCACCCCACTGTCATGGTCAGATCATTTCCTACTGAGGCTGGATTTCACAACCCCATTCCTCCCCCGCAGGGAGGCGGGACCGACTAGGTGGTTCTGCCCCAGGCACCTAATGGAGCCGGATGGATTCCAGAGGGAACTTGGGGAAATACCTGAAACCCTGGTACACAATTCGGCTGACTCCCTGATGGCTGCTTGGAACACCGCAGCATCAGGGGCTCTAGACCGAATTGCGCCTAAGCGACCTCTCCGTGGCAGTGGATCCCGGAAAGCTCCCTGGTTTACCGAGGAGCTCCGGGAGATGAAACGCCAAAAGAGATGTCTGGAGCACCGCTGGAGGACCAAGAGGGCCGAATCTGACCGAACACTATTAAGAATTTACATCAGATCTTATTTAGTGGCGATAAGGGCGGCAAGACGATCCTATCTTTCCGATCTTATTGCGTCCGCAGATTCTCATCCAGCCGCCTTGTTTAGGGTGACTCGCTTCCTCCTTGGAAAAGTGGGGAGCGAGGAACACTTACAAGGCAGAGCTGAGGAATTTGCTGAGTTTCTGTCGGATAAAGTCGCTCAGATTCGGTCAAACTTGGACTCTGGTAGGGCAGAGTCCATAGAGTTGACGGGGGGCAAGTCCTAGTCCATCATTATGGGAAGAGTTTGGGCCTGTTTCTCCCGAGGATGTGGACAGGGCTATGGGAGCTATGGGTACCTCCACCTGTTTATTGCACCCATGCCCCTCCTGGCTGGTCTCGGCCAGCAGGTCGGTGGCACGCGGCTGGATCCAGGCGGTGATCACCGCTTCTTTGAGGGAGGGATCCATACCGCAGTTGTTAAAAGCTGCGGTGGTGCGACCCCTCCTGAAGAAGCCTTCCCTGGATCCAGCTGATTTGAAAAACTATCGTCCAGTCTCCAACTTACCTTTCTTAGGGAAAGTTGTGGAGAAGGTGGTGGTGACTCAGCTTCTGCAGCTCCTGGATGAAACAGACCATCTAGATCCTTACCAGTCGGGCTTCAGGCGCGGCTACAGTACAGAAACTGCCTTGGTCGCCCTGATGGATGATCTCTGGCGGGTCCGGGATGGAGGAAACTCCTCCATCCTGGTGCTACTTGACCTCTCAGCGGCTTTCGATACCATCGACCATGGTATCCTTCTGCATCGGCTCGGCGAGTTGGGAGTGGGAGGCACCGTTTTACGGTGGTTCTCCTCTTATCTCGCCAATCTGATGCAGTCGGTGTTGGCAGGAGGGCAGAGATCGTCCCCTAGGCCCCTATCATGTGGGGTGCCTCAGGGGTCGGTTCTCTCGCCCATCCTGTTTAATATCTACATGAAACCGTTGGATGAGATCATTCGCAGACATGGGGTGTGTTTCCATCAGTACGCTGATGACACCCAGCTGTACATCACCACCCCATCTGACTTCAGGGAGGCAGTTGATGTAATGTGCCGTTGCCTGGACGACGTTAAGATCTGGATGGGGAGGAACAGACTCAGACTCAATCCCGACAAGACTGAGTGGCTTTGGATACTGCCTCCTAAGGACCATGACAACTACCCCTCCTTGGTCTTTGAGGGTGCGAAACTGACTCCCTCAGACCAGGTCTGCAACTTGGGGGTCCTCCTAGATCCACAGCTAAAATTGGACCACCATCTTTCTGCCGTGGCTAGGGGGGCCTTTGCACAGGTCCGCCTAGTGCACCAGTTGCGGCCATACTTGGAGAAGGAGGCTCTACTCACGGTCACTCATGCCCTTGTCACCTCGCATTTGGACTACTGCAATGCGCTCTACATGGGGCTACCCTTGAAGAGTATCCGGAGACTTCAGCTGGTGCAAAATGCGGTTGCGCGTGCTGTGGTGGGTGTGCCAAGGTACACCCACGTGACACCAATACTCCGCCAGCTGCATTGGTTGCCCATCGGTCTCCAGGTCCAATTCAAGGTGTTGATCACCATCTTTAAAGCCCTTCATGGCTTAGGACCAGGATATCTTCGGGACCGCATTCTGCCTCATACTTCCCTCCGACCGGTTAGGGCCCACAGAGTTGGCCTCCTCCAGGTCCCGTCGGCCAAGCAATGCCGGCTGGCGGGCCCTAGGGGGAGAGCCTTCTCTGTGGCCGGCCCCGTGCTCTGGAACCAACTACCCCCAGAGACCCGGACCATCCCCACTCTGCTGGCCTTCCAAAAAGCCGTTAAAACATGGCTTTTCCTGCAGGTAGGGGGGACAGCTTAATCCACCTGAGATCACCCCCCAAGTATATATGATGTTGAATGGATGTTGTTGTTTTAATACTGTTTTTAAAAATTTGTACTCATTTTTTTAATTATGTGTATTTTGATTATTCTTGTATTTTTCCCTGTTGTACGCCGCCCTGAGTCCTTCGGGAGTTGGGCGGCATATAAGAATAACAAAATAAATAAATAAATAAATAAATAAATAAATAAATCTCACCCAGCGGTTTCATGTAAATGTTAAATAGGAGAGGGGAGAGTACAGAACCCTGAGGCACCCCACAGATGAGGGGCCTAGGGGTCAACCTCTGACCCCCTGCCAATCCCGACTGTGACCGACCAGAGAGATAGGAGGAGAACCACCGTAAAACGGTGCTGCCCACTCCCAGCTCCCTTAGCCGGCACAGAAGGATACCATGGTCAACGGTATCGAAAGCCGCTGAGAGGTCAAGCAGCACCAAGATGGAGGAAAAAAATCCCATCTCGAGCCCACCAGAGATCATCCATCAGCACGACCAAAGCAGTTTCCATGCTGTAGCCGGGCCTGAAACCCGATTGGAAAGGGTCAAGATAATCCATTTCATCCAACAGCCATTGGAGCTGAAGCGCCACCACTTTCTCAACAACCTTATCCACAAAGGGCAGGTTGGAGACTGGACGAAAGTTCTTCAATTCTGCTGGATCCAGGGAAGGCTTCTTGAGGAGGGGCCTGACCACCGCAACTTTCAATGGCTGCGGGACCGATCCCTCTCTCAGAGAAGCGTTGGTCAAAATCTGGAGCCAGCCTCGTGTCACCTCCCTGCTGGATGAAACCAGCCAAGAGGGACACAGGTCCAGTAAACAAGTGGAGGAGCTCATCGCTCCAATAGCCCTGTTCACTTCCTCAGGAGTCACGGGCTCAAATTCATCCCAAATAATGGGACTAAGATCTGCCCCAGTCATCTCGGCTTGAATTGCCCAATCAGAGTCCAGACCCATCCAAATCTGAGAGACTTTATCCGAGAGAAACTGTGCAAATTCCTCAGCTCTGCCCTGTTCCTCTTTTCCCTTGGTGTTAAGGAGGGAGTGGGTCACCTTAAACAGGGCGGCTGCGCCTGCTTAAGGTGATGGAGTTTGCAGACCGCCTGCCTATCTAGCACCCGGATTGGCTGCAACAGAAGCATTCATTCTTGGCTTTATTTGAGATTCCTAGCTGCAATGGATAGCAAAGCTAGGACTGACTCTGACTGCGGCTTCCAGCTCCAAACCAAGGGCTGCCTTGGGCGCCACCAGCTGGCACAAATGTACCGGGATGAAGGCTGAATGGGCAGCACAAATGCAAGTTGTGCTTCACTCCTGCACACTAAGGCCATCTCTACCATCGCTTTGGCCTGCCTGCGCCACAGCACCATTACCTTTAAGGAGCTGCAGTCTCAAAGATTGCGCGGCAAGAGAAAAGACAGCCATGTGTGCTGCTGCTGCCATTCCAGAGGGCTGCCTTGGGAGCAAGGGGGAATAAAGAGGCCAGCTGGCAGGCAAAGGTTCACTCACTTGCTTTGCTTTCCCGCCTCTGCTGCCTTTTCTTGGCTCTCCTCATCTTGCAGCCAGCTTTCCTATTTAGGGAGCCACTGCCGATCAGGAGGGCCATGTGGCAAGAGAAAAGGAATTTCATTTCACTTTGCAAGAGCGGAGGTGGGACAGCCAGCAATGTTTTGGCCTGCCAGCTGGCCTCTTTATTCCACCTAGCTCCCGAAGCAGCCCTCTGGAACAGCAGTAGCAGCAACTTTTTGCTTCCCCCCCCATCTCGATCCAGCGTGGCGCAGACAGTCCAATGGAGGCGGAAAATTGAGTGTTTCCATCAGCCCTTCTCTGGGCCTCGGGGACCATAGGAAAGGCAGCAGGAAGGCAGGCAAGCGTGCAGGGCCTCAGGGACCATGGGGAAGGCAGTGGGGAAGGCAGACAAGTGCACAGGGCCTTGGGGACCACGGGATGACATGGTAGGAGGCAGCTAGGCTGGGATTCGGGCCTTGCTACTAGCATTCACTCACCTAGGCAGATCAGGGCAGATTAACTGGGCTGCGCAGAGAATGCTGCATGGGATTCAGCTGCGTGGAAGGCAGGCAAGCTTGCTGGGCCACATGGGAGGCATCTAGGCTGGGATTCAAGCCTTGCTGCTTGCAGGCTCACCCAGGCTGCCAGGCAGCTCAGGGCAGCTCAGGGCAGCTCAGCTGGGCCATGTGGAGAGCACTGCATGGGATGCAACTGAAGGCAGGTAAGCTGGTTGCCCCTCAGAGACTGTGTGGTCAAGGCAAGCCAGGGAGCCAGATGGAGAGGAGGAGCAGCTATGCCAGGTAAGTGGACAAGATGAGGAGTGACTGGGCAGGGAGGGAAGGGAGGGGCGTGGCCAGCCAGAATTTTTACCACTGGTTTGCCCGAACTGGCCTGAACCGGCTGAATCCCACCACTGATATATTCCTGTTTTTTGAACTGAGGAATAAATTTCAGAAAAAGAATTCAGTATTGCTCTGTGAATGTACCTATGAAATTCATTCTTCTTGATCTAACTTCTTAGATTATTTTGTACACTATATCTTTCTTGTTTGCTGGACCCCAATCACATCCTGAAAAGACTGTACATTGTTGGGTGAAAACAGAGATCCCTTCCATTACCTATAGTAGTCCTCAACTTACAACCACAATCGAGTCAAAAGCACAATTTATTCTTTTGCAGTAGTAGCCTTTAACAGGATCAAAAGATAACAGAGTTTGACCCCTTTTTTCAGCAAGAAAACAAGATTGGAACCAGATACAACAGAGTTGGATCCAAAACTGTCACAAGCACCACAAGCATCACTACAAGCACCACCACTTGAACTTGGAGAAAGCAGCAAATCAATTATTGGTGACTCCAAAGTTGAAAGTAATCTTTCTGACTGCTGGACATTGCAACAGTATAGCAACTTTCAAGAGAAATACGAGAGACTGGAAGTTTCCAACAAAAAATTAGGTTGCAAGTACTGTGCAAAACATGACTTTGCAAAAGAGAAAGGTGTTCATGTTTTTAAAACCCATCTTTTCCTGTATTTTCCCTGGTATTGATGTTCGGCTGATTGGTCTGTAGTTTCCTGGGTCTGGTTTTTTCTTTTTTCTTCTTTTTGAAGATAGAAACCATATCAGCTCTTTTCCAGTCCTCAGGTAGTTTCCCTGTGTCCCAGCATTTTTTTTTAGAAAGATGTGGTGCAGTGGTTCTGAGATTTCATCTACCAACTCCTTTAGGACTCTGGGATGTAATCCATCTGGTCCTGGTGATTTCTTTCATCAAGTTCAGACAGGTGTTCTCTTACTGTTTTTTTTTGCTTACTTTAACTTTAGTTTCCAGTCTGGTTTTTTTTCAGTTATATTTCTGGTTAGTTGGGCTGTAGTTTTTTGCATGAAGACCAATGCAAACCATGAGTTAAGCAACTCATGGCTTTCTGTGTTGCCTTTCACTTTAGTGGGCCAACTGTTTCTTGATTTCTTTTGTTATTTATGTGTTGGAAGAAACTTTTATTATATTTGACTTCAGTTGCAAGTCTTTGTTCATTCTGGGCCTTTGCTTTCCTGATTTTTCTTCACAGATTCTGACTATCTGCTGATATTCTGCCTTAGTTATGTGCCCAACCTCTTTTCATTTTTTTATTTGTCCTTAATTCATTCAATTTGTCAGTGAGGTCTTTGTGTAGCCATGCTGGTTTCTTGGATTTCTGATTTTTTTTCCTCATTGATATTGTGCTGTTCTTGGCTTTTATAATCATGTTTTTTTCCAGCTTTTGAGTTGCTTTTCCCTTTAGGACTTTCATCCAAGGAATCTTTCTCAAGTTTTCTCTGAGTTTATTAAAATTGGTTCTTTCAAAAAAATCTAACACTTTGGTGTCCTTGTGTTCAATTGTTTTTGTTTGCATTATGTTGCATTCTAGTATGACTGCGGTCACTCTCATCCAACGTTCCTGCAGTTTCAAATCCTTCTACAACTTCTTCTTTGTTTGTAAGTATTAACTAGAGCTGATTTGGATACAGATTGGATACAGATACAGATTAATAGAGTTGGAAGGGACCTTGCAGGTCATCTGGTCCAACCCACCGCCCAAGCAGGAGATCCTACATTTTTTTCTCAGCCTGCTAACAGCTGAGTTGATGATCCATTCAGGGCAGGTAGCCCTCATTTAACAACCATTCCAAGTTACAATGGCATTGGGAAAAAATAAGTTAGGGATGTCCTCACCCTTACGACCTTATGGTCATGTGAATGAAATTCGGGTGCTTGGCAACTCACATGTATTTAGGATGGTTGTGCCAATGCATGATCATGTGATCCACTTTCCAAGAAGTAAAGTCAATAAGCAAAGTTGGATTCGCTTAATGACCGTGTGATTCATTTAACAACTGCAGTGATTTGCTTAACAGCCAAAAAAAAAGGGTTTGCCATAATGTCCCTCTAGTTCTCTCCTCTACCTTTTGGGAAAAAAAAATATTAGTTTTCAAGTTTCCATGCCTTTAATTTCTGTGTCTGCCCTAATATTTATATTTAGCCCTTCCAGTGTCAATGTGAATAGCAGGGGAGATAGTGGACATCCTTTTCTTGTGCCTTTTTATGTATTTAAAATCATTCTGATTTTGTTTTTGATCTGTCTTTTAAGAAAAAAGCTTAAAGAGATCTGAATGTATAAATTCATTTAGCAACCTTTTAGTCTTACTGCCATTATTGAAGTATATATTTTATAATCAGCATTCAGTAAAGAGATGGGCCTATAGTTTATCTGCATTAAATCTGAATCTTCTTTTGGAATCAAACTAATATTTGCTTCCATTCACGAATTTGGTACCTTTCCATCAATCAATACTTCATTATGTAAAACCTTTGTAAAATTCTGCCACTGGCCTACCTGGTCCTGGTGTTTGGTTGTTCTTTTGTCTCTTGATTGCTTTTGATAATACCATCATTGATATTCATTCATTTAGTTTTTTACCTTTTCTGGTACTTTAGGCATTTCCGCTTTTTCCAAATATTCTTTAATTTTATTTTCTGAAACTTCTTGCTCATACAGCTTTTCATAATCTTGAATTATTTTTTTTGTTTATCCTCATTTTGGTAGTATAGAGTTTCTTTCTCATCTACCAGCCTATGTGTCAATATCTTCTCTTTCTCTGTTTTTGATTTGTGTAAGTTCTGTTTAGCTTTTTCAGAGCTTCTGTTAGGTAAGGAGAAAGAATGTGTGTGCATGTGTGATTGAAGGTGGGAAAGCAAATTTTGTTAATTGTTTATCCTGTGAACAGCCCAAAAGCAAACCCCAGGATTTTCAAGTAGACAAGCAAGGAGTGAAGTTGTAGGAGTTGCTCGTACTGATCTGCATTGGGGGCAGCAGTTCTCCCGGATTGCCGTTTTTTAGAGGGATCTGAAAACCGGAAGCAGAGTTCCCTAATAGAGAGGTACGCATACTTTGTGTAGGGAACCGAAGTCCTCTCCAGACCTTTTTCTCTGAAAACTGACGTGGTACCATCCCGGCTGCATCAAAGTGTCAAGGCCCACATCAGAAGGGAAAAAACATGGGAAGTGCAGCTCGAGGGAGGTAGAACCCCTTTAGGAACCTTGCTTGTGGCTCAGGACGAGAGGCAAATGCCTTCCTGGCCGGTATGATGTAGAAGAATATGTAGAAAATGGGCTTTGCTGAGGGATGACATAGGAAAACCGATCTGGCTTAATAAAGGTACTTAAAAGAAAAGGAAAATGTTGGGGTTTTGTTTGTTTGTCTCTCTCTCCTTTCCTCTCTCTCTCTTATATGTAACCACGTGGTTTATTTGTTAAGATTTGTACCTTCCCTAATTTAACTGAGATTTATGGTGGGAATGACTTGTGTGTTTGTCCCTGTTTTTGTGTCCCTGTTTTTGTGTATGTGTACGTCTTAAGTCCTTGTGCGCACTCGAGGTAATTGCAACTATAAAATGTCTCTGTTCCCTAGAGATATGAATTTTAAATTGTTAGAAAAGAGTTAAAAACACTGAAAAGAAAAGAAAATGTCTTTGCCCAGCTAGGTCCGGCCAACCTAGACTTGGGTGACGAACAGAGTTCAATTTTCCTAGTCTTTTCTGTGTTTTTAAGAAAAGCCCAAGTTTAAGAGGGAATGTTTTAAGTTAATTTATGGGAAAATTTCATTCTTACATTTATTGTATGTAAATGCAAACAATTTTTTAATATTGCTCTTTTGTGATGTTTAATGGATGCCAATTCTCTGCTGAGATGGAAATGTCTGTCCTTTTTTTCTGAAGCAGGTGAATCCAGTTTTTCTTCCTCATTTGATGTCTCCATTTTGTTATAATTGATTTAACTGTAATACTGATGTGTTGTTTGTTTTCCTCAAACCCTGCCTGCAAGCTATCTACAACCCCCCCAAATCTCTAATCCTTTTACAATGCCTTTCCTGGTAGAATTACCAGCAAAAGGGGGAGGGGACCCTGCTCTTATGTCTTTCAGCCCTGCACACATGATCCTGAAGCCTATGGAAGCATAGCACATGGTCTCAGATATTGCTTCCAGTAGAGATCTTCCATCCATTTGAGCCAGAATTGGGTTTGAATCTAGTCCTCTAGTCATCACAGCAACCAGAGTGGAGCAGATCTTCCCAAGCCTGACTGACCAGCCTTACCACCAAGCCGAAGGCCACCCAGCAGACATGAATGAAAGGACCCTGAGATGGACAGATAAAGACCAAAAGTCTATTTTCAATCCCCAGAAGACAGCTGAAAAGACTAGGGGGGAGGGGGGAAATTCATTGTGAGGTTTTTTCTCTCTCTCTCTTTGCTTCATTCACAGAAATTCATTGTAAAGTTTTTCTTTCTTGTCTCATCTATATTGTAATCAGTTTAATGTACTCATGTAAGAATTGTATTTGGGAGTGGTTGCCACAGCAAGTTCTTTACCCTTTAGATTTCTATCTAGTGGGAGGGAAAGTTGTGCAGAATGTCTGTAATTGCCTGTATTTTAGAAAGTAGCTGCATACACAAGCACACACGGAGACACCCCATTCAGAATTAGACTGAGGTTATCCTTCATCTACCTCCTCCCAAAGCTGCCTCTAGATTACTGTTTGTTTGTTTTTCTTTTTTTTCTGCTTTGTGGCATTAAAGCCCAGGCAGTCATATATCCCTGCTAATCCCATGGGGGAGGGGACAAGTCCCCTCAGGCAATTTCCCCACTTGAAGAGCTAGCAGAAAGAATCTCCCAAAACTCAAGCCCTGAATGCTGCCCAGTAAAGCAGGGTATGTTGCACTGGTGGTCCATGAGTAGGAGTCCCAGGGCTCATTGTGTGTAATTTTGGGGGAAAAAAAGAAAAAAAAGGGGGGGCTGGATTGCACATTGGCTAACCTCAATTTGGACTCACAAACAATTTGGACTCACAAATCCTACATGCACTAAAGTAAGAGCTAGGGCAGATTCAAGAACCATCCCTTGGAAATGGGCAGCCTATGATTTAAAGGTAAACCATGGCTGTGGAAATATTGTGGGGCCTGTGCTTGCTTGAAACCTGTCTGGGAGCTCACAGAAAGTGTTATCAAACATCTGAACATAATTGGCATGGAAAATTGGATACTGTAAATTTACTTCCAGAACTTTTGCCCTGGCACTGACCATCATGGTTGAAAGCTCTCCTTTTGGGAGCCACGGAAGAAATCCTTCTGCTGCCTCTATCAAGTCTTCCCCTTTGTATCAGAAAAATTTAAAGCACCCATCAAGTCTCCCTGACCTGATCAATTTGAAGCTTGTGTCAAAACATGTGTGTAGCACTCACATGTTTTGAAAAAAAAATGAGGGATTGTAGGAAGTTAATACCCACCCCCTCCTGGAAGGGTGAAATACCCTGGGAAATATTAAAAGGCTGAATATTATATAGAGTAGAATATCCCTGGAAACCTACTTCTAAGCAAACAAAAGACTCATCTTATGTGCCAGCTCACCCATTCCCACACCTAGCCTGAAACAGTATTTTTACATTACAAACAGGAAAGGAATCACAAAGCCTTTTCATTCACCACATGGGACCTGGTAAAATTCCATCCCAACCACGCACCTGGGATTCAGGACAGCCCACAAGAGATGCCCCAGAATGCCCTGTGAATCTTGACAGCCAATAGGATAGATTTCTGTATAGGAAGAGGAAACAGTTGGGGAGGGACCCCAAGAGAGAGTATAAAGCAAGGAGCTCCAAGCATCTTGCCCCTTCCTTTTCTGGACCCAACACCTGGAAACATGTGATCCACCTTTTCTGTTCAGGAGCCATGTGCTCCTGTTCCTTTGTTCTCCATTAAAACCTTCTTTCCAAGCAACTTCCATGAATCCAGTGTTCTTTTTCCCCACTTGGAACTGAACCCAGAAGAATATTACTTCCAACACTACCTAGAAAAAAATTAATAGCATTTTGCTCTGATGGTGCCAGCGTTATGTTTGGGAGAAAATCTGGAGTGAGCACTAGAATAGCAAAAGAGTTTCCAAACATCATAATATGGCACTGCTTAAACCATCACCTCCAACTTGTTTTAGATGACTCTATAAAGGAAATTAAGCAACTAAATCATTTTAAAATATTTATTGACAAGATATATACTATTTTTCATAAATCCCGTAAGAGCCAAATGGAACTTACTGAAATATTCAAATAACTTGGAATTGAAATCATAAAGATTGGTAGAGTTTTGGGACTAAGATGGTCCATGTAGCCTGTAGCTTAAAGTCAACCCTAGCTGTGTGGCGTGGTTATCCAGTGCTACATCAGTATTTTCATTCCAATTAAAAATACTCAGGTATGGCTGCCCATCTTGAAAATATATATTCTCCATCGTGGGTGGAGCTAGCCGCCAAGATTGGGTATTGGCACAGCCTTCTAGCCAGTCAAGACTGAGTCTGGAAAAGTATAAATAGTGGCTCTAGGCCCTGGTTCCCCCTCTTTTGACTCAGTCTTAGCCAACGACTTGTGCCTTTTTTCATCATTGTTACTGTGAATACAACTATAAGTTCCTATTCCAATTAGAACTATTTTTCCTTTTTCCTTTTATTCTTTCCCTGTTTATTCTTTCCCTGGATTAGCGCAAGCGATCCGGGCCGATAACGAGGCTCCCGATAATTTTTTTGCTTGCTGATGACATTTGGAGCGTGGCTGGACTAGCGCAAGCGGTCCGCGTCCCCTCCTAGCCTCCGAAGGCCAGCTGATTAACCACCGGGCTAGATTCACGCAAGCAGTCGACGCCCAGGCCTCAAGAGACTGTCGGCATGCTAATTGACAGCTGAGCACATCCAGGCCCTCCGAAAGTGCCACGTTTGCCTCAGGGAGGCCGAGATCGAGCGGACGCAGTGCCCCCCCACCGCGCAGTGATCGCCCAGCCGCCGCAAGCCTCCACTTACTTACCTGGCCTCAGGCAAGCCTCCTCGGACCCCACCAGCCGTTTTGACAGCCGTTTTGACTGTGTCTCGTGGCCGATGGCTATCTTGAATATCTGATTAGCCTCAGCAGCCATCTTAAGTGTGGGGTGTGGCCAGGGCCATTTTGAACAACACTCAGTGCTACTCTTCAGGCCCGGGCAGCCATCTTGAGTGTGTCTTCTGCCGGGGGCCATTTTGAGCAGCAATTTAAACTGTGACAGGCCTTACCTCTTCAGTATGACTGAGAGAAGCCATAGATCAGGCAAGGCCAAGGCGAAGACCCCAAGGCCTCACCCTGAACAGTCTGACCTAACCAGGGCGACCTCACCATCAGCAGCGAGGGATCGGTCCCCCATCCGCCCTCAGTCGCCTGGCCTCTCAGCCAAGGATAGGGCCTCCAGAGATAAGCAGGCCCCCTTGTCAGGGGACAGAGGTGCCAGCAGGCAGGATAAGGGATCCACGCCCAGGCACCAGCAGTCACAGTCCCCTGATAATGTGTCCATTGACAATGCAAACCTTCAAAGATCAAGGGCAGACGTTTGGGGCCCAAAAGGGAGCCACAGAGGGCAAGCCTCCAATAAGGTCTCAACTAAAGATCCCTTCCAGTCTAGAGAGATACAGGACAGGATTGACATGGCCATCAGGCAGGGCATAGAGGCAGGCATCAGGGCCATGGCTGGGGCGTCTAAACACCAGACAATTTTGGCTAACTCCCCACAAGTACAACCCATGACAGACCTGGTCTATCCTGAGCCTGAGGGGGAGGAGGATGATGAGGAAGAATTTTCTGACCCTTTGATTAACCTCCACGATGATTCTGATCAGGGGGACGAACTAGGAATCGCCCTCCCCGAGTTGGCCATGTCAGAGGACGAGGACTTGGGGCCTGAGCCAGCAGTCTCCTCTGCCCTCTTTCAGCCTGCCCTTTTCAGATCTCTGTTACATAAGGCAAAAACCACGGCCAATCTGGTGACACCAACCGGGGCTTCTGATCAGACCTCAGAACCAGACCCCATGTTCGAGCCTACGGCATCACAGGCAGATGTAGTCCCGGCTCCAAAACTTTTTGTAGAAGAGGTTTTCAAGCAATGGCAGAACCCAACATCTGGTTCCCTGTCCAATGCACTCGATAAACGCTTTTATAATGTTGACTCTGCTTTGGCCCAACACCTTACAGTGCCTCCCGTGGACAGCCCGGTCCTGGCCTTGTTCTCCAACGGCCAGATGCCTGGGGAACCAGAGGAGCTCCTTCGGCCTGAGGACCACAGGACAGAGGCAATGCTCCAGAGGACCCACCAGTTGGCTGCATGGGCGCTGAAAGCTTCTTCCACTGCCTCTTTCTTTTGTCGGACGACCGTCAAGTGGCTCTACGCACTCCAGGGCCACCTGCCACCATCTGATCTCCGGGCCCACCAGAACCTCAATAAGCTTCTGGCAGCGGCCCAGTTTACATCCGATGCCACCCTACAATTGGCCCGCTTCACAGCGCGGGCCATGGCATCCGCGGTGGTGGCTCGACGTATGGCCTGGCTGCACAGTTGGTCAACTGATGCAAAATATAAATGGAAGCTGGTCTCTAGTCCTGTGGCGAGCCAGGCCCTCTTTGGTGAGGCACTTAATCGCATTCTAGTAGAAACGAAGGACAAAAGAAGGTCCTTCCTTCAGGTAGCCGCAAGGCCCCCTCCCATCCAACTTCCTTCCCCAGGAGGAGTTACCGGGGGGCTTATCAGGGTCATAATAGATTCCAGGGGCCATCCCAGTCCAACTATCAAGGCCAGACCCAAGGACAATATGGCTCTCGTCAGAGATTCTCTTCTGACCGGCCATTCCGGGGCAACCAATTTAAACAGCCCTTTAGAGGGGCCGGTGGTCGCCCCTTCCGCCGGAACAAATAGATCTCTGGCCGATCCTCCCATAGGGGGTCGTCTGGCACTCTATGCCAGCCGATGGGAGGAAATCACCAATTTTGTCGGACGGGTTTGCCAAACCCTGGGTTTGCCAAACCCTGAAGTCAGGACTTTCTCTTGAGTTTCTCTCCCCCCCCCCCGAGGTTTTTCCTTCGTTGCCCTCTGTCTTCAAATCCACAAAAAAGGGTCCTCATGAACCAGGCCATCCAGCACCTGTTGGTAATTCGAGCCATCCAACAGGTGCCTGTGGACCAACAGGGGCAGGGCTTCTACTCCATTTTATTCGTAGTGCCCAAATCCTCGGGAGGGTGGAGAGCAATATTGGACCTTAAGTGCCTCAATAGGTACACCATCCATAAGAAATTCAAAATGCACACCCTGCATTCAATTCTGGCAAGTATTCGGAAGGGAGATCTAATGTCATCCATTGATCTCTCGGAGGCTTACCTCCACATCCCAATTCGGCCATCTCACCGCCAATACTTGCGGTTTTGATATGCAGGGGTGCATTATGAATATGGGGCGCTTCCCTTTGGCCTATCCTCAGTGCCAACGGTCTTCACTAAGGTCCTAGCGGCCTTGACCGCTCACCTCAGGTCCATTCCCATCAGGATCCAGTGCTACCTGGACGATATTCTCATCTCTTCGCCCTCTCCTTCTCAGGCTGAGAGAGATGTCCAGGTAGTGCTTAACACCCTAGACCACCTTGGCTTCTTGGTCAACCGATCCAAGAGCCAACTTACCCCCGCCACCAGAATAGTCCATCTGGGGGCAATCATTGATTCCCTGGAGTGTAAGGTGTACCTGTCCCAGGAACGGAGAGACAGCTTATTGGATCTCACCCGGCAAGTTCTGAGGCAAAATTCAGCCCCACTGAACCTGCTGTCTTCCCTCCTGGGCAAGATGATTTTGGCCATTCATATTGTCCCATGGGCACACCTACACTCCAGGGACCTCCAATGGCTCCTCCTCCCCTACCAGCGTCGGGGCAGAGCCAACGCTCCCACCAGGGTGAGGCTTCAAGCCGCGGTCAGGGATTCACTGAAATGGTGGACCACGTCTGCGGTTCACAGGGGCACCTATTTCCTCCCCCTGCAACAAATTATAGTCACCACGGACGCCAGCTTGTCGGGCTGGGGGGCCCACGCAGAATCGCAGGTGGCACAGGGCACATGGTCGCAATCTGAGGCGACCCTCAGCATTAATATACTAGAGTTAAGAGCTGTTTCCCTTGCTCTGCAGCAATTTAGGCCTCTTATAGAGAACTCACATGTCCTGGTCCTCACGGACAATGTGGCCACCAAGGCCCACATAAATAGGCAAGGTGGGACCATGTCTGGACAATTGATGACTGAGGCCATGCAGCTGGGCCTATGGGCAGAACGCCACCTGCTGTCACTTGAGGCTGAGCATATTTCAGGGATAGACAACACCAAGGCAGACTGGCTTAGCCGAAACCAGATAGACCACTCAGAGTGGAGCTTGCATCCGGACCTTTTTCACCAGATTGTGGGTCACTTCAGTCAGCCAGTGGTGGATCTATTTGCCTCTTCGGCCAATGCCCAATTGCCCAGGTTCATGTCCCGATATCAGACTCAGGGGGCGGAAGGGACTGATGCCCTTCGCTGTGAGTGGCCCCGAGGGTTGCTTTATGCCTTTCCTCCCATCCCTATCATTCCGCAGGTCATCCAGAAACTGCTGGAGGAGAGAGCCGAGGTGGTCCTTCTGGCACCCAACTGGCCAAGGAGAGCTTGGTATGCCGACCTGGTCTCCTTGTCGGTCTCCCCCCCCGTGGAGGATCCCTCCGACAGAGTGGTCACTTGTGCAGGGGTCAGTGCAGCATCCAGAACCTCACTGGTTGCAACTGACCGCCTGGCGCTTGAGCGGCTCACTCTGAGGAGCCGCCAGATCCCCGAGGACGTCTTGGAGGTCTTGTTGGACTCTCGCAGGCCATCCACACAAAGAATCTATGCTGCCTCTTGGAAGGCTTTCTGCTCCTGGTGTGCCAGAGAGGGGCATTCCCCAGTAGATCTTTCGGTCATAAATGTCCTGCAATTCCTCCGCCAGGGGCTGGCCAAGGGTCTTTCACCAAGCACACTCAGACGCCAGGTAGCTGCCCTGTCCACGGTCCTGTCTTGCCCGGCTCTGGGGAAACTCTCAGCTCATCCCTTCATTTCCAGATTCCTAAAGGGAGCAGTCAATCGATGTCCCCCCCGTGGTGCACAGGTACCCCACCTGGGACTTGTCCAAAGTGCTACTAGCACTCACGGGGGGTGCCTTTGAACCCTTGCAATCCATTCCTCTCGTCCACCTGACATACAAGGTGGTCTTTCTGGTGGCGGTCACCTCTGCCCGTTGCATCTCCGAACTGGCGGCCCTTTCCATTAGGGGTGACCTTTGTGTTTTCCACCAGGACAGAGTGGTGCTGCGCCTGGATCCCACCTTTCTCCCAAAGGTGAACTCATATTTCCACCGGGCCCAGGAGATTGTATTACCCTCCTTTTACCCCACTCCATCCTCTGACATTGAAAGACAGTGGCACCTCCTGGACGTGAGGCGTGCACTGGACATTTACGTTCAAAGAACCTCTGCCTTTCGCAAAACCGAGGCCTTGTTTGTCTCTTTCCACCACGCTTCTTTGGGGAGGAAGGCATCCTCTGTCATGGTGGGTCGGTGGATTCGTACTGTCATTAACATAGCATATGAACAAATGACCTTGCCACGACCCACCAGGATTATGGCCCATTCCACACGCAGTGCGGCCACCCCTGCAGCGTGGAACACTAGGGCTTCCATCGAGGAGATCTGCCAAGCTGCCACTTGGGCATCCCCAACACCATTTGTCTGGCACTACAGACTGGACGCTTTCGCCTCTCAGGAGGCTGACTTTGGGTGTAGGGTGCTGGAACAGGTAACATTGGAGGGTGGTGGTCCCAGCCAGAATCAGGAGGCCCTCCCTGGGGACTGAATTACTTTGGTATGTCCCAATCTTGGCGGCTAGCTCCACCCACGATGGAGAATGAGACATTGTACTTACCTGAGACGTCCATTCTTGTCGGGTGGAGCTAGCCGCCAAGTCCCTCCCTCTCTCTCTATGAGTCTCTGGCTGGACGGAGGTTATTTTCATTCTGAGTCATTAGGTATATAGGACCTAGTTACATAGGATCGGTTTCAAATTTTAGGTAGTTAGTTTTAGGTATTTAGTAGTACTACTCTGCAGGGTTGTTGTTGCCCTTTTTTTCCTTCGATTAGTGAATTCAATAAAGTTTGTTGCAGTACTTGGCACGTCGAGTCTGGCATTTGTTCCTCGTCAAAAGAGGGGGAACCAGGGCCTAGAGCCACTATTTATACTTTTCCAGACTCAGTCTTGATTGGCTAGAAGGCTGTGCCAATACCCAATCTTGGCGGCTAGCTCCACCCAACGAGAATGGACGTCTCAGGTAAGTACAACGTCTCATTTTATAACTGATTTGGCATTGATGATCGATATTCTAAACAAAATTTCTCTTCTTTCAAATGCACTGCAAGCAAGAAATACAGACATCATAAAGGCTGAAAAACTTGTGATAAGATCAATGAAAGCATTTGAAATGCTTAGAAAGGAAAAGGGTCCATACGAAAAAAAAGTTGATGGATTAATTACTTCAGAAACCTTCAAAAATATAAAATTTGTACAAAATCATTGATTTGTTGGACTTCCTCGGGAAAGACTTTTAGAAAGCATCATAACAAATTTGAAGAAAAGACGAAATGGATTGTGAACATTTAAAAACAGGTAGCCAATTGCAAGACATGAATAAATTACAATGTCTCAATTTTTTGGAGCCAGATTACTGGAATATTGAAGAAGTAGTACTTCCATGGACAGCATCTGAAGAACAATTGCTTACATTTAGTGTCATTTTTCTTTACTAAATTAGTATCAAAGATTATAGAGATTTTGTAGAAAATGTTTTAAAAGATTCCAGGAAATATGCAATTCCTGACAGTATTAAAGAAGCTAAAGATGTTGTCAGAACAATTGCTGTAAGTTCAGCAGAAGCAGATAGGGGGTTTTCAAAAATGAACATCATATATTCAGAGAAGAGAACTCGCCTGACTGTTTCCAACATAACCAACCTAATGACCATTAGTATAATTGGCCTACCTGTAAGGACCGTCTTCCCAACCACAATTAAAGTACGAACTTCTGAGTCAGTGTTCTCAAAAGGATTCCTTTATTTGCATTTGTATAACAATCCATTCATTCAAAGCAAAGTCTAAATGCCTTCAGGCAAGGCAAGCATATTTAACCTTAATGCCCCACCCCATTTGGCAAGATGCAAGCATAATCAATCCACAAGTGTGTGACCAGATGGCCATACGTTCCCAGCCTCCCTTCCGTTCAACTGACTTGCATTACCCCTCATAAAACGCTATCTTAAGATGAGAAGGCTCCCAGGTGTCTAGGATCCGGATATGTTATAACCTTTTGATCAAGCAGAGCCAAGACCCCCCTTCTCCTTTTGAATGGCAGAGTCTGGAGTCTGACACTACCTCTAAAAGAATGGGACCCTATTCCTACAGTCAAAAAATGGTTGAGAGCAGCACATCACACAGCCGATGATGCTCAAATAAAAGTTAAGAAAAGCGCAAGTGAGGACGGCGACACCAATGAAAATTCAATTTGGAACTACCTGAAAGACAAATAACACTTTTATTGTTCTTATGTAAGAATTTGTGTACATCTTTTATTGTTTTGTGTACTTCTTTTATTCTTATTTAAGTATTAAATGCACAAAATAATAAACTACCTTTTTGTATATCTTCTTTTTGTAGGTCATTAGGGCAAAGAAGTGATGTGGACTTGGCCACGCCCACTGAGTCACATGACCACCAAGCCATGCCCACAGAACCGGTAGTAGAAAATTTTGAATCCCACCACTGTCAAATGACAGAATTGCTGACAAATGCTTTACAAATTACAAAACAAGAAATGTAAGCAGAGATTGATGAAATATTTCGAATAGACACAACCTATGCAAGAAGACATACCGTATTTTTCGGAGTATAAGATGCACCTTTTTACCCCCAAAAAGAGGCTGAAAACTTGGGTGCATCTTATACACCGAATGTAGCCCCACCCAGCCAGCCAGCCACCCCCACCCTTTGGCCTCTGTCTTCCAGCAATTTTACCTGTTTGCAGCAAAGAGGGAAGAGCCTGTAAAGCCAAGCAAGTCACTAGCAGCTTCCCGACCTACAGCTGATTTGCCACGTGCTAAAATGAAACTGAAACTGAAACTGCAAAGAGGCAAATAGCTGGGAGAGACATGCAGATTTTTATTTTTTGCTGAACTGGATGGAAGGGGGTAAGTGAATAACTATAAATGTCTGTAGAATGTTCAAATTATTAGACTTATTTTTTAAAGACTGCTGAAGTGGTGCAGTGGTTAAATGCAGCCATTGCAGGCTGACTGCTAGTTCAACAGTTCAGCTGTTCAAATCTCACTAGGCTCAAGGTTGACTCAGCCTTCCATCCTTCCGAGGTCGGTAAAATGAGGACCCAGATTGTTGGGGGCAATATGCTGAACTCTGTAAACCGCTTAGAGAGTGCTGTAAAGCACTATGAAGCGGTATATAAGAAAAGTGCTATTGCTATTGCTATTGCTATTGCTATTATTGTTCTAGAGCCAGGGGTCTCCAACCTTGGCAATTTTAAGACTTGTGGACTTCAACTCCCAGAATTCAACAGCCAGCTTTGTTAGCTTTGCTGGCTGTGGAATTCTGGGAGTTGAAGTCCACAAGTCTTAAAGTTGCCAAGGTTGGAGATCCCTGTAAATCTAGACAACTTAACAAAATAAAGAAGCTTTTTAAAATAAATGCTTGCTCTGAAGAGGCCCAGTGCTATTGTATCTTCTTTCAAATAATAGAGAATAATGTATAGTTCCAGAAATTTTAATTAATTTTAACAGCTCTGTACAAGTATAGTCTGAAATGTAACAGTGTCCTGTTTAGTATTAGAGTTTAGTTACCTTGGAGTAGATCTATTTAAATAATTGGGAGGAGTTAGTGTGACTACATTTAAGAAAACTTTCTGGCATAATGTACATTTCTCCAATTCTTTGCTATTTCTATGGGCCAGGCACACATGCACAGAAATACACAGCAAACAGTGTATATCATCTGTGCTCTTTGCTGTTTGGCAAATTGCTTGGAGGCAGAGGCCTTTTTTCCTTGTTTTCCTTCCCCAAAACTAAGGTGCGTCTTATACTTCAGTGCGTCTTATACTCCGAAAAATACGGTAATCTCCCAAGAGAAGTTCATGTCAGATTTGTCAAGAAGATGATAAGAGTTGAAATACTTAAAAAAGCAAGGGATGAACCCCTGCAATATAAAGGCAAAGAAATTGTGGTGTTGAAACAGATGACAAGAAGAGTAAGAAATCTAAGAAGACAATATCGATTTTTGACAGGTCAGCTGATTAAATACAATGTAAATTTTAGATGGCTGATACCAGAGGGAATTTTGGTAACTTGGAATGAAAAAAGATATAGATTGGACTCATTAGATCATGGGTCCTCAAACTACGGACTGCTGAAGCCATTAATCCAGTCTGTGTGGGACCACGAGGCTGCTCCGCCCACATTGCCCCACCCACCCACTGGCCTCCACCCTTCGGCCAAGTGCAGGATTTACCTTAGTGAGCTGAAAGTGGAAGGTAAGGCAGAGAGCTACTGGAGGCGGGGGGAGGCCAAAATCGCAGTCGTTTTTGCCTGGCAGAAGGCTTCTGGGGGCCAGGAAGGCCAAAAAGGCTCGGCATTGCAGCCTGTGTGGCTTCCCTTTCACTGGGACTGCCCTCACCCCGCCCCACGTGGGAAGCCTCAGCCGCGGTAAGCACAGCCACCAGTAGCATTGCCAAACTCTGGAATGAGATGGGAATGAGAAGGAGACAGGCAGGGAAGGTAGGAAGGAAGATGAGAAGGAAGGAGAAAGAAAAATATTTTTTTTGTGGGGAGGCAGCAAAAGAAGCAGCATTCCTTGGCTGGGAAGCGGGCAAAGACAGAAAGGGAAAGTAAATTTCAGACCCTGCAAACTGCCCCTCGCTGGAAAGGAAGGAAGCAAAAAGGGGAGCCCAAAACTTAAATCCCTGTCATCGACTGGCTGGCATTTGATCTCTCCCACTTTAGCTTCCCTGCTCACTTGCTAGCTTTCTTTAGTTCAAAAGAAGCCACTTGGGAGAGGAGGAAGGGGGTTTCTCCCTGAGTTTTTTTTTAATTGAAAAAGTTTTAACAGTACAAAGTACAAACATTTTTCTCTTTTCTCCCCCCCCTTCCCCCCTCCACCCTTCCCACCCCTCTTACCCTCCCCCCCACCCCCCACCCCCCAACTTCCCAGAAAAAGCACAAGGTATAATTTCAAAAGCAAACATAAAGCTAAAATATGCTAATAAAAAAATATTGATTCTAACATTCTTCTAATTCTTAACTCCTTATTACTCAAAAATTTAACAACAGAATCTAAAAATTAATCATTTAACATTAAAAAACTATTTGGGTCTTCTTAATCTGATACTTTTTTTGAACATAATCAGTCCACCTATTCCATTCCAATATATATCTTTCATTTGAATGATCCTTAAGATATAATGAAATTTTTGCCATTTCAACCAGATGTGTAACTTTTAGTGTCCATTCTTCAATAGTAGGCATATCTTCCTTTTTCCAGTACTGTGCCACCAGTAACCTGGCAGCTGTTATTAAATTCAAAACCAAGTTAGTCTCTGTAACAGAACAATCCATGATTATTCCCAACAAAAAGAACTGTGGTGTGAACTTGATCTTTTTCTTTAAAATATTTTGTATAATCCACCATATTTTTATCCAAAAACCCTTAATTTTTTTTACAAGTCCACCAAATATGAAAATATGTAGCATCATCGCATTCGCATCTCCAACATTTAGGTTGTATAGTTGGGTACATACAAGCTATTTTTTGGGGGTCTAGGTGCCATCTATAAAACATTTTATAAAAAATTTCTCTTAAATTTTGAGCCTGTGTAAATTTAACATTTCTAACCCATATCTTTTCCCATGTTTCCATCATTATGGGTTCTCCAATATTTTGAGCCCATTTTATCATGCAATCCTTAACTAATTCTGTTTCTGAATCTAGTTCCAGTAAAATATTGTACAATCTTTTTATGTGCATTGGGCCCTTATTTTTTATTTGTTGTATCAAATTATCATCATCCTTCCCAATACCGTTTTTTTGATCAACTCTCCAACTAGCCTGTAATTGTCCGTATTGAAACCAAGTTCTGATTACTCCTTCTTCTCTTAATTTCTCCATTGGTTTTAATTGTAATGTAATTCCTTCTTCTTGAAGAAATTCTTTATATGTGATCTTATCTGATTTTTGCTCTAAGTTTATATTTTCTATCGCGTGTCTGGGTACTGTCCATAAAGGTAACTTATCATTTAATTTACATTGGTACTTTTTCCAGACACGCAATAAGGCATTTCTTAATATATGACTCATAAAAACTTTATCTACTTTTTTATCATACACTAAATAGGCATGCCACCCATAAATCAGACCATATCCTTCAATATTTAATACCCTGTCTTCTGTCAAGTTAATCCAATCAGTAATTGCTGAGAGAACTGCTGCTTCATAATACAATCTTAAATTAGGCATTTTAAGACCACCTCTTTCCCGTGCGTCTTGTATTATCTTCTGATTTACCCTCGGCTTCTTCCCTGCCCAAATAAATTTATTTATACCCTTTTGCCATTCCTTCAAGTTTTCATCTTTTTTAAGTATTGGTATCATTTGAAAGAGAAATAAAAATCTAGGTAAAACATTCATTTTGACTGCAGCAATCCTACCCAGCAAAGACAATTGCAATTTTTTCCAGTTTTCCATGTCTTTCTGTATTTTTGACTATAATGGTTGATATCCCTCGGGAGTAGGGTGGCATAGAAGAACCAATAAATAAATAAATAAATAAATAAATAAATAAATAAATAAATAAATAAATAAATAAATAAATAAATAAATAAATAAATAAATAAATAAATAAATAAATAAATAAATAAATAAATAAATAAATAAATAATTATGTTGGTATAATTTCATATTTGTGGACATAATATAAACCCCTAAGTATTTAATCTTTTTGACTATCTCAAAACCTGTTGCCCTTTCTATTTCTTCTTCTTGGCTTCTTACCATGTTTTTAGCTATTATTTTTGTTTTAGCTATATTTATTTTAAAACCAGATACTTGTCCATATGAGTTGATTGTGTCCATCAGAATTCTAGTAGATTGTAATGGTTGGGTTAACGTAACAACCAGGTCATCCGCAAACGCTCGTAGCTTGTATTCTTCCTGTCTAATTTTTATTCCTTTTATTGTATCGAGCTCTCTTATTTTGCTAAGTAATATTTCCAAACTCAAAATAAACAGTAAGGGAGACAAGGGACAACCTTGTCTTGTTCCCTTTTCTATATTAAAAGTATCTGTTAGTCTGCCATTGATTATTATTTGCGCTGTTTGTTTTTGATATATTGCCCTAATAGAATGTGCAAAATAATCTCCAAGTTGTAACTTTTCTATTAATTTTAATAAAAACTCCCAATTCAATCTATTGAAAGCTTTCTCAGCGTCCAAAAATACTAATACTGTGGGTACCTGGTTGTTATTTCCCAAATACTCTAATAAATTAACAATTTGTCTAACATTAGTCTTCATTTGTCTACCAATTAAAAAACCCGTTTGATCTTGATGAATCATCTGTTGCATAACTATCATTAGTCTATTCGCTAAGATTTTAGCAAAAATTTTGTAATCTATATTCAAAAGTGAGATCGGCCTATAATTTTTTGGATCTGTATGATCTTGACCCTCTTTTGGAATCAGATAAATAAAAGCAGTCTTCCATGTTGGAGGTACCTTGCCTCCCTGTTAAACAATTCTTTAAGCGGTTCCACCATCTCTACCTGCAATTTCTTATAATAAACAGCTGTTAGACCATCTGTCCCTGGGGCTTTACCCACTTTTAACTGTTTAATTACCGATAAAATCTCCTGTGAGGTTATCAAATGATTTAAAATATCCCTCTGCTCCTTAGATGTTGCATAAATATTCTGTTTCTGCAAAAAAAATTTCTATATCTTTCTCTTCTTTAACTTTGCCACCAATATATAATCCTGAATAAAATTCTAAAAAGGATCTTTTAATAAGTTCTTGTTCAAAAACTTCTTTACCCTTATATTTAACTCTTTTAATAATTCTTGATTTCTGCTTCTTAGCGTATATGCCAACCATCTACCTGGTTTATTAGCATTGCTAAAAGTATTAAATTTAGCATATTGTAAATTAGTTGCCACTTGGTCTGCCATTAACATACTAAACTGACCTTTTAATAAATTGATTATCTCCTTAATTTTCCTCTCTGTTGGATTAGAAATTAAGGCCCACTCTTGTCTCTTAATCTCCTCTTCTAATTCTTCTCTTTTTTCAGATTTTTTCCTTTTATATTTGTTATTCAAATATATCAAGATACCTCTCATATAAGCTTTGCTTGCATCCCAACCATCTCGATAGAAGTGCCCTTCTCCATATTATTAACAAAAAATTCTTTCATTAGTTTTTTACACTCCTTTACATTTTCTTCAAATCTAAACAAATTGTCATTTAACCTCCATGACCTTCTAGGTCCATTTCCATACTCCAATTCCAACCAAACCAGGATATGATCTGTCAATGTTCTTGAGCATATCTTCATCTTCTTTACCCTAAAAAGAAGGTTGTTAGTAATTAATATAAAATCAATCCTTGAAAAGGATTGATGTCTATCGGGAAAAAAAAGTAAAATCCTTTTCTTCTACATTTCTTTCACGCCAAATATCCCTCAGCTCCCAATCATACATCATCTCAAAAAAGGATTTAGGCAATCTTGCTCTTGAATAAAAATTTTGCTTGAAGCCCTTCTTGTCTTTTTTCACGTCCAGTACACCATTCCAATCTCCTAACAGGATGCAAGTTTTATAATCCCATTGTATCAACTTTGAATGTAGAAGATCATAAAATTTTTCTTGTTGTTGATTTGGGGCATATACACCAATCACCAGTGTTTTCTCTCCTGCAATTAAAAGTTCAATAGCTAGAAATCTTCCTTGATCATCTGCTTCAATTAGTTTAGCAATCAAATGTCTTTTCACATATATAACAATGCCGTTTTTCTTTTCTGGTGCTGCAGTTACAAAATGTGTTCCCATTCTTGTATTTATCAAATATTTTTGGTCTTGTATTCTAATATGTGTTTCTTGTAGGCAAACCAAGTCGTTGTTAAATTGTTTAAGGTAATGAAATATTTTCCTTCTTTTCTGTGGAGAGTTTAAGCCATTAACATTCCAAGTTAGGAATCTAATTCCCATCTAAAGGCTTCTGAAGCATCTGGAGCATTGTCTGAAGATCTAGGTTCTTTAATTCCTTTGGTCTCGCTCCTCCCACCGCTTCTGTTTTAGTAGCTTCTTTGGATGCCACCTGCAGTTGCTGTTGGATCATTTCTTGTTTACGCTTGGCCATTGTAACTCTAGTCTGTCTTTGCTCTTTTATCAATTCTTGTTCAACTAACCCCAGATGTTGATCCAAATGAGTTATAGCTATATCACTTTGGCCAGATGAGGCTCCTTCTTCCTGAATTTCTATCAGTAATTCCTCTCTTTGTCTTACTCTGACATCCTCCTTTCTCTTCATTTCTGGTGATCTTGGTGTCCCAGCCTTTAAAACATATGTATAGAAGTCTCTTGCTTTCTGCACCGTATTAAGCCGATGTCTTTCTCCAGCATAAATCAAAGATATTCCAGCTGGGACCTCCCACCTGAACTGTATTTGTAGTTTCTTAAGTTCTTCCACCAGAAATGAATATTCCTTTCTGGCTCTTAAAATTTTTGGCGGAATCTCTATCATTGTCATCACTTCTTGTCCATCAACCAGAAGCTTATTTTGAAAAGTTGCCTGTAGTATATCATTACGCAGTGTTCTGTTAGTAAAGTATATTACAATATCTCTTGGCAGGTTTCTCTGTCTGGCCACCCAAGAGTTAACTCGATATATTTTATCCATCTGCCATCCCAACTCTTCCTTCTTTATTCCCAACGCTTGAGCAATCGCCTCCGACATCAGGTCTTTCAAGTTCTCATGTATATCTTCCTTTACACCTCTTACCCTGATTGCAAATTCCATATTTCTATATTGGATCATTGTAATTTCATCTGCATCTTTCTCCCTTTTATTCTCAATTTCATCTACCTTTCCACTCAAAGCTGTTGTAAACTGTTTAATTTCTTCCACTTGTTGGTCTAAAAGCTCCAAATTGTTTGCCAAGCCTCTAAATGCCATTAAGATATCTGCCCTAATTTGGTTGTTGCGAGCTCCAATTTGATCAGAGATATCTTGTATCTTGTCATGAATTTTCTCATTAGTGTCATCAATTTTTGCACCAACAGATTCAATTTTTGCATTAAAAGTGATGGCCATTTCAGCCTGCATTACTTTGAGAGTTTCTTGTAACATCCCCAGAGTTAGAGGCTGGGTTTGAGTTGAGAGGGATTGCAGCTTAGAAGTGTGAAGAGGTGAGCTCTCAGCACTGCCCCCTCCTTTAGAAGGAGCCGTTTTTCCAGATTTAGAAGCCATTTGAATTTAAATAGATCTTTGTGTTATTCCAAATTGCTTTTATTCAATGCCAAAAAGAAGAATTCCTCAGAATCAAACTCCAAATCAGGATTTAAGTCAGAAGTTCTCCTGCATAAGCCTGCTAGGAAAATGAAACTTTCTTTGTAACTTTTACTTTTCCACGCCCTTTCAGACTTCAAACGCCATTTTAAAACAGCTTGCTAATTTGTATCTTCCAGAATAAGAGTCAACATAGAGTTAAGTATGGTTACTTGCCCAGCTTGTCTCCTGGCTTTTTCTGCTGCTCCTCTGCCAAAATTGAAATCAATCCTTTAAAGCAGGGTTGGTCACGATCTTCTTGCTCCGCTAAAAAGCGGAGATGTCCCAGGTCCGGAGCTGCTGGCAGGATTCCAGGAAGCCCTCGCCCTTCACGCCCCAGGATCTTCTCCTGGGACACTTGGGGGACTCTACCTGTGCCTGCCTGCTCTTCACCCTCCCCTTTGCCCGGGGAGGGGGTTTTCGGCCACCAGTCAGCTGTTTGTCGGCTGTGCTGGCGGCTTGAACGGTGCTGGGGACCGGCGCTTGACGGGGAGCGTCCTCGGAGAAGGCGGAGCCAAACTGGAAGTCTTCTCCCTGAGTTTTTAAAGTCCCAAGGTTTTTCTTCCTACTGCAAGTGCAGCTCTCCAACTCTGGGAGTGTTGTTTCTGGGCTGGGAGCTTTTTCCCTTGGATTCGGAAGAAAAGGGGGTGGGAGTGGAGGACGCAGTGACTGGTGTTTGTAAGGGTTCCTTCTCTGACTTTGGATTTGTCTCCTCTGTGTGTGTTTACTAAGGTTGCTCAGGTGAACATTTTGCTAAGGATCTTTTCCACTCTGGCTTCCTTGCTCAATTGCTTTAGTTCAGAAGCAGCAACATGGGGGAGAGGTTTTTTTTTGTTTCATTGCCTGTGTTCCAGGACCTAAATTGCTTAGCTGTGCAATTACCAGAGTAAGCCTATTTAACTTAAAAGCTTTTCTTTTCTTTCTCTGCCATCCTTCTAATTCTAAATGAAACTTGAGGTGGATCTGTCCTTAGTTATCAGGGAGTCACTTTCTGATCAGTCCTCCTGATTTGGCCTCTTTTAGATTTAATTAGCATTAAGGTATTTTCTGTAACATTTACTTTATATATAATATTTACCTTTTAAAGCAGATTGGTGTGTGTGTGTGTGAGAAAGCAAATCGGTGGGGGTTGTGTTTGGCTACAGACAATCTCAATGGGGTTTATATAATTTGAAATCTGTTTGTTTTAAATAAAGTAATAAATGCAGATTAATATTGCTGGAAGTAGTAACACAAGATAATTCCATAAGTTAAATGCATCAGAAATCAATTTACAATACATAAGATAAAGATATATGGTGCATTCAGGGAAATGCAATGCTAATGGATTTTAGAGTCTCTTTCCCAAATCTTGGGGGTTTTAGTTGCAGTTTTAATTGGTGCAATTCTCAGTCTGATTTATTGTATGGTCTTCTGAAACATATAATCAGGAGTTATTTTGAAGGAAATCCTGTTTGTTTTATTCTTTTTTTAATGACCTATTTTAAGAAGCCTGAAGCTGCTGTTGTACTGAAATTAGGCAAGTGGCAAGAAAGTGTGTGCTCTTTTTCCCTTGGGGGGTGGGTTTTATTAAATTAATAGATGCCTTGGATTCATCAAGTACAGCTTAGGAAGGACAAAGGCAAAATGGACTACTAGATTGGCCATGCCCACCCAGTCATATGGTCACCTAGCCATGCCTATCCAGTCACATGGCCAGCTAGCCATGCCCACTCAGCCGTTCCGGCCTCCCAACAGTCTGAGGGACCGTAAAACGGGACCCCTGTTTAAAAAGTTTGAGAACCCCTGCATTTGATAAAGCACATGAATTTTATGAATATCAATTTGGAGCTATTGAAGAACAGGGAAGGGGAGAGGAAGTAGAATGTAAAGGAAAAGAGAACCAGTAATTGTGGAAAAGACTACATGGCAAGAAGAAAATGAGTCCAAGAAAACAAAACGAGCAGAACGAGAAGGAGCAAAAGTAAAGGAACAGAGAGAAATAAAATCAACTTAGGACAATACGACCTATATATATGTGAGAAGATGGTAGAAGAATTACAGATGCTATCAATTAATATAAATGGATTGAATTCACCAAAGAAAAGGGAAAAAACTTTTACAAAACTACAAAAATTAAAATTTGACTTAATTTGTCTCCAAGAAGTCCACATTCAAAAACAACATAGCAAACTTTTAGAATACCCCAAAATGGGAAAAGTATATTTTTCATTAGCACAACAAAAGAAAAGGGTGGTGGTCTTATATATAAAGGAAACAATAAATGCCAAACAAATATTCACAGGTGAAGAAGGGAGAATTTTCATGGTAGAGGCAATAATAAACAAGTACTTTTGATAGCAATATATGCACCAAATAATAAACAAGAATTCTATAAAAAAACTCCACATGAAAATAACAGAAATGGATTATGAAAATATTTTTGTGTTAGGAGACTTTAATGCAATTGTGGACACAAAACTGGACTATAAAAGCAGGAAAATAGGTAAAAAGGCACCAAAAACACTCCCTAGGACCTTCTTTAAAATAATAGAAGAACTATCACTTCAAGATACATGGAGAGAAATGAACTTAGAGAAAAACCAATATACATTTTATTCAGATAGACATCAATCATGGTTGAGAATAGCTATGATATGGATGACACCAGAATTAAGAACAGAGTACAAGAGATAGAAATTGAAACAAATGTATGGGCAGATCACAATCCAATGAAAATAAAATAGAAAGGTCAAAGGAAAAAAGTGAGATGGACGTTGAATCAAGTGATATTAAATGATAAAGAGTTTATACAAATAATGGAGAAAGAAATGGACTTCTTTTTCAAGGAGAATAAAAAAGAAGAGACTTCACTACAAAATGTATGGGATACAGCAAAAGCATATATCTGGGTATTAGTGATCACCTATACAGCAAAAAAGAACAAGGAAAAGAGGCAAACACAAAGGAGATTAGCAGAAGAACACAAAAGACTGGAAACAGAGTTACAGAAAGAACCGCAAAAAAGAAATTTAAAAAAACAAATAGAACTGATAAAACATAAACTCAATTTAATGGAAGCAGAAGAACTAGCACAAAAGATTAAAAGAGCAAAACAAAACTACTTTGAAAATGCCAACAAACCAGGAAGATGGTTAGCATACAAATTGAAAATGGAGAAAGAGAAGAAATTGATACACAGCTTGTTAGATGAAAAGGGAATCCTTCACTATCAAAATGGAACTGTGAGATTTAAAATTCTCAAGGAATCAACAGGAGATACGATGAACATTACAAGAGCCTTTAATGAAGCTTTTCCAAAAGCTGACCCCTCTGAGCTAGTCTTGGTAGCTGACAGAAGGGCAAGTAAACAAAGGAATACAGATCCTTAAATACACTTCCCAAGACAATTCCCCCATAACTGCCCCTTCCTGGGTTCACAATCTTATTATTCCCTTATATGGTTACATGACTATATCCTTAACAATAGTTGCTATACTTTAACAATAAGACTATTAATTTTACCAGTACATCTGGTGTCATGAAAGCTGACTTCCTGGCCAACAACTGTTTGGCCCCAAAACAATGTCCCCTTGTCATAATAGATTTATAACTTTGTTATTGCTAACTCAATTTCCCACTTAATGTTCCCAAATGGGTTCTAAGGTTACATAGAGGATAAACATGGCGTAACTATTGCTCTTTACTTTTACAGGAATAATTCTTACTTCTCTCAGGAACTAAAAATAAAATATTCCAGAATTACTATGAAAACTATATAATCAAGAGAAGGTGTCAGAAGAAAAAATAAAACAATATTTGGAGAAAGCTGAATTACCCAAATTACCTGAAATAGTGAAGATTATGCAAAATGAAAAGATAACAATGATGGAACTAACAGAGGCAATCAAGAGACAAAATAATAATAAAACACCAGGACCAGATGGACTACTGGCAGAACTTTATAAATGTTTACAAGACACATTGGGTTTGCCAATGTTAGAAGTTTATAATGAAGTACTGTTAGAGGCCAAAATTCCAAACATCTCTAATACCAAAAGAACAATCAGATTTAATGCAGATAAAAAATTATAGGCCAGTATCACTATTAAATGCAGACTACAAAATATATGTCTCAATAGTTGCAGAAAGATTAAAAAGATTCCTGGATGAATTTATACATTCAGACCAGAATGGATTTTTACCTAAAAGACAAATTAAGAATAATATGAGAATTATTTTGAACATGTTGGAATATTATGAAATGCATCCTGAAAAACAAATGGCATTGATATTCTTAGGTGCACAGAAAGCATTTGATAATGTAAATTGGCAATTTATGTTATCACAATTAAAATGTATGGACTTTGGGGAGAAATTTGTTAACATGATTGAGGCAATATAGTCCAAGCAACCTGCAAAAGTAATGGTTAATGGGGATAGGACCAAGAACTTTAACATAAAAAAGACACAAGACAAGGATGTCCGCTGTGCCCCCTACTATTTATATTAATATTGGAAGTACTAAATAGAAATATTAGACAAGACTCAGAAATAAAAGGAATGGAAATAAAAACAGAAAAATATAAGCTACAGGTATTTGCAGATTACCTGGTATTTATTTTAGAAGAACCACAAGAATCTAGACCCAAGTTAATGAAAATAATAGCAGAGTACAGTGAAGTTGCAGGACTGAAAATGAATAAAGAGAAAACTAAAATACTAGTTAAAAATGTCACAGAGAAACAAAAAAAAGTTGGTGGAAAAGATAGATATTCAGATAGTTAAGAAAGTCAAATAGGAGTTCAGCAAGATGCACAACTATAAAAGAAACTTACAACAAATTAAATTAGATTTGGAGAAATGGAAAAACCTGCAGCTATCATTGATAGGAAGAATAGCTACAATAAAAATGAACGTTCTGCCGAGACTGTTATTCTTATTCCAAACAATTCTGATAAAATTAGAAAACATTTTTTGAAGAACTAAACAAAATGATACTAAAATATATTTGGCAAGGGAAAAAAGCAAGAATAAGACTGAAACTGCTACAAGATACTAAACTGAAAGGGGGCCTTGGGTTGCCAGACTGGGAGCTATACTACCAAGTTTCTGCACTTGTCTGGGTGAAAGAATGGGTAAATTTGAGACATAACAGACTATTAACTTTGGAGGGACATGATCTCCAACTGGGGTGGCATGCCTTTTTATGATATGTGAAAAATAAAATAAATGGATATTTTTTAAAGGCACCTTGTTAGAAATGCACTATTGTTAGTATGGGGGGGGGGAATTAAAGAAAGACACTATATAAAAATACCAGTCTGGCTCTCCATGATGGAGGCACTGATTCAGATTAACAGAGTTGGAAGGGACCTTATAGGTCATCTAGTCCAACTCCCTGCTCAAGCAGGAGACCCTACACCATTTCTGACAAATGGCAGTCCAATCTCTTCTTGAAAGTCTCAAGTGATGAAGCTCCCACTGTTGCGGAACAGGAAGTGATTCCAGCCCAGAGGAGTAGGATAAGCCTTTTTATTATCTGTACAGATTTTATTTATTTATTTGTGAGATTTATATACCGCCTCACAGTGCAAGCACTCTCTAAGCGGTTTACACCAGTAAGCAATATATATTTATATTGCCCCCAACAATCTGGGTCCTCATTTTACCTACCTCGGAAGGATGGAAGGCTGAGTCAACCTTGAGCCGGTGAGATTTGAACCGCTGATCTGCGGATCAGTATGAGCTAAAGTGGCCTGCAGTACCTGCCTCTAACCGCTGCGCCACCTCAGCTCTTCAGATAAGATAAGGTTCAGACATTTGAAATTCTGAGCTGAACGATTTCTAGCAGAAAAATGAACATTTTTATACTTTTTCCACAGTTACAAAGACACACAAACTTTGTAAAAATTGGTTACTATTACAAATCAACCATTTGCTACTATATTAGGGAGTTACACCTCTTTCCCTTATTGACACATATGCATGTTTTTCTATAAGTTTTATGTTAACACCTTTAAATTTCTCAAATACCCTGTTACAGTTTTGTGGTCAGCCTGTATCAGTTTGTGGCCGGTCTATTCCTGGAAAAGCCTAGCGACTTCCTCTTTGTGTTTTTCCAGAGCAAAAGACTTTTTACTTCTTTAATTATCAGTGCTAGAAAGGGCCCCTTACAGATCATCTAGTCCAACCCCGTTTATAGCCTATTGTTTCACTTAATGACTTTGCTTTATTTTACGTCCTGCTTCACCCCCCCTTTGAGACTCTAATTTAATTTAATTTAATTTAATAGGCAATAGAGTCTCATATTTGATCAGAAGTATTACACAAGGAATGAAGCAAGGCCTGCTATTCCACAAAACAACAAGAACAATAGCTGATACATTTAGCTCTATCTTTTCAGTTGATTTATAATAACAATAGATAACAGAAAACAAAAAGCAAAGATTCAACCTGGTTACTCTCAAATCTCATTACTTTCAGACATTTAACAGTTCTTTTTCTTTTACTGACTTCATATCTAATTGGTAGCCATGAAAACCACACATCATTCCCATGTACTCTTTTGTTCTCTGGGACCTGCAGCATCCCCTGGGCCTTCCTTAGGAGTAGGAAGGGTCAAATGACCATTCCCAGGCTTGTCACTCAGCAGTTCACTGGCAATTAATAATCCAAGCCATAGAAAAACCATGCCTGACATTAAAAGAATCTTATCCAACTTAATTTACACAGTCTTATCAAGGGGAGCTGTTTCAATTACAAAATTTACCACATCAGAGAGATGGACTGGAGCAGGTGACGCTAGGGAAAGTTTAGTTTTGGGTGCTCCACAAAACCAAATCTTATTTGCTAAGTATAGTATCCATGATCCCAGAATTATCAATATGCTATAGAGAATCCATTCCCAAGGTTCTTCAAACATCAGTCTCCTTAGAGGATTCCCACTGTTCCCTAGCCCAATTAATAATTACAGGAACAGTGTCTGTCTGTTCAGGCCGAGAGTTATTCCAGCAAAATAAGTATCCTATACAACAAATCATAAACAGAAAGATCAAACTTACATACGTTAAACCCAGTACACTTATGACAACATATGATTGAACTACCATTCCTAGAACCAACACACTTTTCCCTCAATATATTAAAAGTTGTTTTCCTTGTCCAAATCTTCAGCCATACGAAGAGGAATCAGCTTCCAGGAGTGACTCCAGTAAGGCTTATTCTTCCCCGTATGTTGCTTGCCCATTGCCGGTAGGGCAGTTATAGGGGGTGTTTCTTCAAATGCAGCACTAGAGGACAGGCTTCATCTGCCTTTGCCTCCCAACACTCATTAGCTGCGCATTAGCTTTTACTGTAAGGGGAGAACAAATGACTGCAGTACAAGGTCCTTTCAAGATTTTCCCTTTCCGACTTCCAGTTTGGCTCCGACGGCGTCGCTGGCGCTCCTTGCTGGGCGCCTCTCTGTTTTCCTGTAAAAGCCACCAGAAAAGCTGTCTGGCGGCTTGAAAATCTCTTCCCTGGGTAAAGGGGAGAGATGAGAGTGCGACAGGTGGGGTAGAGCCCCCCAGTGCCCTAGGAACCAACTTAGGGCGCGAAGGGTGAGGGCTCCCCAGGCAGCCTGTCTGCTGCTCCGGGAAGCCAGAAAACCTTCGCTTTAAAAGTGGAGCAAGATGCTGCGACCACCTTTGCTTCTACAATGGGAGGTATAACTATTTCAACTTTAAAGAAAGCAGCCAGAGAAAGGCAGGAGTCCTGAAGGGCAAGTATCAAATTTTGACTTTAATTCCACCGCTGGCTTTCACTTCAGAAAGTAACAAAGTAACTCAACAAGAAATTAGCAACAATATGGTGATCAGAGATTTGGGTGTGGAAGCGAAAGTGACTTTCGTTTTGTTACCAGCTCTTTTTTTTTCCTATGGAAACTTCTGATCCTGAGAATTGGCTTTTTCTTTTTTGGCCCCCTGATTCTGAATTAAAATAACAACTTATAAAAAATAAAAGACTAACTGGTTTTGCAAAGAACCTTGTTAAGTAGAGCTTTGGCTTTCTCTTTGTACTCCTTTGGAAATATTGAAATTCTAAACCTGGAAAGACTGTCTTGAACAAAAGAACTGAGAATTCTTTTGGTCATACTTTAAAAATGCAACTTACGTCTGATTTAACACCCTCACAGCCTTTAACACCTGAAAATTTACTGAACACTTTAAAAGTTATGAAAAAAGAATTGGTTATGGAGTTTAACTTAAAAATCAACGAAATAGATAAAAATGCAGGCTGCTTTAAAGAAGATGGAGCAACAAATGAGGGAGGACGTATTTGAGGTGTGTAAAGCACTAGCAGTAAATACGGAAGTTTTGGCTAATGACTTGGAAAAAAATAATCAAGTTTTGATAACCTCGAAGGAATATATAGACAAAATTAAAAATGATATGGCAAATTTTGAAACAGAGGTGTTAACGGCCCAATTCAGAAGCATGGAATTTGCAATAAGGGTGAGGGGGCTGAAAGAAGGAAAGTATGATGATTTCAAAGGAAGGATGGTGGAGGCCCTGGAGCAGGTGTCTGGAATGTCTAAAGAGGAGTTGGTTATGCAAATTGATAAGATATATAGAGTTAATTCCTGGTTTGCAAAACAAAAACATGTGCCAAGGGACATTGTAATATATTTTACTACAAGGGCTTTACGAAATAAAATATCTAGGATACAATCTTTTGGTATTAATGCCCCATAGGCTGTTATATCAGGATAAATTTCATCATCTCAGGTTGCTGATAATTTTCTCTATCAGCTGCCCTGTTTCCTAGGGCGAGTTCATCTTGACCCTTTTGATGTCCTTTACAGTGCATGACTGCTATTCTCTTTGGTCCTTGTACAATTACTATGAGTCTTTTGAATTAAGAGAGGGTATTTAATTTATTTCCCAGTAGCTGCTAACAGCCCTCTCTCTTTATAAATTGCATCTTGTTCATGCAATGTGAGGAATGCTTACTCATTTCGTGCTCTTTCCAGGGCACATATTGGGGCCCAAATTCTGCTGCCTGAGTGCTTGTGCCTTTTGGGAGTGGGTTGCTTTCTATGACTTTATCAAGTAAGACTATTTGCAATGAATCTTGACCCATCAGCAAACCAAATATGGTCCACCTTTTTCAGTGGCACCTCAGTTAGATCAGTATTTGCATGAAAATTAACTTTCTATTACTTGCATGCAATCATGTTCAACCATAGGTAATGCCAATACTTCATACATTACACACTTTAGCTTTATTAGCAGAATACCTGTCAGGTGGAATCCCTTTGTTCCATTGCTCTGACCTGCGTGGCATTGACTGCTTCTGGGTGTCAATCTTTTGTTGCTTCATATCTTGTTCAGCTTTTTCAGTTTCTCCTCTCTGAATGCTGACACTGTCATTAAGTGAGTCACTCCCAAAATTTGCATTAATTCTGTTCCAATTTTGCTCTGCAAAACTAGCAGACCTGGAAATTACTATTCTTTTACTTCCATTGCTAAAGTGATAACTTTTTGAACCTAGCTTATAGCCCATAAACCTGAGCTTTCTTCAGGAGGGCAGTGGCTGCCAGGATTTTTTTAAGACAACGTGACCATTCTTTTTCGACACTCTGTCCAGCTGTTCCGACAGATAGCCATGGGGTGTTGTCAGCTTCCTTTTTCTTGTGTCCTATAGATCTCTGGCTTGCTTCATGGGGGAGGGTAACTTCTTGAATAGGTGCTGCCAGGGGCTTGCTTGTAGAGGCACAATAGCCTTTATTAATTTAATAGATGAAGTAACTGAGCAGTATTGTCCCCAAAAACCTTTTTGGCTGTCCAGTGACTAACACATTAGTCACATATTGGAGTACCATGTCTCCATTCTCACATGGCTGAAAATTACCTAATTCTGAGGCAAAAGGCATTGCCAAAAAGGGTAGGTGAATTTTGAAATCCTTGAGGAAGCCTAGTTCAAGCATTTTTTAATTTAATTTTTATTTTTTTATACTTTTCTGCACGCATCATCACTTTCCAGCCTGGATCTCCCAGCAAGCGCTGGCTGAGTTTTTAAAGATCCAAATTTCTATCTATCTATCTTGATCTCCCAGCAAGCGCTGGCTAAGTTTTAAAGATCAAGATTTATAGAGACCTTCATTCACACATCTAAAACCTTGGAGCAAATCCTTGCCTTCATCCAGTTTCAGTTCCCTATTTCTACTTTGCAAATCACATTTCATAGCAACAGCTCAGCAAAATTACAAATAGTTCTGATGCATTTTGCAATCATTCTGTATTCTTCTGAGACTGAGCATATTGTCTTTTCTGGCTAGTTGCTGGGTCTTTTCATTCAAAGGCATTGTTTGGATCATCTTCTGCCCATAAGGAGTGATCTTCAAACTCCTGCCAGGTATCGAGGACTCAACCCTCGTGGGCTATCATTATACACCACATTTCATCGGGGGGGGGGATTGTCACATTGTTAGTGACATATTGTCCTCTTTAAATTCCAAGGTTGCCTCATTTTACATAGGAGGTCAGAGCACAATAAGGGAATTGGACATTGTTCGAAGTCCCTCCCATTTAGGGAATATGTCAAAGGTTTCAGAAAAAGGGCAGCAGTTTAGGAGCCATCAATTCCTTGCACATTTATAACATCATTAGGAAAGGGAGCCAATAACTTAGTGACTGCAGATCTAGAGGCTCTTGTGTCTACTAAAAGTCACATTATTGCTTCCTTATCTTCATCCGGACCAACGGTTCAGGGAGGGGGGTACTTGACTTAAACCTGGTCACCTTCAGTCTTCAGACCATTTTTCCAGCTGCAGCCAAGCCTACAAAGACTTGTCACTATGCTTGACAGCTTTTTCACTCAGTCAGTCAGCGAGGACAGTTGAGTTCAATCTTTCCTCCTGCCAAATTAACCTTTTTTTGTTTGTTTGTTTGCTATTCCACTTTGGTAGCCCTATTAGTGTCAATAGTGGTGTGGATTTCTGCCTTTGACAGAGTGAATTTCTTATCTGACAACTAACTGTAAATTTTTTTGCTTAATTAGCATTGCTGAATTTGAATTTCAGAAGGACACTTTCCCTCCCCCCCCTTAGGCTGGAGCAGGAAACAGAGCAATTGATCACAGCCAAGCTCAGACATATAATTATAGTCTTTGCTTCGCGGGAGGGGGTGACAGTCCTCCCAAATAGCCACCCTGACATTCAAGCATAATTAAATAAAGTGAGATTAAAACGAGTTTGTTTGGCAGCTTGCCAAGCCTCAAAAAGGCATGGCTAATTGGCCAGTAAGCGAGGCTTCAAGTTTTTGTAGTAGCTCTGATAGCTCATCTTGGTGAGAGGTCTGTAGTTTGTGTACCTCTCTATCTATCTTATCAATTCTATTTTGATACTGCCTAGAATTACTTTCAGTAGTATTTTCTTTTAGTTTAGTAATTTCCTCTTCTTTAGATGCATTAGAAAATACTATCTGTTTCTTTAAATTCAAGATCTGCTGGACTTCTGCTTTTTTCCAAAAGACCCACATTCATTTCCTCTGTAAGTGCTTTTTAGCAAAGAGAAATCAGCTTGCACTTTTTGCCGTTCAGTCTCCTTCTGCTCCAAAACTAAGGTTAGATTTTTCTGTTCTTTTTCTGATTTTTCTTCCTGCTCTTTCATCTTATTTTCTTGATTTGCATATTGTTCAGAAATATTTTTAATATGAACTAGAAGGTCTTGGTTCTCCTTCCTGATTTTCTTACTTTTAAGAGCCTCTATTTCAAATAACAGCCTATTTTGTTCAAAGCCTTCCATTTGTTGTTTACATTTGATCAGCTTTGCAATTCTTGAACCCAAGACCCTTCAATATGTTGTCTAGACATGTATTCCAATTCCTGGCTGGCTGCTTTAGCCCTAAATGGTCTTGCTCAATTTATGCACCATGTTGGGCTTTTTACTTTCATACCCTGGTGCTTGAACCATGTAAATTACTTCTTCATAGTGCACACATTTTTTTTAAAATTCAGGACTCAATGGGTCAATTATATGTCCTAAATGCTTCAACCAGTCTCTGGAAAAAGGCTTCTGGTTCGTTTCTTTCTCTCCAGAAACACTTTCCAGTGTATATGCAACCATTGGCTTCTTTCCACTTTTCTTGTTCTATTTTTAAAGACTTATCTTGCAAGTTCCAATAAAACCAATTTTGTATATACAAGAAAAGGGGGCTTTTCAGTGCAACATTTGTAGAATTCTTAACCCAAGAAATTCTTCTAGTGTCTTGCCACATAGGATTGTGTGTCTTGATAATGGTCCCAAATAAATGAACAACTTCTCAAGGTTTGGCTGACAGGGGTCCATAATGCTGTTTCCAGTTTAATAGGTCTGTTGTGGTGAATGGGACAAACTGGAACAGCGGCTTGAATATTTGTCTGACCACCCTGAGCATTCATGACCCTTTGATTCATTTAGATTTAGATTTATTATTAGAGTTGGAAGGAACCTTGTAGGTCATCTAGTCCAACCCCCTGCTCAACCCCCTACACCATTTGAGATAGATGGCAGTCCAGTCTCTCCTTGAAGGTCACAAGTGTTGGGGTTCTCACGACCTCTGCTGGCAAGCTGTTCCACTGGTTGATCGCTCTCACCGTCAGAAAGTTTCTCCTCACTTCCAGGTTGAATCTCTCCTTGGTCAGCTTCCATCCGTTATTCCTTGTTTGGCTTTCTGGTGCCATAGAGAACAGCCTGACCCCTTCCTCTCTGTGGCATCCCCTCAAGTATTGGAACACTGCTATCATGTCACCCCTGGTCCTTCTCTTCGCTAGATTGGCCAATCTCAGTTCCTGCAACCGCTCTTCGTATGTTTTATTTTCCAGACCCTTTATCATCCTGGTTGCTCTCTTCTGCACTTTCTCTAGAGTTTCAATGTCTTTTTTGTAGTGTGGTGACCAAAACTGGATGCAGTACTCTAGGTGTGGTCTGACCAAGGCTTTATAGAGTGGTACAAGTACCTCTCTGGTCCTTGATTGTATCCCTCTATTTATGCAGCTCAGGACTGCGTTGACCTTTTTGGCTGCTGCTGCACACTGCTGGCTCATATTTAGTTGGCTGTCTACCAGGACTCTGAGATCCCTTTCGCAATCGCTGCTATTGAGTGTGGTTTCACCCAGTTTGTATGTGTATTTTTGATTCTTCTTACCTATGTGCAGAATTTTACTTTTCTCTGTGTTAAATTTCATTTTATTGGTTTGGGCCCATGTTCAAGTCTGTCGAGGTCCCTCTGGATTTTGAGTCTGTCCTCTGGGGTGTTTGCTACTCCCGCCAGCTTGGTGTCATCTGCAAATTTGGTTAGTTCTCCTGCTATTCCCTCATCTAGGTCATTTATAAAGATATTGAAGAGTACTGGGCCTAGGACGGAACCTTGTGGTACCCCACTGCTTACTTCTTTCCATGTGGACTTAGAGCCATTGAGGACTACTCGCTGGGTATGGTTGGTCAGCCAATTGTTAATCCATCTGGTTGTGTAGCTGTCTATCCCGCTTTTTTCTAGCTTATGAAGGAGTAGGTTGTGGTCTACTTTGTCAAATGCTTTGCTAAAGTCCAGGTATATTATGTCTACTGCATTTTGCTGGTCTACTAATTTGGTCACAGTGTTGAAGAATGAAATGAGGTTGGTTTGGCATGACTTGTTCTTAACAAATCCGTGTTGGCTGTTGGTTATTACTTGGTTTGTTTCTAGATGATGGGAGATCTGGTTTTTAATTATTTTTTCCAGTATTTTCCCAGGTATTGATGTAAGGCTGATTGGTCTGTAGTTTCCTGGGTCTGTTTTTTTTACCTTTTTTTGTAGATGGGGACCACGTCAGCTCTTTTCCAGTCCTCAGGTAGTTCCCCTGTGTTCCAGGATTTGTGGAAGATGTGGTGCAGTGGTTCTGAAATGACTTCTGCTAGTTCTTTTAGGACTCTGGGATGTAATCCGTCTGGTCCTGGTGCTTTGTATTCGTTAAGTTCAGATAGGTGATCTCTTACTGTATTTTTGCTTAGGTTGAGTCTTGCTTCAAATCTGTTTTTTATATTTGTGTTGCTGGGTAGTTGAGCTGCAGTTTCCTTTTGTGTGAAGACTGATGCGAAGAATGTGTTCAGTAGCTCTGCTTTGTCTGTGTTGTCTGTTACTTCTTTGCCATCTTCTCTCCTTAGTGGACCAACTGTTTCTTTGATTTTTTTTTCTTGTTGTTAATGTGTTGGAAGAAGCTTTTTTTGTTGTCATTGACTTTTGTTGCGAGTCTTTGTTCGTTCTGGGCCTTTGCTGTCCTGATTGTTTCTTTACAGATTCTGGCTGTCTGTTGGTACTCTGCCTTGCTTATGTGCCCCTCTTTCCATTTTTTGTATTTATCTTTTTTTTTCATTCAGTTTATCTGTGAGGTTTTTGTTTAGCCATGCTGGTTTCCTTTTGGATTTCTTGTTTTTCTTCCTCATTGGTATTGTGGTGTTCTGGGCTTTTATGATCGTTTTTTTCAGGATCTCCCAGGCTTCTTGAGTTGTTTTACCCTTTAGTACTTCCATCCAAGAGATCTTCCCCAAGTTTTCTCTGAGTTTATTAAAGTCAGCTTTTTAAAAGTCTGGGATATAGGTGCCATTATGTTCAGTTATTTGTGTTTGCGTTATGGTGAATTTTAGTATTACGTGGTCACTCTCGCCAAGTATTCCTGCAGCTTCAACTCCCTCTATTGTTTCTTCTTTCTTTGTAAGTATTAAATCCAGTATGGCTGCCCCTCTAGTTCCCTCCTCCACTTTTTGGACAATGAAGTTGTCAGCTAGGCTGGTTAGGAATCTGTTAGATTTCTCACTTGGTGCTGAGTTGGTTTTCCAGTTGATATCCGGGTAGTTGAAGTCTCCCATTATTACAATGCTATTTTTCTTGCATATGTTATTTAGCTGGTTGGTAAAAAGGGTGTCCATTGTTTCTGTTTGGTTTGGTGGTCTGTAGTAAACTCCTATTATTGTGTCATTCTTTTTTTCTTTTATGTTGACCCATATGCATTCTAATGGGTTTTCTTCCTTGGTTACTTGTAGCTCTGTAGCTACATAGTGGTCCTTTATGTACAGTGCAATTCCACCTCCTTTTTTGTGTGATCTGGTTTTTTTGTAGAGTTTGTATCCTTTTATCTGTGTGTTCCAATCGTGTGATTCATCCCACCAAGTTTCTGTTATTCCAACTATGTCATATGTACCTTCGTGCATTAACATTTCAAGTTCACCCTGTTTATTCCCTATGCTTTGTGCATTTGTGTAGAGGCATTTGTGTTCTTTGTGCCTGATTGTGGGTGTTCTTTCTTTGTCTCTTGTTTGGCGTTTGTGTTTGTTTTCTTCCCCATCCCTTTTTGGTTTGTTGTTTGTTTTGTTTGCTTGGGGTCCATTCTTGGAGTTGGGTCCCGGGGATCCTTTAGGTTGATCACCCTCCCCTCGTGATTTTAGTTTAAAGCCCTCCTGACAAGTTGGGCCAGTCTTTTTCTGAAGACATTCTTCCCAGTCTTTGTGAGGTGTAACCCATCCCTTGTCAAAAGTCCATCTTGGAGGTAGTACAGTCCATGGTCCAGAAATCCAAAGTTTTTTTGGTGACACCAACCATTTAGCCAGTGGTTTACTTGTAGGATTCTTTGTTCCCTTGCTGGGTGTTGTCCTCTTGTTGGTAGTATGGATGAGAAGACTACTTGCGCACCTAGGTTTTTGACGTTCTTGCCTAGTTGCTCATAGTCGTTCTGTATTTCTTTCAAGTTCTTTTTTGTGTTATTTGTTCCTACGTGGAGTAATAGCAGGGGGTAATTGTCTGTGGGTTTTATTATTTCAGTTATTTTCTCTGCTACGTCTATGATTTTGGCTCCTGGGAGGCAGCATACCTCTCTGGATTGGTTATCTGGTCTACAGATGGCGGGTTCAGTTGCTCTGAGGATTGAATCTCCTATTACCAGTACTCACCTTTTCTTTTTGCCTGGAGTTGTTTGGGGAGTTTCTTTCTTTGTCGTAGCGGTGTTTGGTGGTGCTGCTTTGTTGAGGGTTCTTTCTGGTGTTTCTTTTTTGTGTGTCTGTGCATTATCTTCTATTGGAAGTCTGTGGTATTGGTTGCTTAGAGCCAGTGGGGTTGGGTCTGGGTGGGTTGGTTTGGACAGTGGTTTTGTGTTTGGTTTGTATTTTTTTCTGTGGGTGACATGTGTCCATCTGCTTTCTTCCTCCAAGGGGTTAGCTGAAATGGAAGTTGCTTGGTCATTTTTGTGTTCTTTTTGTGCGTGTTCTTTTTGTGGGGTTTGGGGTTTCACGTTTTGTTGGTTGAGTTTCAGGGTGTTTAGGCTTTTCTCCAGGACTTCAATTTTTTTCTCTAGTAATTTGATTAGTTTGCATTTGGTGCCTGTGTAGTTATGGTTTTCTGTGGGCATAAGCGTGTACATGGAGCATGTTCTGCATGTCACAATGGAGTCTGTTCCTTCATCCATGTGTTTGGCTTTTTGGTTGGGAGTGAGAGTAGGAGTGGAGAGTGTGGGAGTGTGGAGTTACTAGTAAGTTTCCCTTGTCTTTTAGCATGTAGAGTGTGGGGGTGTGGTTACTAGAAGATTTCCTATTAAATTTGATGAAGGGGGGGCATATGAGGGGTTTGCCTTGGAAACTTTTGCTTTTAACAGGTTTCCTCCAGCTGTAGGCCGATAGCATTATTCAATCTCTCTCTCTTCATTGAGGAGGGGTATCTTCTTCATAGGGAGCAGCTTTCAAGATTGGTTTGTGTTCAACATGAATCTTTTTAGCATGAGGTTTGAGTTTTTCTTTTTTATTTTACTCTTGCCACACAAACACTCATTGTTTCTATTCTGTATTTAGGTTTTGTTTTACAATTATTTGCTACTGGTCAATATACTGATATTGATCTGGGTGACCAGAATCTGGGTTAGCCACAATTTTGGTGTACTTTTGAAATGATGTCTAGGTTAAAAGTACATTCTGGCTTTCATTAAACATGGCCCATTCATTCTCACAGAATTTTAATCATCTGGATTGGCCTTAATTGCATATCTCCACTAAAAACCTTTCTTAAAATTCTTTAACATACACCGAAGAAGTGTCCCATGGACACTTCTCTGCCTCACCCATTTCTCTCTAACACACTGTCGTTGATCTGTAGTGCTGGAAGTTCCAACAGTCACTATCAGAAACTGCAATGGCTTAACCATCCCACACAGTTCTAAAGCCTTTTTAGTATACAGAGATCCTTTTGGGCTTTTTAGGGGGGAGATCAGGCCCCCTCTTCCACTCCTAAATGAATGGGTACTATAATGTTACAAATACTTGCCTGCAGGCATCTTCCTTCCCTCAGCCGGCTTTGTTTAATGACTTATCTTGACTCCTGGTCAGGTTCTTGGATTCAGTCGGTTGTCCACGGCACTTTTGCGATGTCATCAGTTCCCTTCCAGATAATACATCTGTTGGCGCCTTAAAGGGTCAACGTGATGACCTCGCCTAGGCCCGTTGGCCCGTTTCGATCCTCAGGGAAAAATCCCACTGGAATCTATTTCCGTCCCAGCGGAGTCACCATAAATGTTGCAGAACAGGAAGTGATTCCAGCCCAGAGGAGTAAGATAAGCCTTTTTATTATCTGTACAGATAAGATTCAGACATTGGAAATTCTGAGCTGAATGATTTCTAGCAGAGAAATGAACATTTTTATACTTTTTCCACAGTTACAAGACATGCAAACTTCAGTGATTGGTTACTATTACAAATCAACCTTTTGCTACCGTATTAGGGAGTTACACCTCTTTCCCTTATTGACATGTATGCATGTTTTTCTATAAGTTTTATGTTAACACCTTTAAATTTCCCAAATATCCTGTTACAGTTTTGTGGTCAGCCTGTATCAGTTTGTGGCCGGGCTGTTCTTGGAAAAGCCTACTGACTTCCTCCTCAGAGCAAAAGACTTTTTACTTCTTTAATTATCAGTGCTAGAAAGGGCCCCTTACAGATCATCTAGTCCAGCGATGGCGAACCTTTTTGTCACCGTGTGCCAAAAGTACGTGTGTGCGTGGGCCCCAGCACTCCCGCGTGCCAGCACCCATAATGCAATGCACAGCCCCATGCATATGCATGTGCACACACACCCATGTGCACCTCCCACACATGCATGCGCCCACCGCACATGCACACATCCACTGCACATGCGCCTCCGCACCCCATTTTGGATCAACCTTTGCCTGCCTTTGCAGAGGCAGCGGCGGCTCCTCCTCCTCCTGTCAGCCTCGCGCTCTGGGCAGCAGCCAGCAAGCCGAACTGCGGAGGAGCAAGCCGCCCAGCCTGCTGTTGCTGGTGCGCCACCCTTGGACCAATGCCCCCCTTCCAGCCACCAATAACAAGGAGCCGTGCCCCTACTGCTCTCCTGGGGCTGCGCATTGATTCTCACCCTTCTGCTTGCAGCCGGGATGCTGCAGGAAAAATCCCCTCCTTCCAGTCACCGAGATCAAGTAGTCCTTTCTCATGGATTCCATTCCTTCGGCAGCGTTGCTTCTCCGTGGCTGGAAGAGGTTGGGGTTTCTCCTCCAGCATCCCGGGCAAAAGCAAGAAATCCCACCCCCCTCCAGTCACCGAGATCAAGCAGTCCTTTCTCATGGATTCCATTCCTTCGGCAGCATTGCTTCTCCGTGGCTGGAAGAGGTTTCACCCCTGATCCTCGGCATGCGGCCCATACTTCTCGGCATGCGGCCCCATACTTCTCGGCATGCGACCGCATGCAGCCACGTGTCATCGAAAATGGCTACGTGTGTCAGTGCTGACACACGTGTCATAGGTTCGCCATCATGGATCTAGTCCAACCCCATTTATAGCCTATTGTTTTACTTAATGACTTTGCTTTATTTTATGTCCTGCTTCACCGCAACTTCCAAATGAAAGCTGTTCCATTGGTTGATTGTTCTCACTGTCAGAAAGTTCCTCCTTATTTCTAGGTTGAATCTCTCCTTGGTCAGTTTCCATCCATTATTCCTTGTCTGGCCTTCAGGTGCTTTGGAAAATAGCTTGACCCCCTCCTCTCTGTGGCAATCCCTCAAATATTGGAACACTGCTATCATGTCTCCCCGGGTCCTACTCTTCACTAGACTAGCCATGCCCAGTTCCTGCAACGGTTCTTCATATGTTTTAGTCTCCAGTCCCCTAATCACCCTGGTTGCTCTCCTCTGCACTTTTTCTAGAGTCAACATCTTTTTTTAAAACAAAATTATTAAACACAATAAACAACAACAACATTTAACATTCAAAAAACAAAACATGTAACAAACAAATGGGGCATTTGTAGTCCCCTATCCATCATAAGCTATTATCGGATATATTATTTTTACATGTCGTTTCCTTAATTATTCAGTATTGCTCTAAAACATATTTTCCTATTATACTATATACATTTAAGATCTTTACATAGTTACTTGAGTATACACCATTAAACTTTTTTCCTGTTTTTAATTACTTCCTTCTTTCAACCAGTTATAAAATTTGTCCCAGACTTTATAGAAATCAGATTCCTCTTTTTCTTTTAATTCTCTAGTTAGCATATCCATCTCCACACAGTCCATTATTTTTTTTAATTACTTCTTCCTCTTTAGGTATCTCCTTGTTTTTCCAGGACTGTGCATATGTAATTCTTGCTGCAATTAGGATAGAGTCTCAACATCTTTTTATAGTGTGGTGACCAAAACTGGATGCAGTACTCTAGGTGTGGTCTTACTAAGGCTTTATAGAGTGGTATTAGTACCTCACTTGATCTTGATTGTATCCCTCTGTTTAATTTAATTTAATTTAATTTAATAGATTTGTATGCTGCCCAACTCCCGGGGGACTCTGGGCGGCTCACAGCATGTCCAAATCTATTACAATAAAACATATAACAATTAAAAAATATATAAGAATTAAAAGAAAATCTCCAACATTCATAACTAAAGGGGGGAGACCCCGAGATAATCTACTCGGTCTCACTTTCACCCCGCCTGCCGGAAGAGCCAAGTTTTTATTGCTTTACGGAAGGCCAGCAGGGTGGGGATGGCTCTGATCTCCGGAGGGAGTTGGTTCCATAGGGAGGGAGCTCCCCCTAGGCCCCGCCAACCTGAGTCCTTCGGGAGTTGGGCGGCATATAAGAATAACAAAATAAATAAATAAATAAATTGTTTGGTCGATGGGACCTGGAGGAGACCAACTCTGTGGGACCTAACCGGTCGTAGGGAGGTATGCGGCAGGATGTGGTCCCAAAGGTAACCTGGCCCTGAGCCATGTAGGCCTTTAAAGGTCAAAACCAACACCTTAAATTGGATCCGGAGACTAATGGGCAGCCAATGCAGCTGGCGGAGGACAGGTGTTACGTGGGTGTACCTGGGCACACCCACCACGGCACGCGCAGCTGCATTTTGCACCAATTGTAGTCTCCGGATACTCTTCAAGGGTAGCCCCATGTAGAGCGCATTGCAGTAATCCAGCCGGGAGGTGATAAGGGCATGGGTGACTGTGAGTAGCGCCTCCCTCTCCAAGAAGGGTCGCAATTGGTGCACTAGGCGAACCTGTGCAAAGGTCCCCCAAGCCACAGCTGAAAGATGTTGCTCCAATTTTAGCTGTGGGTCTAGGAGGACACCCAAATTGCTTTCTTGTTAATTGTTAATGCAATTTAGGATTGCATTGGCTTTTTTGGCTGCTGTTGCACACTGCTGGCTCATATTTAGCTGGTTGTCCACTAAGACTCCAAGATCCCTCTCACAGTCACTGCTATTAAGCCTGGTTTCATCCAGTTTATATGTGTACTTTTGGTGTTTCTTACCTAAGTGTAGGACTTTACTTTTCTCTACATTGAATTTTATTTTGTTAGATAGGGCCCAGTGTTTAAGTCTGTCAAGATCTGGATCTTGAGCCTATCTTTTAGGGTGTTAGCTATTCCTGCCAGCTTAGTATCATCTGCAAATTTGGTAAGTTCCCCTTCTATTCCCTCATCTAAGTCATTTATGAAGATATTGAAGAGTACTGGGCCTAAGATGGAACCTTGTGGTACCCACTGCTTACTTCTCTCCATGTAGACTTAGACCTATTAATGAATACTTGTTGAGTACGGTTTGTCAGTCAATTGCCAATCCATTTGGTGGTGAAGTTATCTATCCCACTTTTTTCTAGCTTACAAAGAAGTAGGTTGTGGTTTACTTTGTTGAACGCCTTGCTGAAGTCTAAGTATATTACCGTATTTTTCGGAGTATAAGACGCACCTTTTTACCCCCCAAAAGAGGGTGAAAATTTGGGTGCATCTTATACAACAAATGTAGCCCCACCCACCTGCCGGCCCCCACCCTTCAGAGGTTTTCAGTCTCCACGCGTCGCATTTTCGGGCAGTTCCAGGTGGCGGGGATCCTCACTTCCATGCTCTCTTCCCCACCACGTGCAGAGCAAGGTAAAGCTGCCGGCGGTGGGGGGAGAAGGCACGGGGGGGGGAGAAGGTTCCTCCATGGCGCAGGCTTTGCTCAACCTGCTGGACGTGGAAAAATGGAAGTTTTTGTTAATTCAGATTATCTGAGGCGTTATGAAAAAGCAGCGAAGAGTTGTTGAAAATTACCTCTGTATTGTCAGAAAGGATTTGGGGATTGTGTATGCCTGGAATCAACAAAAGTTGGATGGGGAGGAGGGGGCGCTTGGCGAAACGTCCCAGGCAGGATAGGCTGCCTTCAGCCCATTTAGCAAAATCGCCACACATGGCTGCCATTAACTCCCTTGCTCTCCCTGCGCCCCGCACCAAGACCGGGCATGCCAAAAATCTGAGAGGAGGCTTGTTGGAAATTACCTCTCACTGAGCTGTTCTTATGGCAACCGAGCCGGAGCAATAAACACTCTCCCGCGCGAGTGGACAAGGGTGAGTTGCTCTGCCAGCACAACGCAGGAGGGAGGGGAGGGGTGTGCTTTGGTTTGGCTTTTTTACGCATCCGAGGAGGAACCACCTGTGCATATTCCTTTCCTGGCAGGAAGCGGAGAGCAGACTCGCCGGGGTCTCACCTGTAGCCACAGCCGAGAAAACTCACCTGGGTGCCTTGGGAGCCGGTGCCCTTGGGAGGTCAGTGCTATAACCACACCATGGGGTGCTTGAGCAGCGCTCAGAAGCGGAGTTTGGGGGAAGGTGTGTGTGTGTGTGAGAGAGAGAGACACTCAAGGCTGGAAAAGCCTGGCCGACAAGAGAGCTAAATCCACACGGATTTAAAATAACAATTTTAGGAAATGCAGCTCCCCCCCAATGTCTGCAACTGAAGATCTGCTTACATCGCCTTTATTACTTCAGAACAGCCTGTTCTTGGCTGCCCTAGTTGATTTCTCCTTTGTGTATCCCATTCCATCATCGGAGGACAGGTAATTCCCAGCCCCCCATTTCAAAAGTTAAGCTTTGCTCTGGTCTTGCCCCTATTCGCACCCTTGTCCATTCTCTATGGCACTTAGAAGAAATCAAAAGAGGAAACCACTTAATCATTCACTTAATCTATGGATGGACCTAGTGATAAAATTCCATTCTAGAAACATACAAGTAAATCCTGAGGAATAAATCCTCACTTTGTTGAATGAGCCTATTTTAACAAATTAGCATAGGGCTGTTATCCTTATTTATAATTAATCAATAATGACATATTGCTCTTTTGCAAGTTGGTTTGCCCTTAATGCCACCCTACCCACTCCAGTTAAATGCCCATATGGTGATAGGGTTTGTTTTAAATGGATAAAAAGATCTGTGCTGCTCATTATCAAAATCTGAGTGGAAGTGAGGACGCAGCTGATCTTGATGCTGGTAGGCAGAGGCAGAATTGTTTTTTTCTTGCAATGGCTCCACAATTAGACATTCCCCAGGAACAATTCAAAGCCTCTAAACACTGGCTGGATAACTCCCTTCAGCGATGTTAAGGAATTTGTGCTCCTAAGCACGTGAACAGAGAAACGTGATGTTGTAGTTGATATGAGTTGATATGATTCAGTCAATAAACAGATACATTTAAAGTATATACAAATAGTTTACTCAAAGAATTAGCAAAGTCCAAATAAGAAGTCCAAGTCATACATGTTAAGTCAGTCAGTACGAAGCATCTTCTTACTAGCCTGTCTTTGTCTTAATTAGCAAACAAAGATTACAGCTAATAAACAAATCTATACTATCACAGATAGTTATGCTATACACAGCAGCTCTTCACAGTACTTTCACAGACACGAAGTCAATTACTCAATAAATCAGCAGTGAATCAGCAGAGAGAATCAGCAGAGAGAATCAGCAGGGAGAGCGAGCCTGTTCTCTAGCTTCCTTTTATAGTAATCAGAAATCTTACAATGCATTTAAAGCAATATTACCAATATTCATATAAACATTGATTTGTGGCTTGTTTATATATTAGCAAACCCAACCATTTGGACAGAGTCATAACAAGTGACATGAACTCTAAGGAGATCCACTTCGCTATTCAAACTGGACGATGGTGAACTTGTCAACGGGCAGTTGCTTTCAAGACATTTGTTGATGGCATTGACTTTTCAAAGTACCAGCTATCAAACATTATTGTCATGGACGAGACAGCTGTCTTTATGGGACAAGGGGCTCAAACCACCATAGACCAGAGGTGTGCCATGGCTATTTACATATCCTCCACAGGATATGAAAGCACTTGTGTAACATGCATTTTGGCCATCCGGCTGGATGCGACTAAAGTCCCACCCCTATTGATAAGCAAGGGCAAGAAGAGCAAAATCGAAAAAAATGTCAGTAATTTATGTCCTGGAAACAGAAAAGGCCTGGTGCACCCAGGCAGCTATCTGAACGTGGGTGGAGCTTATGCTCCCACTTGTTATGAGGGGTGGCCAAAGAAGCATGGTGGTGTGGGATTCAGCCAGCACCCACCGTGCGAAAGCCATGAAAACATTCCTGTCTCAAAGTAGAATTGATCAGATTATGATCCCAGCAGGGATGACTGGCTACCTGCAAACATTAGACATAGCCATCAACAAACCCTTTAAAGACAACCTGCATGTTCAAATCAACCAGTATATCGGACACCGGATGACAAGAAATGAGCGGGGAAATTTTGTCAAGCCTGGTCTGCAAGAACTGGTACACTGGGTGAAAACCACTTGGGTCCAAATTACTGATGAATGTGCAGCAAATGCTATAAGAGCTGGATATATGGATAGGAGGTACTCCTTGAGGAGACCTCCATTGCCAAGCATGAACGCTTGGAACCATTGGTGTTGCAGAAATTGAACTCTCAAGAAGAACAGAATGTAAATCTGTTGGAATATTCATGACTGGGAGAGCCATGTGATTGAGTCAGCCAATCTGGCTGAAGTGTTAATTGAGCATGTCCAAAAACTTAGCAAGAAGAAGGGTGTGGTTTAGTCTGTCCACCATTAAAGCTTGCTGTGAAAACATCTCAACATGTGATCTGAAACAAAGTGTGGTATTGTTAATGTTTTATTCTACTTATAAAGAAGTTATTTGAATCAGCAAAATGCAGTTATCTTTTGAAGCTTCTGATTTATTGCGTAACTCTGACAGGTTATGGGCCCAGAAATCGCTCAAGAAGTAAAGTTAAAACTGCATTGTAATTTAAAGCTGATAAGAAGCTGTCTGTGTTGTTAAAGGAACAGGCAGAGAAGAAAAATAAAGCAGGATGGCTGCTATGGAATTTAAAGACAGTCCAATACCCAAATTGGGGAAGAAAAATTATTTAATTTGGGCTGCAAAAATGGAATGTTTTTTGAAAGCAAAAGAATTATGGGACATCGTAGCAGACCCCCCACAAGTGCTTGGAGCAGCAGATCAAAAGGCTCATGACAAAGCTATGGCTTATATTCTTTTAAGTCTGGGGGATGATCAATTCTTAAATGTAGCTGAATTAAAGTCTGCAAAAGAAATATGGCAGAAATTGAAAGCAGTACATGTCAATGTTTCTGCGTGTAATGTGGTCCAACTTTCAAGAAAGCTTTTCAGAATGAGTTTGCAGACAGGAGATTCTATGGAAGATCATTTAATGAAAATGCAGTCTAATTTTCTAGAATTGGAGCAAGGTGGAGTAAAGTTTCCAGAGTCCCAAAAAGTTTTATTAGTGTTAAATAGTTTGGATCAGAGCTGGGAGACTGTATCAGCTATTTTTGAAAGTAAGCCAGAAGCAGATTTGAATTTGGAGGCTTTGAAATCGTGTTTATTGAATGAATATGAGAAAAGGCTTTTCAGCCATGCTGATGGAAAATTCCACAGGCGGGGGCCCAACAAGGAGTACAGTGGAAACTTACAGCAAGTCTCCAGCAAAATTTTCCACAGGCTGCCTATCTCTAGCAACAGCCGAGGTGTCTGCAGAGATGAGGAGAGCAGAGGCAGGAGAGATCAAGTTACACAGCCACAATTCTGCAAGCAAGATAAGAAAGCATGTTTCATTTGTGGAGAAACCAATCATCTGCAGAAAAGCTGTGCACAGAGAAGAAATATGCAAGACAAGAGACATTATTTGCAAGGACAGATTGCAGTTGCAAAAGTTTGTTATAATAACAATAGAGACAAATGGTTGATTGACAGTGGGGCTAGTCAAACAATTGTTAATAATTCTGACTTATTTTCCAGATTTTTCCCAGGAAACCATGAAGAAGTAGCCTTAGCCAATGGTCAAAAGGCTAAAATCTTTGGAAGAGGTGATGTGCAAATTCCATATTTGGAATCCAGGTTTACTGATGTGTTATGTGTACCTGAAATGGAGCATAATTTGTTAAGTGTGTCTAGTTTAGACAAGCAAGGTTATGAAACCACATTTGTTAATGGGAAGTGTATCATCCAAAGAAATGGGAATGTTTGTGCACAGGGCATAAAAGAGGATAATCTTTATGTATTGCAGGGACAAAAGGTGCCACATTGTTCCCAGATATTTAAAAATGTAGCAGAACACAATTCGTGTGTTCATCTTCTGCACAGACGACTTGGTCATGCTAATTTTAAGGTTGTTCAACAAATGAAAGAATTTGCAGAAGGATTAGATTTGAAGGGATGTAAGGCATATTTGGATTGTGCAGTATGCAAAGCATCGAAATCCAAAGCATTCCCAGTGAGCAAGTTTAGCACAAGACAAACCACAAGAGCTCTAGAACTGGTGCATGCTGATTTAATTGGGCCTATGCAAGCCAGTTTGGGAGGAGCAAAGTATGCGCTGGTCATTGTGGATGACTACAGCAGGTTTGGGTTTTGCTACTTACTTAAAAGTAAAACAGAGGTGCTACAGCAATTTAAGCAATGGTTAAGTTTTGTAGAGAGAAGGTACAAACAACAGGTATGTCAGTTGCAAACTGACAGAGGTTCTGAATTTATGTCAACAAATTTTCAACAATGGTTGAGACAATTGGGAATAAGACACAGGCGCACAAATCCTTACACACCGGGAGAGAACGGAGTGGCTGAAAGGAGGAATGGTGTTTTGCAAACAATGAAAGACTCATTACTGGAGGATTCTGGTATGAGCAGGTCATATTGGGGTGAAGCCATACTGACTGCCAATTATTTAGTAAATAGGTTGTGGAGTTCATCCATCAATAATACTCCATATGCAATGTTATATGGGAGAAAGCCTTCTCTAGCACATTTAAAAATATTTGGTAGTACTGCATGGGTACATATTCCAAAGGCAATCAGAAGAAAGGGACAACAAAAGGCTAGAAAGCTCAGATTTGTGGGCTATGAGCCAGGCTCAAAAGGGTATCGCTTTAGCGATGGAAGTAAAAGGATAGTGATTTCAAGGTCTGCTAGTTTTGCAGAACAAAATTGGAACAGAATTGATGCAAATTCTGAAAATGTCTCACTTAGTGACGGTGATCCACTTAGCGACGGTGATCCACTTAGTGACAATAACTCATGTAATGATGGTGAATCATTTACTGAAGGTGTCTATGTTCAGGGAGGAGAGTCTGAACAAGATATGAAGATAGAAAAGCTTGAAACACAAGTACAGGCAATGCCACGTAGGTCAGAGCGTAGTAACAGAGGGGTACCGCCAGACAGGTATTCTGCCAGTAAAGTTAAAGTGTGTAATGTGTGGTATGAGCCAAGAAACTATAAGGAAGTATTGGCATTACCAAAAGTTGAACAAGAAAAGTGGAAGGAAGCCATGGATAAAGAGATGAAATCCATGGGAGATCATGAAGTGTTCACATCTGTGACTTTGCCACAGGGTACGAAAGCTGTAGGATGTAAGTGGGTATATAAGAAAAAGGTATTACCCAATAATGAAGTACAGTATAAGGCAAGGTTGGTGGCACAAGGTTTTTCTCAATTAAAGAATGTGCACTATGATGAGGTGTTCGCGCCAACTGTAAAAGGTGAGAGCATAAGACTAGCACTGGCATTAGCATCAGCATATAGGCATAGAATTTGGCATTTTGATATAACCACTGCATTTCTCAATGCTGAATTAGAGGAAGAAATTTATATGGTTCAAGCGCCAGGGTATGAAAATAAAAAGCCTAACATGGTGTATAAATTGAACAAGGATATTTATGGGCTGAAGCAGTCAGCCAGAAATTGGAATATCTGTTTAGATACTGCATTGAAAGGTCTTGGGTTCAAGAGTTGCAAAGCTGATGGTTGCATATACACTGGAAAGTTACAAGGTGGGAATTGTCTACTATTAGCATTTGTGGATGATCTTTGTTTCATTGCAAAGGATGCATCACAAGTTAAAGAATTTGCTAATAAGTTAGAAAAGAAATTTGAATTAAAGAATTTGGGAGAAATAAAGAATTATCTTGGTGTAGAGATACAAAAAACTGAAAAGGGTTATATTCTCAGTCAAAGGAGAAAAATTGAACAATTATTAGAGAAATATAACATGAAAGATTGTAATATTGCTCCTACACCTATGAGCACAGATTTTTACAATAGTTTGGGTGAGGACAAAAGTGAAGCCTGTGATCAGGAGATATATCACACTGCAATAGGGAGTCTGTTATATCTGTCACAGTGGTCCAGACCAGACATAGCTTGTGCAGTGAGCATTTTAAGTCGCTTTACTGCTACACCTACAAAGTTGCATTGGATGGGTGTGAAAAGAATTCTCAGGTATTTGAAGGGAACTGTGAATTTGGGTCTTCAAATAAAGGTCACTGAAGAATTAAAATTGAAATGTTGTGTTGATAGTGATTATGCAAATGATGTAAAAACCAGAAAGTCTAATTCTGGAATTGTAATAATGTTTGGAGGGGCTTTAATTGGTTGGAAGTCCAGAAAACAAACAACGGTTGCTATTTCAACTGCAGAAGCAGAGTTTATTGCATTGTCTGAGTTATGTTCTGAAGTAGTTTGGTATGTACAGTTGTTACAAGATTTAAATGTAAATGTAAATGAAGCTGTAACTGTTTATGAAGATAATGCTGCTTGTATAAAAATGGCAACAGGTGACAGAGTGAAGAACAGAAGTAAACATGTGGACATTAAGTATTGTAATGTCAGGGAAGCTGTAAAAGAAAAATTAATAAGTTTACATCATTGTTCTTCAGAGGATAATTTAGCAGACATGATGACCAAACCATTGGGTAATGTGAATCATGGGAAATATTTAAATCCAATAGGTCTGATGTCTCTCCCAGTAATGAAGGGAGGAGTGTTGGAATATTCATGACTGGGAGAGCCATGTGATTGAGTCAGCCAATCTGGCTGAAGTGTTAATTGAGCATGTCCAAAAACTTAGCAAGAAGAAGGGTGTGGTTTAGTCTGTCCACCATTAAAGCTTGCTGTGAAAACATCTCAACATGTGATCTGAAACAAAGTGTGGTATTGTTAATGTTTTATTCTACTTATAAAGAAGTTATTTGAATCAGCAAAATGCAGTTATCTTTTGAAGCTTCTGATTTATTGCGTAACTCTGACAAAATCAGGATCTGGACTTTTTTGATGATGATATTGTGGAAGAAGATGATATGACAACCGTATTGGAATAAACTGTTGTGTTGGAATAAATTGTTGTGTTTGAGTTTGAAAAGACTGAGTTTGAAAATATTGTTGGGTTTGAAAATATTGCTGAGTTTGAAAATATTGTTGAATTTGAAAATATTATTGAATTTGAATAAATTTATTGTTGTACCATACATGAGCATTGTAGTTTCCCTGTGTGTGGGTTGGGTTCAGGGTCTACGATTGTGGTTTCCCTGTGTGTGGCAAATGTGTCTCTCTTTCCCTCCTTGTTTTCTGTTTCTCTCCCTTCCTCTCCCTTCCTTTCTTCCTTCCTTCCTTCCTTTCATTTCTCTCCCTGTTTTCTGTTTCTCTCTCTTCCTCTTCCTCTCCCTTTCTTTTCTTTTCCCCAGTATCCCTGTTTTCTGTTTCTCCTCCTTCCTTCCTTCCTTCCTTCTTTCCTTCCTTTCATTTCTCTCCATTTTCTGTTTCTTCCTCTTCCTCTCCCTTTCTTTCTTTTCCGCAGTATCCCTGTTTTCTGTTTCTCGCCCTTCCTTCCTTTCATTTCTCTCCCTGTTTTCTGTTTCTTCCTCTTTCTCTCTCTCTCTTTCTTTCTTTCTTTCTTTCTTTCTTTCTTTCCTTCTTTCTTTCTTTCTCTCCCTGTTTTCTATTTCTCTTTCTCTCCCTTTCTTTTCCCCAGTATTCCTGTTTTCTGTTTCTCCTCCTTCCTTTCTTTAATTTCTCTCCCTGTTTTCTGTTTCTCTCTCTTCTTCTCTCTTTCTCTTTCTTTCTCTCCCTGTTTTCTACCAGTATTTCTCTTTCTCTTCCTTTCTTTCTTTTCCCCACTATCCCTGTTTTCTGTTTTCCTTCCTTCCTTCCTTCCTTCCTTCCTTCCTTCCTTCCTTCCTTTCATTTCTCTCCATGTTTTCTGTTTCTCTCTCTTCCTCTCCTTTTCTGTCCTTTCCCAATTCTCCCTCTGTTTTCTGTTTCTGTTTTCTGTTTCCTCTCTGCCAGACCAGACCCGGGTAAGAGTCTCGCGGCCTGGCCCACCCCATCCCCTGCCCCACGGCGTGACAAGTCCCAGGTACCGTAGGAATGCAACTGAGGTACCAGGACAAGTCCCAGGTAGGACGCACACCCCGCCCCACCCCGCCCGCCCTGCCAAGCCCCAGCACGAGATGCGCGTCCTTACCTGGGACTTGTCCCGGTACCTCGGTTGGGTTCCTATGGTGTTCTCTCCATGGCAGCCCATTTTAAAAGAGAATGTCTCACGAGTTCGAGAAGTTTGAACTCACGAGACGTTCTCTTTTAGAATGGGCTGCCCTGGAGAGAACACCGTAGGAACGCGATTGAGGTACCGGGACAAGTGTCTGGTAGGATACGCATCTCGCGCTGGGGGTTGGCAGGGTGGGTGGGGTGGGGTGGGGTGGGGCGCGCATCCTACCTGGGATGTTCTGGTACCTCCTTCTGCTGCCACCCAGCTGGTGCCAAGGCCACCTCCCCAAAGGACAGGTCTAAATACCGACATGGGGCAGCTCTGCCCGCCAGCCAGCTGGAGCCGAAGCGAGTGAGCTTCAAGTCGCAGCAGAGTGGGGCGGCCGGGGAAGGTGTGGGGAAGAGAATAAAGACAGTCTTTTGGGGGAGCTCCGAGAAAGACGGAGTGCGCACGTCTGTGTGTTTGTGTGCGAGTGAGTGAGGTGGGGGAGTGCGAGAGAGTGCGTGAGATCGAGAGGGTCACAGACACTGCATTGCTGCTGACCCGGAGGCTCTCCAGCGAACATGCCGTGAGCAAAATGCTGCTTTGCCCAGGAATGGCGGAGCAATTGTGCCAGCCAAGCGGCAGCAGCAGCAGCAGGTGGAAGGCACCGCAGGGGCTGTGAGACCCTTTGTCTGGTCTGTGGCATTGCTTTCTCACTTCCCTCCCCTCCTCCTCCTGCCAATCCAGGGCCCCCCTCCTTATATGTTAGCTGTTGGCCTTTGCCTGCGCTGCCCCCTCCCCTCTCTGACTATTGCCTGCGGTGGCTCGAAAGGATCCCCATTGGCACCTCCCAGCCTGGCCTGCTCTGCCCCTCCCTGCCCCCCAAACCCTTGCTGTTCCACGGGCCCAGGAGGGCTGTCTTCCCCCCAGCAGTAAGGCAGGAGGAGACGGATCCGGAACCTTTCCGCACTCCCGCCCTGGAGACAACACCGAGGAATGTGACATCGGTACCAGGACAAGTGTCTGGTAGGACGC